>JANAVB010026798.1:501756-845124 GCA_029216955.1 Iris pallida
TGCTCGAATGGCTATGTCAGGAGTGGCCGTGCAACGAGTTAGGAAAATCGAGCCGCATCGGCTCGGCAAAATAAGGCAAATCGACTCAAGGTGGGAGGATTGACTCTTCTTTTTACGTCCTTCATACGATAAGTCAAATATATCATTGTGTTCCTAAAGTTAACCTATCGCTCCACGGCGTGGTTCGACTCGAAGGTAAATCGTAGTGTTAGTCGAACACTAAGTTAGAACAATTGAAATGAAAACGTGATCAAATGCACGTTGAATATCGCAAAGGCGAGCGCCTCGGTACACAAGCCGTAAGAACATGGGATATCTGTACTCGGTAGTGCCTTAGTGCCCACCCGTGCCTTCGTGCCGAGTTAGAAAGGCTAGAACATTGAAAGACAATAGGCAAGCGCCCTACGCGTAAGCCACTGACATTGAACGCTAAGGCAGAGAACATGGAAATACGGTCGAAACATGCCTACGTACACGAGATAATAAAATGGCTTCGTTACGAAAGAATACAGTTGTGGCATGAATGTGGCAGAACTGTCGGATATGACATGATGCCTCGAAAGGTGTCGGGACCTTCGGTTCATTCGATTGACGAGCATTGAGTTGAGGCATGATGCCATTGAACATTGAAATGAAGTACGAACGTAAGAACATAGAAAGTTAAATGGAAGAAATACAGGATGATAAAGTCTGAGTCTCGGACTCAAGACTATACTTGGTTGTTTGAATAATAAGGGCGTTGCATGGTCGAATGGAATGGACGAGAAATAAAATGTGATTATCTTCCGTGCACGGGTGTTTCCCCCAAACAGTTAAATGTCGGAGCGCCCCAGAACCGTTTGGCCTAGGAGGAAAATGAATAATCTTTGTAGGCACACATCCTTAGGACGAGTAGCACTCGCTTATAGATGGGGAAAAGTCGTTAATGATGGTATGCAGCGGGAACATTTCGGTTGTTGGGACCGCAACCCACCCGTTAAACTCCGGGCAACCCGACCAAATTCGAGAAAAGAAAGGAGAGAAAAGAAAGTAAGGAACTCCTTTAGTCCATTCCGGCGCGGATACGCCAAGACCCTCATATAGCTAAGGAATGATGGGTTGAAAGTGTAGGCGTGTATGTATCCCACACACATAGATCCTACTTAGAGATGCACATATAACATGATAGGGAAGGAATGGGGAGTATTCATCTTGCGTCGGTGCAAGGGCGAGTGCGTCGACTTGGTAAGAAGTCGCGCCACGAATCAAACACGAGATTGCTTGTCTGTTTGTCTATTTCAATTCAGATAACATGCTTGCCATGCTAACATGCTTTACTGCTTTCGAATATGCCATGAAATTGACCCTAAGGAGAACGTAGCAAGATCATAAGCTAAGTTGCATGATTCAACATAAATACTAAAATGTCGGTTTGAAAAGAAGGTCTTTGCTTCAGTACATACGAGGACGAACGTACTGATCCCCCACCAGCTTCATGTAGGGTGCAGGGAATAGATGGCTTGCGACAAAGCAATACGTTGAGGCTTGGAATGCCGAAGTGTATTGAAGCGTGCGATCGCTTGACGCTCGGACTTGCAACAGGATTGATGCGGCCGAGATATAGAAGGCATGATGTATGGAACGGTGAAATCCTTTGTGGGCAAGAGAGAACCTGAGTGTTATAGCCAATTTGGCATATTCTTAGGCTATCAAAAGCCTTTGTAATCTCAGTTTCGGATATCAATAAGAGAATGTTTCGTATACTCTGTTTTCCTTTCGTTGTTAATATCGAATCGAAAGCTAACCATTTTAGAACTTGTCATATTGCCTTACATGAGCGCAACTCCAGGCTCGTGCGGCATCACACCCCCTGCGAGGACGATGATTCGGGTGATTCCGGATCGGGGCGTGACAAATTGGTATCAGAGCTCTAGACTCAATTTTCTCAGGACGTTCGCTTCATTTCAATTCCAAAGAGTTGCCCACCACCAATCGAAATCACGCTTGACTCTACTCGATGTCGTACTGGATGTTCTATAAAATAAGTCTAATACAAATCGTGTAATTTTGCCGCATGTTTTTGGAAATTACATGATATTGCTAAGAAAGTCACGAAGGGTATATTGCATTGAATACAACGGGCCGTAAAGATATTAGTTGCTGCAAGTGCAACAAATTGTGAAATACGATTTAAGATGTTGTTGCAATGTAACATATTAAATGAGAAATGAAATGATGCATGAAGTGCAACGAGTTAATTGTGAATATGCGTTAAAATGAAAGTGATAAGCCAATACCGAATGTGTTGAACGGATTTGGGCATTGACTTTGAAAGTCGGGAATAAATTGCTGCACGATGTACAATGCGTATTGGAAGTAAAATTATTGTACGTGGTGCAACGCATATCAAATTAATCGTTGCACGAAGTGCAAAGGAAATTGGAAATAAATCGTTGCATGAAATGCATCGGAAGGAAAGAACTGAAATAATAAATCGATAGAACGAATCGTTCGATTGCACACCAAACTTATTTTGGAAAATGAAAACATTGGCCAAGTTGTATCGGATTTGAATTAATCAAAGTTACGGTTGTGATCAAGCACGATCACTGCGAAAATCGTGAGTCGGAAGAGATTTTCGGTTTATACTAAGTGTAATTCGAAAGAAATGACTTGATTTTCGAGTGGTATATGCCATACCACGTATGCGATGAATGACTCGATTCTGAGTAGTATATGGCATACCACTTGTGCGATGAATTACATCGACGCATTGTGAGAATTGCGGAAGGTTTGTCCGCAACAGACGGGAGAGTATCGAAAATCGATTGGAAATTTGTACGACGGTATGTTGATGCAAGTGTTCTTCGAAAATCGGTTGGGACGATAAGGCGAGACTCATATCAATGAACGATACGTCGGACGGAAATTATAAGTTGGTCGGATGACCGAGACTAGCGAAACGATTATGCCTTGAAGCAATAATCGGATCGACGGGAAAGGAAAACTCGAACTTAAGAATGAGTCGCACGACTTGCGATCCCGATAGAAATGTTGGGTGAGGCGAATTATGATCAGATCGCACAACTTGCGACTTCGGTGAAAAAGTTGGTTGACGTGAGTAATTGTGCCTAAGAAATAGTTGGTTACGTTACGGCAAAACTCATTTGAGTACGACTGAAAAACACGCGAAACTTAGAGGGCGAGATCGTATGACTTGAGGGTTCGATGTTGGATAATCGGTAACTCAGTTACGCGATCAAAGTATAGCGGGATGCGGCAAATCGAAAAACGAGTTGATGCGTATAGAAAAGTTCATTGCAAACTTGGATATATACGATGTGTGTTAAGTTAATATTGAAAACGGATTCAAAGTTGACCCTTACGCTATCAAATTGATACGACGTATCGAGATCAATACATAAGAAAATGTAAGCACGATGTGGGGAATACAAAATGGAGTGCTCCTCGCGCTATCAAAATTTTTTGTGAGTAACAATACGATAAGGAACGAACTAGTTGATCATGAGCTTCGTGATTTATCCAGCCGAGACTATAAGTCATCGACGATTGTTCGATGCGTATATCATCTCGTGTGTCAACCGCAAATAAGATAGACTCGAACTCGGTATGTGTAGATGTGTTGTAAATAGCAGAATTATTGACGGTAGTGCATGAGTTAGTCGGAGGCTAGTTGCGTATCAGTTGTGCCGATAGAAATGGTTATGTACGGATTTGGGTAGTTGTATAGAAAATCGTCGGAACATGAGTTGGCTCCGAATAAGATATAGCATGGTTCGTAGTAAACTGTCCTTCGATGATGATCCACAATTATCGAGCGTAGCTTTGGGACAGCTGACCCTAGAAGACTTGACCGCCAAATCAAATTGAATGTACAGACCGTAAGATGACCCATGCGATATCGCATATAAAATTGTATCGGTAACAAATATAGTGTGATGCATGTTGACGATAAGTCTAGGCGATTGAAAATTGTTGGAACAACTTTCGATTGAGAATGATATAGTTAGATTTGAGTATTCGTCGGATGAATACTTGAATGGTTATGTTGGTCGACGATCAAACTAGAAATTCACCAACGAACTTGGTAATTCGGATAGGCGATTGCGAGAATCGTGCTATGCACGATAGAGAATGATAAGAGAATGACTTACGAGTTATGTCGTTAGATTTGATTCACCTTGCAATTGAGCTTGCGTGAATCGAAATTATGTTCGATGTTGCGAGACGGATAAGTTGGGAATTTGGCTAGAGAATTCCTACTCGTTAGGAATCGAATGTAAGACGCGTCGTAAAGACCTTCGTGCTAAGGCGGTCGTTGCCTTGAGAATTGTCGACTCGAAGTAAATTTGTGTTGGATAGATTGTGGCCTTTATGCAATGTCAATTTAAAGTTGTGTCGGAGAAGTTAAGCACGATGTCTAGGTAAGTCACCTAGCGGACGTAGTCCTGAATGTTGATGCATTTGCAAGTCAACAAAGGAAATTATATTGAGATAAGTTGCATAGCAAGACTTCAAAAATAGTTGGGTAACGAATTCGAACGCAAACACAAGGCGTTGCGGAGGATCGTTGCGATCGAATGCGCATCGGCTCGACGCGACGCATAGAAATGATAGTCCCGATAAAACTTACGAAGTGAGAAATACGATTTTTGAATCGCGCCGCGTGCGGTGACCTTATTGAATGAATCACCTATGTATGAAATATACGCATACGATAAAATTTTGAGAACAGTTGCTAAGGATAAGTCCTATCGAGAGTATGAGATGGCAAGTATAGGATTGAAATTTACCTGTCATCTTTTTTTCAATTTGCTACGACTGGACTTGGTCAAAATAGATATATCTTCGGGATGCCTTGAATATAGGTACGGATCCAAATCGAGTTGATACAAAATTCAAATCAAGCTGCAGGAAGGACGTGGAATGTTAATGAGAAGCTTGCAAAATAGTATGAAATTGAACAACGTTGGTGGGACGGATCGTGAAACGATCTATAAAATACTTAATCAGAGTGTTGGTTTTGGTTCGAGGACGAACCTTATTTTGAGTGGTATATTTTGTAATGTCCGTTCTGTACGGTGCATTACGCTGAGACGTTGACTCAGCGATTCGCGTTGACCGATGGAATGTATTGATGCAAATCGATATGAGAGTTACGTTGTCCCGAGCAACGCATCGAACTAAGTCGATGCGAATCGCCTTGTCCCAAAGAATGCATCGAGTGAATCGATGCGAAGCACCGCGTTGCCCCGAAGGATGAGTGCGTTGAATTGGCTCGAAGATTCTAAGAAATTAAATTGACCAAGGCGCAAAGTCCGGATCGATGCAAGTATTGATTTTAGTTGGTTTCGTGTGCAGGTTATGTTGACGCAAAAATATTAGAGGTCGAGATTTTGTCTTATTCAGCAAGGGGTCCGCAAAATCAAATCGTCGCCTTACGACGGGCTAAGGCATTGGACGGTAAGCCAAATCGGACGTATAACTCAATGAAGCAGAAAGTGCTCGAATAGCGAAGTCAGGAGAGTCACCGTGCAAAGAAGTTAGGAAATCGAGCCGCATCGGCTCGGCAAACCGACAAGGTAAATCGACTCAAGGTAGGAGGATTGACTCTTCTTTTTACTCCTTCATGCGATAAGTCGAATATATCATTGTGTGCTAAAAGTTAACCTATCGACGCCACGGGCGTGGTCCGATCGGAAGGTAAATCGTAGTGTGAGTCGAACACTAAGTTAGAACAATTGAAATGAAACGTGCATCAAATGCACGAGTCGCTATAGAATATTGAATATCGCAAAGGCGTGTGCCTCGGTACGTAAGCCGCAAGAATATGGGATATCTGTACTCGGCGAGTGCCTTAGTGCACGAACCATCCCATGCCTTCGTGCACGAGTTAGAAAGGCTAGAAATTGAAAGACAATAGACGAGCGCCCTAGCGCGCAAGCCACGGACATTGAACACTAAGGCATAGAATATGGAAATACGGTCGAAACGTGCCTACGTGCACGAGATAATAAAAGATGGCTTCGTTGCAAAAGAATACAGTTGTGGCATGAATATGGCGGAACTGTCAGATATGACATGATGCCTTGAAAGGTGTTCGGGACCTTCGGGTCGTTCGATTAACGAGCATTGAGTTGAGGCATGATGCCATTGAACATTGAAACAAAGTATGAACGTAAGAACATAGAAAGTTAAATGGAAGAAATACGAGATGATAAAATCTGAGTATTGGACTCAAGACTATGCTTGGTTGTTTGAATAATAAGGGCGTTGCATGGTCGAATGGAATGGACGAGAGATAAAAATATGATTATCTCCCGTGCACGGGTGTTTCCCCCAAACAGTTAAATACCGGAGCGCCTCGAAACCGTTTGGCCTAGGAGGGAAATGAATAATCTTTGTAGGCACACATCCTTAGGATGAGTAGCACTCGCTTATAGATGGAGAAAAGCTGCAGGTATACAGCGGGAACATTTCGGTTGTTGGGACAGCAACCCAACCGTTAAACGTCGGGCAACCCGACGAAATTCGAAAAAAGAAAGGAGAGAAAAGAAAGTAAGGAACTTCTTTAGTCCATTCCGGCACGGATACGCCATGACCCTCATATAGCTAAGGAACGATGGGTTGAAAGTGCAGGCGCATATGCATCCCGCACATATAGATCCTACTTAGAGATGTACATATAACATGACAGGGAAGGAATGGGGCGTATTCACCTTGCGTCGGTGCAAGGACGAGTGCGTCAACTTGGTAAAAAGTTGTACCACGAATCAAATACGAGATTGCTTGTCTGCTTGTCTATTTCAATTCTGATAACATGCTTGCCATGCTAACATGCTTTACTGCTTTCGAATATGCCATGAAATTGACCCTAAAGAAACGTAGCAAGATTATAAGCTATGTTGCATGATTCAACATAAATACTAAAATGTCGGTTTGGAAAGAAGGTCTTTGCTTCAGTACATGCGAGGACGAACGTACTGATCCCCCACCAGCTTCATGCAGGGTGCAGGGAATGGATGGCTCACGGTGTAGCATCGCTTGAACGCGTTGAGGCTTGGAATGCCGAAGTGTATTGAAGCGTGCGATCGCTTGACGATCGGACTTGCAACAGGATTGATGCGGCCGAGATATAGAAGGCATGATGTATGGAATGGTGAAATCCTTTGTGGACAAGAGAGAACCTGAGTGTTGTAGCTAATCTGGCATATATTGTTAGGCTATCGAAAGCCTTTGTAATCTCAGTTTCGAATATCAATAAAGAGAATTGTTTCGTATACTCTATTTTCCTTTTTGTTAATATCGAATCAAAAGATAACCATTTGAGAACTTGTCATCTTGCCTTGCACGAGTGCAACTCCAGGCTCGTGCGTCATCACGCCCCCTGCGAGGACGATGATTCGGGTGATTTCGGGTCGGGACGTGACAGGTTAGCCGTACCAAAATGAATTAGCCATCGTATAATGTGCCATATTAGCCTAGCCGTTCACATGTCAAAAAATATTTTAAACACATTGTCTATTTTATTATACATATTCATTGCTAGTTGTCTTATTCATACATGTTTGCTAGTAGTTTTTTGTATGTTTATTGATTCCAGTTCATATACATGTTTCTTTATTTTCTGCTGCATCTTTACTTGTCTAGCTTATTTTGTATTAAATTGCATAAATGCAATAGTATTGTACTTTGCTCCTTTTCTGATTGGATTATTATAGGTTACTTCGCATGCTTCCTACTTTTATACTATGGACTATACGAGGGGATAGAGACCTTAGAGGACAACTATAGTCTAGAGAGATTAGACATTTCTTGTATTTATTTATTTTAGTAGTTTTTTATATTATGGATTTGTAATTGAATAATTGTCACGACCCGCACCCGCTTTTCGGATGCAAGCTCGTGAGCAAGCCAGCTACGTATCGAGCAGACTCCAACTCGACTCGAATACGTAAATGCTGTCAAGGCTTTGGTATACTGCCAATCATGGCAATGCAATCTATATCTCAATCCACAATAAGAATACGAAACACGAATGAACAATTATGGGTCATGGTCTGCAGCCCATTATCATATTGTCCGATTAGACTCCAAAAATGATATGAGTCTATAAAATAAGCAGAATATATCATGGTGCGAAATATAAAGCACGAGAGGATAATAAAAAATATCACAAGCAAATACCTGTATCATACATCGCGACCCTCTACCATCCCGTTTTGCTAACTAACTCCATGTAGTCGCTAAACCTGAAGAGATCATCAGGTCCTCAGAGGACATAGTAAGATATATATAAACATACCTATCTAGCAGTTTAATCATGCATGATAATGTATATATATAACAAGGAACGATACTTAATATGGCAAGAGACTACGACCAACTGCTAACAAGTGACTAACGACAAGCGCTACTGAGTGAATATGAATTGGAATACAAGAATAACTACACGTAACTGAACTGCTGGATGAACAATGAACACGATATCAATGGAATACCAAACCCTCGCCCCGAGTGGACTCGCAGGTTTGAACTAATCACTAACCCTCGTCCCGAGTGTGGACTCTCTGGTTAGTATTAACCCTCGTCCCGAGTGTGGACTCTCTGGTTAGTTCACGACAAGGTACCCTCGTCCCGAGTGTGGACTCTCTGATGCAAGTATAACATCCTCGTCCCGAGTGTGGACTCTCTGATGTAACACCCTCGTCTCGAGTGGACTCTCTGGTGCAAGTCAAGTCAACACCTTCGCCCCGAGTGTGGACTATCTGGTGTAAATAATCGACATCCTCGTCCCGAGTGTGGAATCACAGATGGAAACAGATCAAGAAAACACCCTCGTCCCGAGTGGACTCTCTGGTACCAAGGAAACAATATCAAAGATTTAGTAGTTCAATTACACGTACTCGTTCTATGATACGACTCAAGCAAGGTACTGGGGAGACAAGGTACAACTCAGTCAAGTCCAGTATAACTACACTATCAGGTCAAGCATGACCATAAACTGGTGAACACGGTATGTGGAAACTAGATAAAGCAAGTAGACAAGAAAGTTAATGAATCATGTAAATTTATAAAAAATATAGTATCTATGATAATACACGAATAACATGAAAACTATAAACATGAAATTAAACTGTAGAGGGAGGCAAGGTATCTTGCCTGGTGGTTGCACGCAGATCCAACAGAATATAGTCAAATGCTAAGCCATAAAGTCCAAATTATCACCACAGTCTCTAAAAGTTGAAACAGACATTGCTAACATTCTCAGAATAATCAAAGCTAGGATTGCCTATCCTTAAGTCCAACTTTGGACACAGGGCAAAACAATAAATTCGGGCCAAAATGGTGTCCGTCGTTGGACCCGTTTTGCACCAAAAAGCGTGCCAGAGTTAGTGGTCTCTAAAGTCGTCAAACTACATGTCTATGAATTTGTTTTGATGATACGAACCCAACGGTATGTCCAGTTTTGGATTTCGGCAGGCCGTGCACAAAATTGCCTGTTGAATCGGATCGTGGCCCGCAAAACGACCATCCGATCAACTGTCTCTGAATTAGACCAAACTTGGCATACATGACCAAAAAAGATACGGTCCTGTTGGCGCAAGTTTCATCTCGATCTGACGAACATGCATAAAGTGGGAAATTTGCCCATAGGTCGATACGGTGAATTTCGATGGATACGCATCAAATTCGTCGCGCACACGCGATCAATTTGAATTCCGTCAAAGCCCACACGTCCACGAAGCCGTTACGCACCTTTTTATGCTTTCGGTTCATGACCACGTCGCCCAGATTGGCGGGACGCACGTCTTAATGAAGAATTTTCTAGTTTTTAAAACAGATTTTTGCCAATCTTTGGAATCCAATTTCTTGACGTACAGTCGACGAAATCAAAATCCGTAAGTTGGGTTGCAGAGCACTATAGGTTGTCTAGGACTGCCTTCAAATAGTTTTTCAAAGATCGCTATGGCTTGGCGGCAATCTGTCTTCAAATATGGGGTTTGGACTGATTCATGTGTCCTATTTTTAACAGGTTTCTCGGCAACTTCAACTCGATTTCTCTCGAGTTTATTGTCACTAGAATTTAAACTGATTAATGGGGATTAAAGTTGGTTTATGTGAACGCACCTGCACAATCGGGATGAAGTTTTGTCGACCGAAGGAGAACTCGGCCTCAAAAGGGGTTTTATGGTCGGCTGTTGCTGTGTTCCCCTGTTGCGCGCGCTGCGCGAGGCTGCTGTTGCTCGCCTTGCCCGCGGCCAACGGTGCGTGCGGCGGCATGAGGTAGCTGGAGTGGTCGCCTAAAGTTCTGGGGCTAGGGTTTTCTTATTTTTCTCCCGAGCATGAGTATTTCTACTCGGCTACAACAGTCGGAGAGTTGCTTACTGTGTTCACTTGGGGTTGCATCGGCCTCAAAAATGGGTATTTATGGTCGGCTGTTGCTGTGTTCCCCTGTTGCGCCGCTACGCGAGGCTGCTGTTGCTCGCCTTGCCCAGCGGCCGACCGCGTACGGCGGCACGAGGTAGCTGGGTGGTCGCCCAAAGTTCTGGGGCTAGGGTTTTTTTTTATTTTTCTCCCGAGCATGAGTATTTGTACTCGACTACAACATAGTCGGGGTTGCTTACTGTGTTTACTTGGGGTTGCTGGCCGTGGACTGGGCTAGGCCGAGCTGGCTTGGTGCAGCTGCTTCTTTGGACATTTCCTTTTGTTTTTTGTTTTTATTAGCATAAATAAATATATATCTACATATATACATGTACCTATATATATATATATATATATATATATAATATTATATAATATATATATATATATATATAAAATATATATATTTTTAATAATATATATATATATATATATATATAGATATATATATATATATATATATATATATATATATATATATATATACCTATACATATATACAATATATATACACCTATACTTCCAATATATAGGTATTTGTTACATGCACATATACATCTACATATATATATTTATATGTACGTACACATGTACACCTATATATATATATATATATATATATATATATATATATATATATATATATATATATATATATATATATATATCTATATATACGTATACACCTATATATATTTATATAAAAAAATATATTTATATATATACATACACCATATATAATATTTTTTATATATTCATACACATACAATATATATATATATTCATATATATTCATATTCATATACACATACACACAATATTATAACAAATAATATACATGTATATCCATAAATAGACATTCAGAAAATTCTAAATACAATCTTAGCAATATTCTTCTAGGATGGTGTTATACATATATACATGTGTACATATAATTCAATATATATATATTCTAGGAATACAAAATAACCAATTAATGACTATATTGATAATAATTTTAATATCGATAATATATAATAATAATAATATAATAAATAATAATAATAATAAAATAATATAATAATAATAATAATAATATAATAATAATAACCATACCAGAGTATTGAGTGACACAATATACTCCCACGTTACTGGGACCATAATAAATCGTGCAAGTACTCTAAATGTCATATAAATATTTATAATACTTATATATACGTAATACCATTAAGAAAGTATTTGTAAATCCCAAAATAAAGTAACATATAAAATGATGCATATGCTTAAAATACGTCTACATGGACGTCTTTGGATGCACTATATCACTGCATGGGCTTGTGCTTGGTTTGGGTCCAGTCCGGACTAGTTGGGTACAATCGGGTCTTCCACAAGTCAATAATTCCTAATAATAAATAATTAAACTATTTATAATGGTCATGTCACAACTTAGCCTAGTTTTTCCAGTTAGGACATCACTATGGCTCGGCATTCTCTGGCATGGCTAATATACTAGTCAAGGCACGCCACTGCACTATCCGTGCCACAATTTCTAGTCACATTGTACTATAATTCCTAACCATGGCTAAAATCATTTACCGTAATAATTAACTAAATATATTTATAAAATCTAGGAATCACCATTCAAATCAATTAGAAAAAAAAATTCAAAATTCCGGGAAGGGAGGCTACAATCTACCCACCTTAAAAATAATTTCGTACTCGAAATTCTAATTCATAACTATTCCTTAAAAATCAAAGTCTACTATTACTTTAATCTCCTCAAATTTAATTTCAAAAAAATATTTTATATCCTCCTCCTAGCCATTTTGTAACTCCGAATACTTGAGGACTTCTACCCACCTTGGTCACACTACTCCTCAAAAGACAGTCACTAAAATCTTATAATCATCTAACTAGTTGCTAACAATTCTATCGACGAATATCTAGGCATATGACAACTACAATCCTTCATATCTATAAACAACCAAAACTCAATAATCATGCAATATTATACTATAATTTAGAATTTCTGATGAATCCTAGACAACACGATTATTCGTCACCCCGGAATAGGGAGGGACGAGAATCAAGAGTACGGGAAGGCAAGGAAGAAAATCGAGATCAAATATGAAATTTCAAGGACGTAGAGAATTTTCTAGGAAATTTTCAAGGCAGTGTGGATTGAGATTTCTAAGGGTTAGTCATAGTCGCAGTCTCGTATCAGTACAGTTACTAACCGATACAATATGCTCTGACCTGTATGGGCCACCAAAAAAACTTGTCACGACCCGTACCCGCTTTTCGGACGCGAGCACGTGAGCAAGCCCGCTACATATCGAGCGAACTCCAGCCCGAATCGAATACGTAAACACTGTCAAGACTATGGTATACTGCCAAATAATGGTATGCAATCTATATCTCAATCCACAATAAGAATACGAAACACGAATGAACAATTATGGGACATGGTCTGCAGTCCATTATCATATTGTCCGATTAGACTCCAAGAATGATATGAGCCTATAAAAAAGTAGAATATATCATGGTACGGAATATAAAGCACAAGAGGATAATAAAGAAATATCACAAGCAAATACCTGTATCATACATCGCGACCCTCTACCATCCCGCTCTGCTAACTAACTCCATGTAGTCGCTAAACCTGTAGAGATCATCAGGTCCTCAGAGGACATAGCAAGATACATATAAACATGCCTATCTAGAAGTTTAATAATGCATGATAATGTATACAAAATATAACAATGAACGACACTTAACATGGCAAGAGACTACGACCAAACTGCTAATAAGTGACTAACGACAAGCGACTACTGACAGGTGACTATGAACTGGAATACAAGAACAACTACACGTAACTGAACTGCTAGATGAACAAGCGAACACGATATCAATGGAATACCAAACCCTCTTCCCGAGTGGACTCGCAGGTTTGAACTAATCACTAACCCTCGTCCCGAGTATGGACTCTCTGGTTAGTACTAACCCTCGTCTCGAGTGTGGACTCTCTGGTTAGTTCACGGCAAGGCACCCTCGTCCCGAGTGTGGACTCTCTGGTGCAAGTATAACATCCTCGTCCCGAGTGTGGACTCTCTGATGTAAATACCCTTATCCCGAATGGACTCTGGTGCAAGTCAAGTCCACACCCTCGTTCAGAGTGTGGACTCTCTAGTGCAATAATCGACATCCTCGTCCCGAGTGTGGACTCACGGATGTAAACAGATCAAGAAAAACACCCTCGTCCCGAGTGGACTCTCTAGTGCCAAGGAAACAATATCAAGGATTTAGTAGTTCAATTACACATACTCGTTCTATGATACGACTCAAGCAAGGTACTGGTGAGATAAGGTACAACTCAGTCAAGACACAGTCAAGTCTAGTATAACTACACTATCAAGTCAAGCATGACCATAACTGGTAAACACGGTATGTGGAAACTTGATAAAGCAAGTAGACAAGAAGCTAATGAATCATGCAAATCTATAACAAATATAGTATCTATGATGATACACTAATACATGAAAATATAAACATAAAATTAAACTGTAGAGGAAGGCAAGGTATCTTGCCTGGGGTTGCACACAGATCCAACAGAATATAGTCAACTGCTAAGCCATAAAGTCCAAATCATCACGACGGTCTCCAAAAGCTGAAACGATATTGCCAACATTCTTAGAATAGTCAAATTAGCTAGGATTGCCAGTCCTTAACTAATTCTGGACACAGGGGCAAAACGATTATTTTGGGCCAAATGGTGTCCGCCGTTGGACCCGTTTTGCATCGAAAATATGCTAGAGTCAATGGTCTCTAAAGTCGTCAAACTACATGTCTACGAATTCATTTTGATGATATGAACCAACGATATGTCCAATTTAGGATTTCGACAGGCCGTGCACAAAATCGCCCGTTGAATCGGATCGTGGGGCCCGCAAAACGGCGATCCAATCAACTGTCTCAGAATTGGACCAAACTTGTCATACAGGACCAGAAAAATGATACGGTCCTGTTGGCATAAGTTTCGTCTCGATCTACAGAATATGCATAAAGTAATTAGAAAATTTGCACAGAGGTCGATACGGTAAATTTCGACGGATACGTATCAAATTCATCGCGTACATACGACCAATTTGAATTCCGTCGAAGCCCACACGTCCACGAAGCCGTTACGTACCTTTCGATGCTTTCGGTTCGCGACCACGTCGCCCGGATTGGCGGGATGCACGTCGTATAGAAGAATTTTCTAGTTTTTAAAATAGATTTTTGCCAATATTTGGAATCCGATTTCTTGACGTACAGTCGAAGAAATCAACTCCGTAAGTTGGGTTACAGAGCCCTATAGGTTGTCTAGGACTGCCTTCAAATAGTTTTCCAAATCGCTACGGCTTGGCGGCAATCTGCCTTCCAATATGGGGTTTGGACTGATTCATGTGTCTTGTTTTTAACAGGTTTCTCGGCAACTTCAACTCGATTTCTCTCGAGTTTCGTATCACTAGAATTTAAACTGATTAATGGGGATTAATATGGTTATATTGTGAACGCACATGCGCAATCGGGACGAAGTTTCGTCGACCGAAGAGGGAGAACGTCGGCCTCAAAAAGGGGTATTTAGGGTCGGCTGTTGCTGTGTTCCCCTGTTGCGCCGCTGCACGAGGCTGCTGTTGCTCGCCTTGCCCGGCGGTCGACAGCGTGTACGACGGCGCGAGGTCGCTGGGGTGGTTGCCCAAAGATCTGGGGCTAGGGTTTTTTTTATTTTTCTCCCGAACATGAGTATTTGTACTCGACTGCAACAGAGTCGGGGGAGTTGCTTACTGTGTTCGCTTGGGGTTGCTGGCCGTAGGCTGGGCTATGCCGAGAGCTGGCTTGGTGCAGCTGCTTCTTTGGTCATTTCCTTTTTTTTGTTTTTATTAGCATGAATAAATATATTTCTACTATATACATGTACCTATGTACACACACACCACACACACACACATATATATATATATATATATATTTTTTTTATAATATAATATATATATATATATATATATATATATATATATATATATATATATATAATATATATATATATATATTTCGAAAAGCAATTTATTGAACTTGAAGTAGTGGCTAGAAAAGAGCATTGCAGAAAGTACCATAGGCAAAAAACACAAACAGGCCTTGGTAAACTAGGTAGGAAACACAATTTTTTTTGTTTAAGGGAAATTCAAAATTTCGAAAAATCGAAATTTTGAATAGGTGAAAAGGTCATGGGCTTTCAGCCCTGTGGGGCACCGCCCGAATGGGCGCACGGCCCAAAGTCTGAGCGGAAGGGTGCACAACCCAAGGAGGGCGCTCGTACCTAGGGGACCCTGCTCGAGACGTGGGCACGCAACCCGAGTGGCGGTGGGGTGTGCGGCCCGAGGGAGGGGACACGCGAACGAGGGAGGTGACGTAGCGGAGGGGGAGAGGGTGCCAGCGCGGAGGAGGCCGGGTCGCCGACGATGTGCCGGTGAGGGAGACGGCTCCGGCGGGGGAAGGCCAACCCGGGGGGGGGGGGGGTTGACACAGGTGGAGGGGTAAGGCCGAGGAATCAACTCGGAGGATCCGCCAGGGAGGGAATGTCACGATCCGCACCCGGATATACGGGTACGAATACGTGGGCCACGCCCAGCCTACGCGCGGTATCGGCGGTAGAACGCTGTCAAGTATACTATACTAACTACAACTTCTATGAATCTATATCTAGAAATGTACTCATGTCACATCACGAAAACTAAGGAAGATAAGACAAGAAATAATAACAATATCACTAGAACAACTAGAATCTACAATGATCATAAGACATGAAAGATAAAGAAGGAACAATAAGACTAACTAAGAATAACTACCAGGCAACTCATATAGAAGAATAGTGAGATCCCTCAGCTAGCAACATCATGAAGTCCAATAATGAGGGCACAACTACTCCTAAAATTTTCATAACGTATCCAGTCAGGAGCGGAACGAGTACATATATCTCATAACAGATCTCAAGATAGAATAAAGCTATAAGACTGTAAATAGAGCATATACAATAAAATCATGGAGTGTACATGTATGTATCATGGCATGGTAAGCTGTAAAGCTAGAGCTAGAACAAGAAAATAGAACGGGATCATGGCATGTACACGAATCAAGGTAAGCTATATATCCAATGTGTGTGAGTAGCAGTTTCAACTTGTGATCGGCTTGGGAAACTGTCAAGAATCGGCCTGGCAAGTCATAAGTGCGGTAATGACTCACACTGTTCAAGATAGCAAGGGGATATGATCACAGGCATACGCTACTACTCCCCTACCCCAACTGGTAGAATGGATCCAAACAGGACACGTCACTGCACGGGATTCTAATGAGAAGGTCGCGAACCTGCTCTAGAATCAGTGACCATATATCGAGCAAGAGCTACAAGGGTGCTTGCACAATACATCCCAACCTAAGAAGGAGAGACATCTCTCGTCGGGATCCAAGAATACCAATCCGTGAGAACCATGTGTCAGGAATAAGCATATCAACACTAATTACATGAATCATAACAGTTATCATAAATTGGGCATAAGTTATCAGAGAATGTACTCGCCTGGGGTCCTGCTGTCAATATGAATCAGGGTTCAGAGTAAAGCCACAGACCTAAGATGAAATAACACAAAGCTGATCAGGGTCAAAGATATACTAACATCTAGGTCAAACTAAGACAACTGGATCAAGGTTGACGTACAGTTGACTTTGGTCAACTGGTCAACTCTAAGTCTAATCTAGGTCAAATAGGTCAATGGTTGACTTACAGTTGACTTTGGTCAAAAAGTCAACGTTGGTCAAGTCTGGTCAAACCTAGGTCAAATTGACTCTACTTCGACATCTAGTCAAAGTAGTCAACCATGGTCAAGCTAGTCTCTATAACCATCTACAAGGTCAACTTATGAATTTCAGTGATTTAGAAATCACTGAAATCGACAGGTCTCTAAAACAACCAAAAGGAGAAAATATTATAATAATAGGATGACACAAAAGGGAAGAAATAACAGATGTTGTCGGATGATAAAACTAACATCACCAACGTGTCCAGAATGGTCAAAATCAGCTAGGATAGCCTGTCCAAAAATCCAATTTGGACACAGGGCAAAACGGTAATTTCGGGCCAAAATGATGTCCGCCGTTGGACACCCTTTGCACCGAAAACGTGCCAAAATAAAAGTGCACAAAATCTAACAAATTATATGTCCACGAATCCAGAATGACGATACGAACCCGACGGTATATCCAGAATTGGATTCCGTTGACCCGATCTCAAATTGGTCCGTTGACCCGGACATTGGAAACCGATTTGCACGGAAATACGTGCCGGAGCAAATGTCTTCAAAATTCAGCAAATTATATGTCAACGAGTCCAGAATGACGATACGAACTCAACGGTATATCCGAAATTGGATTCCGATGAGCCGACGTCAAAAGTCCTGTTGACTCAGAAAGTGGGACCCGCTTTGCACCGAAATGCGTGCCCGGGTCCACGTTCTCCAAATCAAGCAAACTTTATATGAAAACAGGCCAGAACGACGCCACGAGTCTACTGGTGGTGTCAGAATTTGAATCCGGAGTCTTGGGTTCAAAATAGAATTTAACTAGTGCAAATTAAAGAATTCGAACGGCCAACTTTGGCGTCGAATTCGACCGACCTAACAAGCTCAAACTGAAATGAAATCTAAAGGGGGCAGGAAGAGGGTTATACCAGCTGTGCACCGGAACTGGTGGTGCGCAAAATGGAGCTGCGATGGAGGAGATACGAGTCGACGAAGTTGGCGTCAAGAACTGTCCAAAATAGTACAAATTAAAACGTCAACTTGGTGGCCGGTTTTGATGTATCAAACGACGAAATTAACGGTTCAAATTTGACAGGGATGAAGAGGAATATACCGAGATTGCGACGGAGCGAAGAAATCGTCGATCCAACGGTCGGATCTCCCAGGAAATCGGCGCGAAGTTGCTGTCCCGAAACACAATTTCTGTGTTCGTTGCCGAGCTCGCGCCGACGGATTCAGTGCAAAACGCACGAATCGGGCGTTTGGCTCGTCGGGGAAGAAGGTGGTGGCCATGGGGGCCTGCCCGGAGGTGCGCCCGGCCATGGGGGGGCTCGTCGGCGGCGGCGCGCGCTGCTACTGTGGCAGCTGCTGCCGCGCGGCAGTGCTGCCCGCTGGCCACCCACGTGGCGCGGCGGTGGGCGTCTGCCTGGCGGTGGCGCGCGGCAGTGGTGGCGCACGGCGGCCAGGCGGCGCGGGCTCGATAACGAGCGAAGGCAGCGGCGAGGTGGAGGAGAAAAGAAATGATGGTGGTGGTGGTGGTGTGGTGTTATTGATGGTGATGGTAGTGTTTTAAAAATGAGAAGAAGAGAAGAAGAACATGAGAGAGAGAGAAGAGGAGAATGTGAAGAAGAAAAGAATAGGGGGGGGTGCTCTCGGCTGGTGAGAGGGGATGGGTGTGCGTTACATGAGAGAGGTGATGGGGGTGGTGAGTGTAAGGAGGGGGTGAGAGTAAGAGAGATATTGTGTGTGTGTATATAACATATATATATAGAGAGAAGGGTGAGAACAAAGAGAGTGAGAGGAAGAGAGATATTAAGGGAGAGAGAGCTTGTCGGCTGTAAAGGGGAAGAGGGGGGTTTCCTTGTGTGGAAAGTGAGAGTAGTAGGAGAGAGAGAGAGAGAGTTACCTATATTATATATACACATGAGATAAAAGATATTTAATAAGTAGAGAGAGAAGAATATTTTCAAATAGGAAAAATAGAAAATCTTGTGGGGTAATTGAGCAGTCATGAGAGGGCAACATGAAGCTTGGGTTCGGGTTCGGTAGAGCCGGGTTGGGCCAAAACGGACAAAGTCGGAGCCAAGATTTAATTAAATAATAATTTAAATCAATTAAAATCTTGGATGAAATAGGAGCACAAGGGAGATCAAAATTGTGGCACGCAAGTGGCACCTGCATAGTTTACTCAAACAGGCCAGGGCCATATTTTGGGTCGACTTGATTGGACCGATATCGGCCCGGAAATTAAATGGGAAATTAAATCAGATTTTACGGCAGATATTAATTGGCCTAAATTGAACCGGAAGTTGTGTGAAGGAAATGGAGCACAAAATGGAGTGTCTGAGTGGGACACAATGGTCATGGGTGAAGAGCGTCTCGAGTAGATCAGGCATGACAAGTTGGTTTCAAGAAAAAGGCTAGTCTGTGTCCTAAATTAAAAGCCACGGTAACGTGCTTATGGGAATCAAGAAAACAGTGAGAAATCAATTAATAATTTAAATGGTCTAAATTGCTTGCGCGATACAAAAGCGCAAGGGAACGAGTTTGGATGGACATGATATATCGACGTGAAGTAATCTCGTCTACTAAAAACTTCAAGAAGGAAGTTTCCAGAGACTGGCATCCCTGATGCTCTAGAATTCCAAGTCACGGTAAAGAGCATTAAATCAAATAATAATCAAATATAATATCTAATTAATTGATTATTAAAATAAAAAAAATCAGCCCTAAATTCAGGGGCTTACAGGGAAGCCTACGACAGCCCGGGGAAGGCGTCACTCGAAAGGCTCCGACGAGGGCTGGCCGGGGAGGACGAGGGCGAGGGGAACCGCCGGGGAAGGAGAGGAACAGGGGGAGGGAGCGGGGCGATGGGGAGGGGAGCTGGTCCGACGAGCGGGGCGGGGGACGGCGACTCGCCGTCAGCGTGGCCAGAGGATGGGCCGGGAGCTGAGCCATCGGCCGCTGGGCAACTAGCGGGAGAATGTGAGGAAGGGGAGGGGGAGGGGACGGGGGCGGCGGAGAGCGCGCGGGGACCAGAGCGGGCCGGGGGTAGCTCGACCACCGCCGGAGAACGGGACGACTCGCATCCCGGAGGGGGCACGCGACCCGCTGCGAGGGGTAGAAAGACCGACGACGCACACTCCGGCGGGGGGTGGGTAAGGGAGGAGGGGGAGGGACCCCCACCGCAGCGGATCCGCCGGGAAGAAAGATCGGGGGACGCGAGGCGGGCCCCGCCAGGAGGGCGGTGGGCCCCCGCAGGGAGAGGCCGGGCGTCACCGAGAGGGGGGTGGTGAAGGGCGGAGGGGGCTCCGGGGCAGACGGGAGCACGACTGGAGAAGCGTCATCCGACGGCGGAGGCGATGGCCGAGCCCGGGGCGCCGACGCCGGCGGAAGCGACGGCGACGGGGGAGGAAGCCGGCGAAGGAGGGGGGAGCCCCAAAGGGGGGAGGACCAGGCGGAGAAAGCCCCCCAAGGAGGAGGGGGCAGCCGAAGGTCGACCAGGCCGGAAGTGGGGGAAGAGAAAGGGGGGCCGAGGGGAAGATGATACAAAGGGGGGCAATCGGGCCGAGGAGGCCGACCGGCCGACCCACCCACCCAGCCGTGGACGGAGCGGGAGCAGCGGCTCTCCCACGGAGAGGGGAGCAGCGGCGCTCGAGCTCTCTGCCCCTGCATCTTCCTATATATATAATATTATATATTATATAATATTTTTTTTTTTTTTATATATATATATATATACACGTATACACCTATATATATAACGTATATATATATATAATATATATACACGTATACACCTATATATATATATATATATATATATATTATATATATATATATATAATATATATAATATCTATATACACCGTACACACGATAAATATAAATATAAAATAAATATAAATACATTTTAAACAATGGCTAGAGCCTTCATTGAAATAGAAACGAGGTTGGAACCGGAGATAGCCCGAGTTCCTACAAAGTGTGGGAGAAGCCCTAGCAAAGTTCCTGACAAAACGTCATAATCATTAACCTTTTTTTTCCGTCCTGTTGTTTTTTTTTTTGGAAGAGAGGGAATTCGAATTTAGAAAAAACATTCGAAATTCGAAAAGCAGTTGTCCCGAGCGCACGAGACCACGGGAAACGAGGGGCAGGCGCGGGGGACCCGAGGGGTCAGTCCAACGTGGCTCGAGGCCCGAGGCGCGCCGCTCGAGGGAGCCACTCAGCGCGGCGGGGGCCGGCGCGCAACCGGGGAGGGGAGGGGGGCTCCCCCCGCCGGCATGCAGTCCGTAGCCGGCCGGAAAGGTCGTCGAGAGAGGCGAGGGATGGCGGCGATCGGGAGGGGTAGGTGGGAAGGAGGAGGGGGTAGAGCGGGACTCAGGCGCTGGGGGGAGGAGCCCCGAGGGAGGAGGATAAGGGGAGGGTGGGCGGGGGCTCCGCGGATGAGGGCGGAGCCCGTCCAGCGCGGCGGAGCAGAGCGGCGGCCGGAGAAGCCAGGAGCCAGCGCGGGCGGGCCAGGAAGGGAGGGGTCCGCCGACCGAGGAAGGGGCCGCCGACGGAGGACGGGGGTGGGGGCGCCGCGAGGGAAAAGAGGAGGTGGATCTCGGCTACAGGAGGGGGAGAGGCGGCGCGGTGGATGGCCGTCTAAGGAGAGGAGAGGAGGGATAGGATGGGAGAGGAGCCGGCGGAGCACGCGCACGCCTGGGGGAAGACAGGGGGGGTGCTCGTTCGGCGGAGGCCGCTCAACGGCAAGGAGGTGGGCTCTCGAGCATGAGCGAAGCGATCGCCGAAGTCCGGAGGGGGGCTGGGAAGCGGCCAGGGGAGGGAGCGACGGGGACGGCGTCGCAAAGCCAACCGGCAACGAGAAGGGTGGGAGGAGCGCTTCGCAGGGCTCCGCGGGGCCACGAGCGTCCAAGACTCAACGCTCGCCGCACGGGGAAGAGCACCGCCGACCGGAGGAGGGGGAGTCAAGTCTCGCCGAAGGGGAGACCAGGAAGGCGGGAGAGGGACCCGAGGCGCAGGGGGGTAAAGACTCAGGGAGGCCGCCGCACGCCGGGAGATGCGGGGAGGACACTGCCGGCAAGGGCAAGGCGGCCTCAGCTGGAGGGACGGCGGGGAGGGGGGCGTGGCGCAGCCTCGGGAGGAAGGGGGCCGGACCGAGGATGGGAGGGAGGGACCGGAGGGGGGCGGTAGGGCCTCAGGCAAGGGGCGAGCGGCGGCGGCCGAGGAGGGGGGGAGGGGCACTCCAAACAAGGTCCCACACGGCCCCAACTGGGTCGCGCCACCGGCCGGAGGATGCGCGCGACAGCAGCTGGAGCGGGGCTGCAGCGTCGCCTGCGACGGGGACGCCGGGGACGTCGTGTCAGGCGCCGCAGAGGGCGGAGGCAGAGGCGGCGGCACTGCGGGCAACAAGCAGGCAGTCGGAGGGAGGCTGCCTGGGCGACGAAGGGAGGGGGAGCAGGCCGATGGAGCTCGGCGCGTGGGGCCATTGGGCGGCCGACTACGTCGGCGGCCACCAGGGGCCCACCCAGGGGTCCCCACCCGCCGGGTGCCCCAAGGAGAAGAGCATTGCGGCTCCCTCATCATATATATATATATATATATATATATGTATATATATATATATATATACATACACCATATCTATTTATTATATATTCATACATTCAATATTATATATGGTATATATATATATATATATATATATATATATATATATATATATATATATATATATATATATATATATACATACATACACCATATATAATATATCTACACTAACCAAAACCCCATATTCCAACGGTCTAAACATGTTAGAAAAAATAATTCTAACGGGTATATACCGTGAGTATTTAGGCGTGGGTAATATTACTAACTACCTTTCTAACGGACATGCCCGTTAGTATTTAAAGTTTTCTAACGGCTCTAGCCGTTAGTAATTATTTTTCTAACAGGCATATAAATATATGTAGATAAAAATACTAACGGGCTATGGCCGTTGGAAGATTTTAAAAATATTAAAAAAAAACAATTTTAGAATTTAATACTAACGGGATTGGGTCGTTAGTATATTTAAAAAAATGGAAAAAAAATTAATTTTAGAATTACTAACACGAGAGTAATTCAAATTATTTGTTTTTCCTATATTTCAATAAAAACGTGCACCTACCTCACCACTTGCACCTGCAATTAATTTTAGAAGGGCATGAAGGTGTTTTAGCAAATAAATGATGTCAAATGGGATTCTAGCTGACAATTCAAGGAAAGAACATGGATTTCACTTGCAAAATTTTGACAGCAAGGAAATTCTGATATCTGATTTGAGTGTTGAAGTGTTTCTTTAGTAAAACTAAGATAAATGATAACATATACACAAGCTGACACTAGATAACTATGCAAGTTCATGTCTAAATTCTGATATCTGATTTGAGTAATACTCGTGTAAAAATTTCTCCCATTTGACATTTCTAATCATTTATTAGTACTTATTCGACATAAAAAATGCTAGTACTAGTATTGATATTAGCTAATAGCATACCTCACCCAAAAGTACATCAGGATGTTGAATCAAACCAGTAGACAGTTCTTTCAGGTAAGAACTTGACTTGACCAGGAATTCACTTTCTGAAGAGTTGTGTCGTTCGCTGATATTTTGATTTGGGAAGCCTTGAATAACTCCAGAACAGTAGTCGTGTCTCTCAGATTTCACTTGCAACGAATTGTTGAAATGATCAACTTCGAAAGAACTAATGCATCTGCAGAAAATTAGACATATCAAACCTCTTTTTTTTCGTAAAAAGCTAGAGAGGAAGGACAGTATCAGAGTCGAAATCACCTGAAGAAACATCGTATCCGTTCATACGCAGAATCCTAAATGCTATGGCACATGTCGCAATATCTGAAAAAATTTCCTCATCTTTCTCTACCTAGCCTCTGTTTTACTGGCCAGAGTCAAGTTTCAACTCAAGAATATAACTACATAATAGATATCAAACTAAGATCACCCACCTGTAGACCCTGTCCAGTTCTCTATAGAAGAACTAAAATGTCGAGATATGCCAAACTTTTCGAGCTTGTCAACAAAGGAAAGATGGGCAAACATATCTAGAGGATATATAGTTGGAACTGTTGAGGCACAAACAAATTAAGCACGGGCATCAGAAGTTGCATAGAAAGAAAAAAAAATTACGGCTGAATTTTGATCAGAACGTATACTCGTCTTATACCTGCATTGCCAAATTTCTGAACGAGCGAGGACATGTAATTGAGGGATTTCTCATCCCGAGTATGGATTAGTGCAGCAGCAGTGGCGGAAGGTGAATTGAAGAGCGAACCGTTTGTCTTCTGAAACTTCATAACCTGTTTCCAATCCTGAAACTCTCTAAATCCTTTCGCAACATATGCATGATAGGCTTTTCTTCCCTCTGAATAGTCTCCAGACCCTCTGAGGATATATTGGTATAACAGCATGTTAGCTAGTATCGAAATTTAAGACACTTCCTGACACATAGATAGAGTTCAAGGCTATAAAACAATATAAAAGAAAGGCTTAATTGCAAATCGAAATTTAAGACACTTCCTGACAGCATGTTGGAGTCTGAAGAAGAAGAATACTGAGATGGACTAAATACCTGAACTGGAATTCTTGCACTTGCATTTATCTTCAATCCATGAGGACATGCTATTAAAGGAGGAAAAGAGATAAATAAAAGAGGTTTGACAGATCAAAGGAAAGATGCATGCTACATGCAAAAGAAAATTTAACCTGTTGTAAAACTTCCTTCTGTTTTGTAAAACAAGGAAAACTGAACAAAACTAGGTGATATCAAAACTTTCCACCATAAAATACATGCAATTAACTTTCCTTAATTCCATTACACAACCCTTCCATGTTGATTCTTCATAGAGACAGACAAAATTAGGCTAATATCATGATTTCTTTAAATGCTAAAGAAAACGGAAACATACATGAAACTGAACAAAACTAGTTACCACTTTCCGAAAAGTATATAAAAAAATTTGAAATAGTTTCTTGATCAATAATCGGACCTGCCCGGGTTGTGTTCATGAACGGAGACGACTGACGAGAGCGTAACATCTTAAAATTGGAATCAACACGCGTACCGCAAAAGACCTGCATTGCATCTGAAATGAACACAAGTGAAACCACCGTTCAAAAAGTAAAAAGTAAAAAGTAAAAGCCGCAGTTCTTAGAATCAGGATAGGACTAGCTAGTACAATATAAGGGACCCCCAATCAAGTTCTGGTCCATAGAATAGAAGGGTCAATAGGACTGAACCTATCAAATAGGACATGGTAATGCAATACAAGGGTATTGGTCTGGATTAATGAAGTGATTACTTAAATCATAGATAATGGTAGTTACAGTGTATCAGGAATGACATGAACTACTGTCACAGACTTAAAGATGACCTGACTCTCCATACTTAGGCACTCACAAGCAAGCTCACACACTCATATCTGGGATTCTATAACTAAAGTATACCTTACTGTATAATTCCTTATATGCCTGCACTTTCCTAATGAACACACATTACTCTTTAATGCAGGCAACACAATAAGGGGACTAATGCTTCAGTCCAGTATCAGAACATGGGTTATTTGGTCATTGCCAGTTGTTAGAACAATGCAAGGAGTGGTCACTAGGTGGACTGGTACATGGAAATCGAATGAAGACAGGACAAATATGATGTGGGTTAAGTTACTTATTCATGGAGGTCTGAACAAATGAAATGGATAATGACGAAACAAGATCTAATGGTTTTTCAAAAGGGAATGGGCTAGGCATCACAAGGTGATGTGGGATATCTGTTCACAACTGAACAGAACAACCACATGAGTATTTGCTCTCATGTTGCACCAACAGATAGGTATGCAAGTTGCAGGACCTTAACATGACCTTCCTATAACTTATAGTTAGCTACTAGAGTGTCCTCAATACCCTAACATGACCTTAACATGACCTTCCTATAACTCATGTTGCACCAACAGATAGGGAATGGGCTATAGCCTTAACATGACCTTCCTATAACTTATAGTTAGCTACTAGAGTGTCCTCAATACCCTTAGACTGATATCTAATGTGCTATGGCCAATTGAACATGTAGGACAACAATTTGGGATGCAGAACAAGGGTGAATCTCTAAACAATCACCCAAGGCCTATGGCCATCTGCCTAGGGAAGGGTTCCCCTGCTACTGCACATGCTGCTACAAGCCAAAATTGGCCAAGCACAGCCCATGCCTATTGATCCTAACTAATCCAATTCACAACCTCACAAATCCTATTTTCTGATACAAAAATGCCTCAAACCTATCCCCTATACTCATATACATCACTGGACACATAGGTAAACTCATTAGGATACACACAAGGCACCTTATGATACTTTATGCTGACACCACCTTCGCTAACTCTCAAGAATTTGATATCAAAACAATATCACTCCAGGAATTGCCTTCCTCAAATCCACACACACTACCTACCTGAGCTCCTTCATTCACTCTACAGATTTTCGCTTTCTTCTTTCTCCTTGTGGCTCGAGCATGGGGGTTTGCTTGCCTGGTCTGTGTAGTGGCCAACATGGCCTAAAGGTGACTTCTTATCAACCTAAGATAAATAGATAGGAGGACAAGATGAGCATAAACTGTGGTCTTCTAACCTGGCATTGTGCCTCATTTTCGAGAGACAGTCCATTAACCTGGCATAATAACTTGTGGTCTTCTAACCTGCAATGCAAATCCAAATTAGGACATGAAGTTAAAAAAAATGTAAGTATTAATAAAATAGATACAGTGCCATGCCTATTTGTAAAGGCAAGCTGAAATAAAGATGAAAAATTGACAAACTTTCTTTAGAAGACAACAGATATTAATAATGATAATATTAGTTGTTCGAAAGAGACAATAAACCATATGCTTCCATTAGATCCAGATCATGATCAAAGGTCTAGAGCACTCCACCTATAGATTATGTAGACCAACTTTAAGCTGATGCACGTGGTTTGCAAACATATAAAGGTTTTAAGATGCAGTAAGGGTGTCAGTATCAATATCTGCACTGTAATTAGTTCCCACATTTTGAATCAGACTATTAGGTTTCTACACTTCATAAGAAATTTAAATTTGACAAAATACTATTAATCCAACAATAAATGGAAGGACGAGTTTGAAATATGAAAAAAAAAGACGGCTCGGAAGTCGGAACTATGAAAAAAAAGATAAGGTTGCATACATGGAGGATACGGAATTTCATAGATATGCTAAAGAATTCCACATTGCATCTACTTCAACCTCGGTTTAAGAATGCAGCAAAAGAATTTCATAGATCATTTAATGCCTAAATGTTACCCTTGAAGAACCTAACTGCATTATATATTGAGCTATGAAGCAAACATGGTACCTCCATCCTCTGCCTTAACTGCTAGCCAGAACAATAAGTCGTCTGATTTTTCAATTTTGTCTTGGATGCAAGTGAAACCAATTTGGCGTAAACTTTACAAGTTTTGCTGTTAAGAAACAGATTTGTAACAGCTTATCTGCTAAGAGTAGTTAATAGGCCTGTGAGGATTTATAAAGGACCCTCAAAATTACATTAGACATGTCTAGGCTTTCTCTTGTTGTTTACATATCATCCTCAACAATTCTGTAGTATTGTTATTTATAATTGTTGTTGCTATTGTTATAACCAATTGTTCATGACCTTTAGTATCTATAACCCCACTTTAATAGTTCTCAGTTCTAGACGTTTTTTAAGTAAAAAACCTCTCTGGAACAGTATGAGTCATAAAGCAATATGGTCTTCCTATGTCATTCAGAATATTTGCGTATTAAATATACAAGTAACAACCAAAATATATCTAGAAAGCTTCAGAATTCCATCGCATCGGCCTGACCATTACAAATATGCCTACTAACCACATGAAACCAAGGAAACCTACTGAAGATTTCACTGGAGCTAATCCACAAGGAGAATAGTTAGGATTATTGCTTAATTGGCAGAAACACTAGCCAGTACCATGCACCTGCAAAGGGATGATAGTCATCTCACAGACATTCTTAAAAGATAGCTGCCTAGCCGCTAAGGCCTTAGCTATGCCAGTTTCGACCTCTAACCATCACAGCCAAGACCATGATAACCAAAAGCGGCAATGAACTTAAGGTGAACATCAGAGCAGCATTGAAGCCAGCTTTTACAGACTGTGTTGCACACCATGTCCACCATGTTGGTCACGATGAATAGAATGCCAAGATCCTAAAGTCTAATGCATTTGGAGGAGTTGCACGAAGTTTTCTTATGCCTTTTGCACTGTGGGTTAACATACAGTTGAACTTGACAAAGATTTAACCGATAAAGGGTGAGTAGAGGGATGTTTGGATACAATGCAAGCAAAATTTCCTACATTCATAGAGATATAGAACAACATATAAGTTATCATGCTTGCATATCTATCATTTGCGTCTCCAACAATTATTCCAATAATTACATATCCGATTTGACCGATGGACGAATATGCAAGCATACGTTTCATTGGACTTATTTTCTTTCATATGTTTGCAAAGTTCCTTGTTCTTTGTTTCAGGCTTTCAGCAATTTTCAATGTAGGGTTTTCTAATTGGTTAGCAGCAAGTTATAAAGCATAAAACGAAAATCACATAGGGCTTGTGTGCTTTAAAATATAATACTTAAACTTGGTGGTTGTTTCAGTCATACTATGTTGGTATTTGGCCCATTAACCTATTTAGCAATTCAACGATTGTGTAAACTTATATGCTTATTCAATTAATGTAGAAGAAAGATGCTATGTTATTCGTCTTGTGTTCGAGCTTCCAATATCCTCATTTCACACCCCACCAACTAATACATATCTGCCACACACATGGGAACCTTACATGTATCATATTACCATGAAGACTATACTAGCTAATAAAATTAAAACAAGGTATACAGAAACCATCAAAAGTTTGGTAGGAAAAACACAAAGGGCATCCTGAGACTCTCACAGGGTTAGGGGAGATGTATGCAACCTTATCCCCAATATACGTAGGTTGTTCCGGAGCCGTATCCTCCATGATGCAAGCACCAAGTAAGGGTATATAGAATTCCATCGCCTCGGAAGTCGAAACTATGAAAGAAAAAAAAATACCAAAACCAATATTTTGAAATTTGAACCTTGCAAGAAAATAGACTGAAATGTCAAATATTAGGCAGATACTGTTTTATTAGCAATTTCCTGAATTGGATGCAATATGGTCGACAATTTAAAATTAAAACACATAGATTATGATCAATGACACTCATTATAAGTGCCAAATTACAATATTCATGCATGAGAGTCTGTGCATGAGAGTCTGTGCATGACTACCACTAATGATCAAGCAATCTCAGGCTGCTTCCCAAGAGCTAAAGTTGTCCATACTTCTGCTAAGTATGAAGGACAAGTATATATTCCAGAAATAAACATGGTGATGATGATTGCGGTGCGTACTTGTGACCAGAGGCTTCCGCACAACAGCAAATATTGGCAACGCATATGGTAAGGATAGTACATATATCTAAATCTAACGAATTTTTGCTTGCTGTTCTTATATAGTGATATATATGGTTCGCAGTCATTCGACAGAAATATAGAAAAAACATCAATGGACACTAAAGATGTCAATTTCAGCAAACTTAATTTGAACCGATAAACCATTTTTCCATGGAAGTTGGATGCTAGTGCTGGCTGCTGATTATATAGAACGTTAAAAACCTTAGTTATGAAAAAAACAAAAGTAAAAAAAACCCAAAAACCTAGGATTTTTTCTCACCCAAATCAAAGCGATGACCCTCCACAGGTGGTTGCTGCGGCTGAAGGACTCTTCACAGGTGGTCGTGCGCCAAATCGAGCCAAATCTCAAAGTCGATGACTCTTCACAGGTGGTCGCATGCCGAAATCGAGCCTCCAAGGTGGTGGTCAGGGGATCCACGGAGTCGCGCGCCGAAATCGCACCTCCAGGTTGCTGCGGGATTTGGGAATAAGAGAAAGGGAGATGGAGAGAGAGAGAGAGATGAGCGCCAATTTATTTTTGCCGAAATCGCACCTTCTGCTATGTATAATAGGAGTTAACTTGGAAGATTAGGGCTGAGTTTGGAGGGAAATTGGCAAACTGGGCGCCAATTTATTTTTGGCTTCTTTTTGTCCCTCAGATTTTTTATCAACAATTATTTTATTTAAGGGATATATATATATATATATATATATATATATATATATATATATATATATATATATATATATATATATATATATGTAACAGACTATGATAAATAGTAACGGACCTAACTAGTTAGTAATTTCTAACGGGCTGTGACTGTTAGAAAATGAAAAAAGGGTCCGTTAGAAATTGAACAATATGTGTAGTGTATATATATATCTAATATTATATAATATATATATATATATATATATATATATATCTATCTTTATATATAAATAAATTTCATAAATATATATATATCTATATATTTTATAATTATATATATATATATATATATATATCTATAATATATATATCTATATATATATATATATATCTATAATATACATACACCATATATAATATTTTTTATATATTCATACATACAATATTATTATGGTGTATGTTATAATATTATAAATCTATTATTATATATAATATATATATATATATATATATATATATATCTATATATAGATAATATATATAATATTTATATATAGATATATATATATTATATATATAATATAGATATATTATATATATTATATATATATATATATAGATATATATAGATATAGATATATATTATATATAATATTATATATATATATATATATTATATATATATATATATATATAATGGTGTATTTTTTTTATATTATTATATATGGTGTATGTATATATATATATATTATATATATATATATATATATATATATATATATATATATAGATATTTATATATAGAGAGAGAGAGAGAGAGATATATATATATATATTCATATTCACATACACATACACACATATATATAACAAATAATATACATGTATATCCATAAATAGATATTCAAAAATATATATAATATATATTCATATTCACAGACACATACACATACACATATATTAACAAAATAATAATACACTGTATATCCATAAATAGATATTCAGAAAATTCTAAATACAATCTTAGCAATATTCTTCTAGGATGGTGTATACATATATACATGTGTACATATAATTCACTATATATATTCTAGGAATATAGAAATCACCAATTAATGACTATATTTGAAATAATTATAATATCGATAATAATAATTTTAATAATAATATATAATAATAATAATAATATATAATAATAATAATAAATAAACCAATACCAGAGTATTGAGTGACACAATATACTCTTCCACGTTACTAGGACCATAATAAATCGTGCAAGTACATCTAAAATGTCATATAATATTATATACTTATATTATACGTAATACCATAAGAAAGTATTTGTAAAATCCTAAATAAAGTAACATATAAATGATGCATATGCTTAAAATACGTCTACATGGATGTCTTTGGATGCACTACATCACTGCATGGGCTTGTGCTTGGTTGGGTCCAGTCCGGACTAGTTGGGTACAATCGGGTCTTCCACAAGTCAATAATTCCTAATAATAAATAATTAAACTATTTATAATGGTCATGTCACAACTTAGCCTGGTTTTTCTAGTTAGGACATCACTATTGCTCGGCCTTTCCTGGCATGGCTAATACACTAGTCAAGGCACGCCACTACACTATCCGTGCCACAATTTCTAGTCACCTTGTACTCCAATTCCTAACCATGGCTAAAACATTTACCATAATAATTAACTAAATAATTATTTATAAAAATCTAAGAATCACCATTCAAATCTATTAAAAAATATTTCAAAATTTTGGGAAGGGAGGGTTACAATAATTATTGTGAATGAGCAAATAGATGTAATTTTGTTATTTTGAGATTTGCATTGAGACCTAGATAGCATACTACCGTCGATGCTATGGCGTATGCTGGACTTTCTAGGAACTCGTATCCGAAAAGCGGGTACGAGTCGTGACAAATTTTTTGGTGGCCCATGCAGGTCTGTTTTCATAAAATTGTACGAACTCATCGTAGTACCTATATTAGTCATACTACTGCGAGCCTTCGATTAGAAAGGGCTCACTCATAATTAGGATTGATTTAATTTTAGGAGAATAACTAGGACTAGGTATACCATAGGCAAGCCCTTATTCAATTTAATTGTTGGGTAGTTAAGGTTGCTATATAAGCCATACGATTTAGGTATATATTTATTGAATTCTAAAACCCTATTAGGTAACTTGAGAAATTTCTATAGAGGGATATACCATTGTATTTTGATATGATGGTATGATCAAAGAAGGATAGACTATTTGCCTAGTAAATTAGGACTTCCTAGGATTCAACTTCTAATCTTGATCATTTGTGCAATTTTATTTTCTATTTTTTCTAAACATCATCATATCGTACGGTTCATATTGCTTGTTGACCATAGTAATTATTTTTTTAAGAGTTAATATTCTATTTCTATCTATTGAGTTTTGAGCTTAACCTGATTTAATTATTCAAGTCGTCTTCCTTCATTTTTTTTGATCGTTTTATTTTTAAAATTGATACTTTCACTGTAATGACAGATACGCACACTTTTTCTATCATGATCGACTTATCTGAAATTCTAGAAGCTCCTTTAAAATTCTTATAAATATAGTTAGAATAATTATTGATGACTTATAATGGGAAGGTAGATGCTCACTGTCGCCATTTATTTGAATTATGGAGAATATTGGTTCACTACAGCCAGCAGCGCACTAGTGAGGCATGATCCCCTAAGTTGAAGTAATTCGGCATGACAAATTTTTTAGTGGCCCATACAGGTTACGAACCTCGTATCTTTGAGTTGTTATATCAATATGAGATAGAGTTGATAGAATATTCGATACCGTATCCTTATTTGAGTCATGAAACCAAAAATTTACTACAGCCAGATGTACACTAGTGAGATATGGATTCTTAGTGAAACGAATTCAGATATGTATACGGTTTTTGAATACTATAGAGGCTATATCTTTTAATGGCATATGACTATTGATTTTTCATAATCCACAAATCTTGCACTTTTATCCCAAATTGATTTGATATTCTATTTCTTATTATCATATTCTCAATAAACTAGTAGTTCTTTCTTTCTTATCTTCCTAAATCCAAAATCATTATTTAGTTCCCTATAGTAATCATTTAGAACCAATTACTATATTGATTCTATTCCACTAGATTCTTAACTATACCTAGATTCTGATTCTATGATCGTGCCTAAATAAATGATCATGCTAAAATAACTTTAACGATTTTGATCGCGACTAGACTATTTTGATTTTATTTTGATCGAGACAATTTGCATCTTTTTCTAGATTTTGATTTTATAATCGTTCCCAAATAATTTTTGTCAATAGTGTCTAGTGACTTTTCTTATCGAGCAAATCCTATTTCGATTATATCCTTAAGCAAGCCTAGATTTTGACTAACTCTTTTGACTATATTTTGATCATGTCAAATCGTATCTTTCTTGAGTTTGATTATATTCACGGTCATGTATGACCTATTTTGATCGTTAATCGTGTTATATCTTGATTATATTCTTATTCGTGCCTAGTCATATCCTTTGAAATTTCAAGGATAAATTTTTTCTAACGTAGGTAGATTTGTAAGCCCACTTCCCGAATTTAATTTTTTTAATTATTTGATTATAATTTGTTTTATGATCATTGGGAGTCATGTCGAAGCTTGTAGGTAAGCTATGACCATATTAAGGTCATGTGGCCTCTAGATAGCTTATATATATTATTTAGATATTTTATATTTTTCTATATTTTTTGATATTTTTAGTTATTTAATATTTAAGGGTTTATTATTTTTAAGGACTTTTCAGGATTTACTGTAAGGTCATTCGAGAGTATTTCAGGACCAAATATTTTTATTTGGGCTCTAGATGACTAGAAATATTTTCTAGAATATTCTAGGATTTTTTTGGATTTTTTTTAGAATTTTTTAGACAATTAAAACCTAAATAATTTATTTTCAAAGGCTTTTGGAATTTATTGTCGGGTCACATGATGATATTTGAGTTAAAATATTTTTATTTAGGTTCTACACACTTAGAAATATTTTCTACAATTTTTTGGATTTTTTTGGATTTTCTGGGATTTATTTGGAGTTAAATGATGTTTAAATAATTTATTTAATTAATATAATTAATTACCCACTCACCCAGCGGGACCACCTTTTGGCGCCTAGCCACCGTCTCTCTCTCTCTCATATATATATATATATATATATATATATATATATATATATATATATATATATATATATATATATATATATATATATATATATATATATACTATATTTCTTTTGGCCGATTTTTGAGGAGGTTTATCCTTCGAGACTTCCGACTTCACGGAGAGATTGCGGATAGCCCCAACCTCGTTTTTGTGCATCGTTTTTTTTATTGGAATCGTCTCAAGGTCAAATTTTAGAATATATAATTTATTTATTGTTATTTTGCATGTGAATTTCTTGGAAATTATTTGAGTATTGGTTGCCCAAAACTCGACACGTCGCACGATTTTCGAGATTTCGGGAGATTTCGAACTCTGATTTACGATCTGTTTGAAGTTTTGGAAAGCTGACATGACGATATTCGACATATAATTTTGTAAAATTTTAAAAATTTGTTTACTATTTTATTTATTATGTTGAATTCAGATTCGATCGATAAATCAACGATTTGGTCACGGTTTGCCATAACGGCGATAACTTTTGACCAAATCGTGATTTTATGGCACGGTCAATTCCGGTGCACTCGTGACACTGAAATATACTAAGATACACTTTCAAAATCTTGTGTTCATAATGTTTGACTAGTTAGTTAATGGTACACCTCGATTTCTGTGCAATGATTTCCAAAATTGGAAACGTGACTTTCTATGGCCAAAATTCCTTATTTAAAGTATATTTCCGATAATTATTTGGTAAAATTAGATTTTAAGTGATTTATTTTAGAATTAAATAATATTATCATTTTTGGTATTTTTGTATATCTTATTGAACTTAAAAATATTATTATAATATTTTCTATATATTTAAGTTATAGTTTTGGGCTAAAAATTTATGTTTTTTTTATAGTTTCCAAAATATTTATTTAAAATATTTTGACTAATAGTTTTCAAATATCAAAATGTATTTTCTAAAATAGTTATATATATTTATTTATATATACAATTTTTTTGATTTTTATCTTGATCGTGACTAGTCATACGCTCCTATTTCTTTTGATTATGACTACTTCATATCAGCCATAGGCTAGTCGAACTGTCTCGGACCCCATGATACCGTCTGTTCCATCGTTAGAGATCGTCTTGCATTGTTATGACATCTGTGACTATTCTGTGCCAACATGATCAAGTCACAAAACAACTGCAACTTAACCGAGGCAAGTACACTATTGCTTTTTGTTCTTAGTACATTATAATGCTATCTATCATTATATTTTCATTGATATCCAGTTGAGACACATTTGTGACACGATAGGCTCATTGTATCATTGATCATTTATTGATTGTTTAGTGAGTTGGGAGGAAAAATGCTAAGTAGACGTGTGAACAAACCCAAATATTTTTTATTGAATGAGAGCTAAGTCATAAACCTTGCGTATGGGTTAGCCGTACCAAAATTGAATGATAGCCATCGTATGATGTGCCGTATTAGCCCAGCCGTTCACATGTCAAAAATTATTTCAAACACATTGTCTGTTTTATTATACATATTTATTGCTAGTTGTCTTGTTCATACATGTTCTTGCTAGTGGTTTCTTGTACATGTTTATCGATTCCAGTTCATATACATGTTTCTTTATTTCCTACTACATCATTACTTGTCTAGCTTTTTTCTATTAAATTATATAAATGCAATAGGTTGTACTTTGCTCCTTTCTTGACTGGATTGTTGCAGGTGACTTGGCATGCATCCTACTCTTGCCCTATGGACTATACGGGGAGATAGAGGCCTTGGAGGACGACTTTAGAGTCTAGATAGATTAGACACTTCTTGGATTTATTTATTTTAGCTATTTTTTGTATTATAGGATTTGTAATTGAATAATTATTTTGATGAGCAAATATATGTGATTTTATTATTTTGAGATTGGTATTGAGACCTAGACAGCATACTACTGTCGATGGTGCGACAAAGGTTGGACTTGGCTACGAACTCGTATATGAGAAGTCGATATGCGTTGTGATAGCAGGACCCCCTTGTGGTTGGTCAGCGCCGGCGCCCAACCTGAGAGAGGAGGGAAACTGAGGAGAATATTTAAGGGGAGAAAAAAAGAAGGAAGAGGAGAGAGACCATGAAAAAATGGAAGGGAAAATCGTTTTATCGTCTTAGAGCCAAATTTTTTTCGGCAGTGGGCGGTAAATTAAATTTTTTTTGGGAGTTTGAAAAAAAATGTGGGAAATAAAATGTAAGACAACACTTTTTAAGTGTTGTATTTTGGTATATAATATTATATGACACTTTTCAAGTGTTGTATTTAGATATAATTTTATACAACATTTTCAAGTGTCCTTAAAAGTGTTATTGAATTTATGTTTACAATATTTTTACAAAGGTGTCATAGATTATGATAAATACTCAATTATGATGACTCTTTTTAATAGAGTGTTATCAATACAAAAAATTAACGACACTTTTTTAGAAAGTGTCATAGAAAGTGTCGTTATTAACCTATTTTATTGTAGTGAATATAGTTTGATATTAAATATCATTATTAAATAAATAAAAATAAAATTAAAATAGTATCCAAAAAAATTAGGAGGCTTACAACCCACACACCTTAGAAAATTTTGACCTCGAAATTAAAGTAACACTAACTATAATGAAGAATTTAACAAAATAGATAAGCTAAGAATCTTTCGAAATACTGATCAATAAATGTGGATAACGCCCCCGCATGGAATCCTTACTACTTATGAACTGGCTCCTCCTCCTATGATAGACCGATTCTATTGTGATCTAGGAATGGTCGACCACATGACTGGGATCAGTCACATATGTCCTCAACTGTGAGAAATAGAATACATCATGCACTCCCGCCAAAGATGGAATAATGCAAGATGATATGCCAGATCCCCAACACGCTCTATATGACCGATGGGTTACAATTCTATAAGTAAGGCTTCTAACTTGGCTCTTACACCTTTATATATGACTAACCATAGAAAATCACAATTCCTTCGTAAATCTATTAATCCTTAAACTATATACTATATTCCTGTAAGTTACATCACCACTTATATAATAGTTCAATTAACGACCCACTCCTTTCTACATATAAGCAATCTATACGATCCTTACAAGTAAACCTATCTGCGGGGTAAAGGTCAAGGCTGAACTAGACAACTACATAAACTTATTGGCCATCATTATAATCCTATCCTTTTATAGGTTATTTCAAGACTAGTCTTACCATATATAGAGATGATCGTCCATTCTACTTAGATCTTCTTACTCAATCTAACACTCTGTCACGACCCGATCCCAAATAATTGGGTCGAACCGGATCATGTCCAGCCTGTACCGTTGTTGAGACGGCGGCAGTAAGCTGTTCAGTAGCAGGTAACCATACAACAACACTATATTTGTCACAACTCAACATTCAGAAATTTAAAACTTTATTAAACTTTTACATGAAATAAAAGATACAACTTAAACCATTTTTTATACATCATGAATAAAAGAAAACTCTAGGCAAAACAGCTCAGCAATCTCGAATTCCTCGTCTTGGGATCACGTAACAAAGCCTCATCAATGATACCTAAAATGTTGGATCTCCAGTCAGGAGGGAGCAAAGTACAATTACGAATATCCAATAATTCAAATAATAATTTGAAATTTGCAATGTTAAACAATTTGAAATACTTTAACAATATTTTTCACAATTCTACAATTGAAAACAATGTGATTTGAGTAGGTAACGAACTATGACCGGCTTGGGATGATTCAATTATATCCTAATGATACGGTCCGGCCTATCCTCGTGTATAGGAGGAATCAGCTCGCACAATCAATGATGCAATATAGGGGTATTGGTCATAGACGCTACACTACTCCCCCAATATCCCGAGTCAATCAGATTCAATCAATGAGTCAATATTCAAACTCTAGGAGAGAGTTCCGTGTAGCAATGTGGTTTAAAATTGCAATAAAACAATTACTAGATAAATTACCAAATAGACATAACTGCACTTGCCTTTAATTATATGACTGGAATGAAGGTTGACTTCCGGGGTTGATGTTCAGACTTGTCCTCGAAATCCTACAATCGAGAAGTCTGCCTTAGAACCAATATTGAACCATATCTAGGTGTGCTAGTTGCAATCTCTAGAATTTTGTCCTAGTCAATTTTAATCTTTTCTTACATTATCACAACAAACGCAATTACTAGCGAGTTGTATTAAAATTACGAAGAAAACTCACTTTACATTTTAATCTCGGAAAAACTTTGTATAAATCAGTTTATTGGCAAAATTTGGTAGTTTCATATTTATACGTATAAAAAAACTAGGACTTTTCTTTAAGTAAGAAATACGTGAATTTCTTATCTAAATAATATAATTTAAAAATTCTAACATGATAAAACATTTATTATTTTTCTTTTTATAAAAATAATAATTAATTAACATATTTTGTTTTCGCAGCAAATCAACAATAAAAACAAAATAAAGAAAAAAAAACTAACTATTACAATTCCCACCAAAATAAATAAATAGGCTTATGCCCTTACAGACCATTACATGAATTTAAATAAGAATAAAACTTGGTTAGTCTCTAAAATTATCCTACAATTTAAAATAAAATATATTAAAAAAATATTTATGAGTCTCAGATTTTTGGTCCAATCGTCATTTATAGCTAATGCCTCAACGTCCGGGCAAAACCGGTTTCGTTTGCACTTAGCTAGGGCCCACTGACCGGTACGGTCGTCGCCCGAAAATCCAAATTAAATTATTTTCCGAAAACCGATTAAAATTCATTTTATAGAAATTTCATAAAAATTTGGGCAGCATCTCCTCTATATTCGGTATAACCCAAAACTGGGAAAAATACGCCACAACCACCAAATAACCATCCCAAACCAGGGAAAACCCATTAATTCACTTCCATCACAATAGTAATAGCACACAAAATGTATTTCCGAAGAACATTCGGAAACCCGAATTAGAAATCGGAGAACCCGAGATGAACCTCGGAAAACCCGAAATGGTCCTCGGAAAAACCAAAATCACAGAAGCTAAATATTAATCAATATATCATAATTCCTAAATCACTTAGAAGTTTCATAAAACCAAACTAGCTTCGGAAAATCCGAAACTACCCAATTATTCCAAGTAAAACCAACACCCAAATAAATTCGAAACCAACAAAATTACAAAGACTTCCGAAAATAACTCGGAAATCCCAAAATATGGAAAAACTCAGATCATATCCAAAATGAACTCGGAATTTCCGAGAAACCCATAAATACAAAATCTTTCCGAATTACTCGGGAATTCCAAAATATGGAACTATCAGAACTTTCCCGAAATACTCGGGTATTCCGAGAATGCAAACCAATAGAACCACCACAGAACCTATTTTCCGAAAATCCAACATGATAAGGAAAACTACAGAACCAAGTTTCAGAAATTCCGAAACTAACATATAAACAAAACCGAATTCCCGGAACGGGATCGGTGGACCAAAATCATCATAGACTGGAGGGACGAACTACTGTGATTATCCAGAGATTACCCATGTCCGTTGGTCGGGGAGCCGCGGGACAAAACTCGGGAACGAAATTGGAAAGCAACGGTCCACGGGAACCACGACCGAGAGTGCAGACAACGGAACCAGAACCCGTGGGAAGCACGGAAAACTCGCGGAAGGCAGCGGAGCTCGGGACAGAGCCGCTGGAGGCGGAGCCGAGGTAGATCGGACAGCGACGAAGGGCGTCGGTGCCGGAGGGCGCGCACAGGACGGTCGGCCTGGGGCACACCGAGAAGTACGGTCGTCGGACGGCGGGCGACGGCCTCAGAATCGAGGGTCGGGCGCCGGGGAGCGGCGACAGGGTGCTGTCGGCGGGGAAGCCGACGGATCCGGAGGGGCGCGCGCGAGGGGAGCTCGGCGCGGGGCGCGCGATCGCCGGAGGGGGCGCTGGAGTGGGTCGGCGGGGCGGATCCGCGGAGTCGGTCGTCGGAGTCGGGCGGCGTCGACGGGTGGTCGGCCTCGGGAAGCTCCGGCGTCGGGTCGGGAAGAGTGGGGAGCGGGGCTCTGGCGGTGGGAAGAGGGTTTGTGGGGGTTGGGTTTGGGAAAAGAAATGGTGGTGGTGCTCTTCCTCTGGTGTGGTGAGAGATGGAAGGGGGTTAAATAGGAAATGGTGAACGGGAGTTACGGAAGGGGAAGAGTGGTCGGGGGTTTCGGAAGGGGAGAAGTCGGCGGCTTCGGTTTCGGGAGGTGAAAGGAAAGTCCCACAGAGAGTTAATTACTCTCAGAGAAAAAGAAAAGAAATGAATGGAATAGATATTCCATTAAGGGTTTCATTATATAATATAAATAACTTTAACTGAAATATATACGAAACCGATCTCGGTAATCGGAATTAATTCCGATTCGATTTCGGGAAATGAGAACGGGTTCGGATCTGGGTTCGATACACAAATAAAATTCATTTTTTTTATTTATTTAAAATTAGTAATTTTCCTAACCAACTGATAATATAATAATAATAATAATAACTACTATAATAATACATGTAATAATAATAATAATAATAAACTATATAAAATAAGAATAATAATATTAACAATGATATTAATAACCTAATTTAACTAGAAATCTACCGAAAATTCTATAATAATAAAATAATAAAAATTAGATTTTTACGGGTTTCACAACCTTCCCTCCTTAGAAAATTTCGTCCTCGAAATTTAAAAGGTAGAGTAGGAAAATCAAACAGCTACGGGTACTACGCCCGTAACTCAGGTCCAACAATAAGAATTTTCAAGGCAGTCGTGGATGAGACGGTTTAGGGACAAATTTCATTTATGATATCATCCATGCAGAAAAAAAAAATACAAAAGCGAACCAAAGTACACGAGGTTGATCAGACCATCATGCACCGGTCCTGATTAGACAATATATTAGTGGGTGCACCCAATAAAATACCGTCATGATCAAGCTTGACAAAAAGATAGCTTGCAAAACTAGGCTAATTTAGCAGCATCAGTCAAGTTTAGAACGAAAAGATAAGAAAATAGGAGTTTAAATGATGGCTCAAATCTGATCTTCTTCTTAACTCTGACTAGGCTTGCAACTGGTTTCTCTGGCACTGAAAGGTTGATTCCAATCTTCAGTTCTGAATTATCCAAAATGTGACTCGGATCCGAAATGTAACGTCTGAGCTGTGACGTAGAAGACGTTGCAACCTCTCAAGATTAGCTGGTAGAGCTAACTGGTACACTATTACCAACGCGTCTTAAACTTCAAATGGCCTGATGTATCTGGCCTCAAATTCCAGCTCCGTTAAAACTGATTGTTCCTCTGGTAGGAAAACTTCACCAAATGCAATTTGGTCTTCCCAAGACCTACCAAATTCTAAGACGCAAAATCCCAATACATCTTCAAGCATCTGGATTGACCTCTCTGATTGCTCGTCCCGCTGTACTCCATGAATCCGGTAAATGTGCCTCTCGTACAATGCTGCCCACTTCTTAGTGGATAAACCAACTTTGAAGGAAAATAAAGTGTGCCGACTTAGTCAGTCGGTCTACTATAATCCAATTGGTGCCCTTCCCTCCTTGGGAACAAGGCAATCCTTACTCAAAGTTCATTGTTATATGCTTCTACTTCCACTCCGAATTGTCCAGCGGCTCCAACAAACTTGTTGTTCTCTTGCTAAATTCCTCATGTTGACAAAATCCCATACCTGGAATTGTCCTTCTTTATTCCATAACACCAATCAATGGAGGCATGTACCGATACGTCTTATTATCTCCTGAATTTATGGAACACTGCGACTGGTGCATTTCTTCCATCAACTCGTTCCTCCGTTTGTCAGCCGACACGCAAAGTCTCGCACCATTCTTCAGAGTTCCAATGCTGATTAATTTAGAAACCCTCAAGTGTTCCTGCCAACACTTGATCTCTAAGCCTGCAAAGTGCCTTGTTTTGGAACTACGTCATCTTGATTTTGTCCATCAGCCTCGAACTTCATCAATACTGAATCAGCATCCAGCTTCGTCCTTCATCTCCAGGTATTATAACCTCCAGTCCAAACTTCTCGATGTCTTCTAGCAGGTGCTAGTCCTTGGTTAAGAACTTCGCCATCAGTATCGACCAAGTGCAACAGCGACCACATTAGCCTTACCTGAATGGTACTGCAAGTTGATGTCGAAATCCTTCATCTGCTTCAGCCATCTTCTTAGTCTAACATTCAGCCCTTTCTGAGTGAAGACATATTTCAGACTTTTGTAGTCCGTATATATTTCACCCCCTTTCCATAAAAATCATGCTTCCATAGCTTCAAAGATAAAGATAATTGCAGCAATTCAAATTAGGTGTGGGATGATTCTTCTCATGAGTCTGTAGTTGCCTACACATGTAAGCAATTACTTTCCCATGTTGTTGAAGAACGCAGCCCAGTCCTTTCCAGAGACATTACTGTAAATTGAGAACCCACCGGTTCCTGCGGGTAGCGCAAGGATTGGTGTAGTGGTAAGTCTCTTCTTCAGCTCCTCAATGCCGCCTGGCAAACTTTCGTTCAGATGAACTCTTCATTCTTCCAAGTGAGCTTCGTCATTGACTCAGCAATCTTGGCGAAATCCTTCACGAACTTCTGATAGTAGCCGGCCAAGTTCAAGAACTTCCGAATTGAACTTGGGGTACCACTCTTCAACAACAGCTATCTTCTACCGAAATTTCTTCTCTTGACAACATGGCCAAAAATCCACCTTGTCAAAAATCCACGTTCAGATAGCTTACCATAAAACTTCTTTTTCTTCAAAGTTTCCAGAACTTTCATCAGATGTTTTTCATGTTCTTCTTCAGTCTTCGAATATATCAGAAGGTTATCTATGGGAAAGATAAACTGATTCAAATACTCATGGAAATCTCTGTTCATGAGATTCATGAACACAGCAGAAGCATTTGTCAGTCTAACGTCCTGACCACAGAAAACTATCCTTACTTGGTATTTGAACGCCGTCTTGGAAATGTCCTCCTTCCTGACTCTGATTTGGTGGTAGTCAGATCTTAAATCAAACTTCGAAACACCCTAACTCCACACAATTAGATTAAACAGATCCTCGATCCGGACAGAGAGCACTTGTTCTTTAGTGTCTGGTAACCGATGCACATCTGTTGTTCCATCCTTCTTGGGCAAAAATAAGATAGGTGCTCCCTAAGGTGAAGTTCCACCCTGAATAAATCCTAGAGCCTCATTGATCTGGTCCTTCATCTTCTATGATCTTCGAGTCTGAATTATGCCTTAATGTAGGAGGCAGGGTCTGCTGGATAGAAAGAGAGTCCCTAGGTTGTGGCCTAACAGGTGTTGCTGGCCTATGAGCTCTGGCTTGATAAACAGATAAGGGCAGTCCTTTACCCGATGTTTAGCAGATCCACATGCCAAACATCGTCCCAATCTCTTGCGGCAACTAACGGTCTGATGACCAGGCCTCTTGCAATAGTTACAAGCCCATAGCTTCTTACGACAAGGCTGCCGAAAAGTAGAGTACTTGATGGGACCCAAAATATCTTCTAGTTTCAAGGGTATCCTTCCTAGGACAAAAGTTCTGCTCTAACTTGGTTGGGGATAACTAAGGTTACATCATTGACGTTCTTCATGTCTTCTCTCGTGATATTCTTCTGTTCCTGCTGGGCTTCATCTTGAGCTTTCTGGAACTTCAGGATTTCTTGAAATAGGACAACCATTTGGAAGATGATTGCTGGTACTGGTGGAGCAACAAAATGAATAATCCACCAGGGAAATGCAATTCAGTTTGAGATGAGGTAGGATTCGCCAGTGTAGTAAAAACTTCACTGGATGCATTATGAGGACGGTCAAACAGCCGCGAGGAGAAGGACCCTGGGCTTGGTTGAGGGGATGGGGTATGATCCGGAGATAACACCTCATCGCCAACAGGATTTGGTCTTGTCAATGGTCATTCTCTGGAAGGTTTAGGATGCAAACATAAGCAAGGTATCCTACCAGTCTATAATCAAACAAAAATATTTATTTATAATATATTTCGGTCCTATGTTGTGATAAATTGATGTTCTAGTGTTCTAATTGTTTCTAAATATGTTTTTCCTAAGTTGTTGTTCTGACCTGCATGGGCCACCACTAAAAACATGTCACGACCCGATCCCAAATAATTGGGTCGAACCGGATCATGTCCAGCCTGCACCGTTGTTGAGACGGCGGCAGTAAGCTGTTCAGTAGCAGGTAACCATACAACAACACTATATTTGTCACAACTCAACATTCGGAAATTTAAAACTTTATTAAACTTTTACATGAAATAAAAGATACAACTTAAACCATTTTTTATACATCATGAATAAAAGAAAACTCTAGGCAAAACAGCTCAGCAATCTCGAATTCCTCGTCTTGGGATCACGTAACAAAGCCTCATCAATGATACCTAAAATGTTAGGTCTCCAGTCAGGAGGGAGCAAAGTACAATTACGAATATCCAATAATTCAAATAATAATTTGAAATTTGCAATGTTAAACAATTTGAAATACTTTAACAATATTTTTCACAATTCTACAATTGAAAACAATGTGATTTGAGTAGGTAACGAACTATGACCGGCTTGGGATGATTCAATTATATCCTAATGATACGGTCCGGCCTATCCTCGTGTATAGGAGGAATCAGCTCGCACAATCAATGATGCAATATAGGGGTATTGGTCATAGACGCTACACTACTCCCCCAATATCCCGAGTCAATCAGATTCAATCAATGAGTCAATATTCAAACTCTAGGAGAGAGTTCCGTGTAGCAATGTGGTTTAAAATTGCAATAAAACAATTACTAGATAAATTACCAAATAGACATAACTGCACTTGCCTTTAATTATATGACTGGAATGAAGGTTGACTTCCGGGGTTGATGTTCAGACTTGTCCTCGAAATCCTACAATCGAAAAGTCTGCCTTAGAACCAATATTGAACCATATCTAGGTGTGCTAGTTGCAATCTCTAGAATTTTGTCCTAGTCAATTTTAATCTTTTCTTACATTATCACAACAAACGCAATTACTAGCGAGTTGTATTAAAATTACGAAGAAAACTCACTTTACATTTTAATCTCGGAAAAACTTTGTATAAATCAGTTTATTGGCAAAATTTGGTAGTTTCATATTTATACGTATAAAAAAACTAGGACTTTTCTTTAAGTGAGAAATACGTGAATTTCTTATCTAAATAATATAATTTAAAAATTCTAACATGATAAAACATTTATTATTTTTCTTTTTATAAAAATAATAATTAATTAACATATTTCGTTTTCGCAGCAAATCAACAATAAAAACAAAATAAAGAAAAAAAAACTAACTATTACAATTCCCACCAAAATAAATAAATAGGCTTATGCCCTTACAGACCATTACATGAATTTAAATAAGAATAAAACTTGGTTAGTCTCTAAAATTATCCTACAATTTAAAATAAAATATATTAAAAAAATATTTATGAGTCTCATATTTTTGGTCCAATCGTCATTTATAGCTAATGCCTCAACGTCCGGGCAAAACCGGTTTCGTTTGCACTTAGCTAGGGCCCACTGACCGGTACGGTCGTCGCCCGAAAATCCAAATTAAATTATTTTCCGAAAACCGATTAAAATTCATTTTATAGAAATTTCATAAAAATTTGGGCAGCATCTCCTCTATATTCGGTATAACCCAAAACTGGGAAAAATACGCCACAACCACCAAATAACCATCCCAAACCAGGGAAAACCCATTAATTCACTTCCATCACAATAGTAATAGCACACAAAATGTATTTCCGAAGAACATTCGGAAACCCGAATTAGAAATCGGAGAACCCGAGATGAACCTCGGAAAACCCGAAATGGTCCTCGGAAAAACCAAAATCACAGAAGCTAAATATTAATCAATATATCATAATTCCTAAATCACTTAGAAGTTTCATAAAACCAAACTAGCTTCGGAAAATCCGAAACTACCCAATTATTCCAAGTAAAACCAACACCCAAATAAATTCGAAACCAACAAAATTACAAAGACTTCCGAAAATAACTCGGAAATCCCAAAATATGGAAAAACTCAGATCATATCCAAAATGAACTCGGAATTTCCGAGAAACCCATAAATACAAAATCTTTCCGAATTACTCGGGAATTCCAAAATATGGAACTATCAGAACTTTCCCGAAATACTCGGGTATTCCGAGAATGCAAACCAATAGAACCACCACAGAACCTATTTCCCGAAAATCCAACATGATAAGGAAAACTACAGAACCAAGTTTCAAAAATTCCGAAACTAACATATAAACAAAACCGAATTCCCGGAACGGGATCGGTGGACCAAAATCATCATAGACTGGAGGGACGAACTACTGTGATTATCCAGAGATTACCCATGTCCGTTGGTCGGGGAGCCGCGGGACAAAACTCGGGAACGAAATTGGAAAGCAACGGTCCACGGGAACCACGACCGAGAGTGCAGACAACGGAACCAGAACCCGTGGGAAGCACGGAAAACTCGCGGAAGGCAGCGGAGCTCGGGACAGAGCCGCTGGAGGCGGAGCCGAGGTAGATCGGACAGCGACGAAGGGCGTCGGTGCCGGAGGGCGCGCACAGGACGGTCGGCCTGGGGCACACCGAGAGGTACGGTCGTCGGACGGCGGGCGACGGCCTCAGAATCGAGGGTCGGGCGCCGGGGAGCGGCGACAGGGTGCTGTCGGCGGGGAAGCCGACGGATCCGGAGGGGCGCGCGCGAGGGGAGCTCGGCGCGGGGCGCGCGATCGCCGGAGGGGGCGCTGGAGTGGGTCGGCGGGGCGGATCCGCGGAGTCGGTCGCCGGAGTCGGGCGGCGTCGACGGGTGGTCGGCCTCGGGAAGCTCCGACGTCGGGTCGGGAAGAGTGGGGAGCGGGGCTCTGGCGGTGGGAAGAGGGTTTGTGGGGGTTGGGTTTGGGAAAAGAAATGGTGGTGGTGCTCTTCCTCTGGTGTGGTGAGAGATGGAAGGGGGTTAAATAGGAAATGGTGAACGGGAGTTACGGAAGGGGAAGAGTGGTCGGGGGTTTCGGAAGGGGAGAAGTCGGCGTCTTCGGTTTCGGGAGGTGAAAGGAAAGTCCCACAGAGAGTTAATTACTCTCAGAGAAAAGAAAAGAAATGAATGGAATAGATATTCCATTAAGGGTTTCATTATATAATATAAATAACTTTAACTGAAATATATACGAAACCGATCTCGGTAATCGGAATTAATTCCGATTCGATTTCGGGAAATGAGAACGGGTTCGGATCTGGGTTCGATACACAAATAAAATTCATTTTTTTATTTATTTAAAATTAGTAATTTTCCTAACCAACTGATAATATAATAATAATAATAACTACTATAATAATACATGTAATAATAATAATAATAATAAACTATATAAAATAAGAATAATAATATTAACAATGATATTAATAACCTAATTTAACTAGAAATCTACCGAAAATTCTATAATAATAAAATAATAAAAATTAGATTTTTACGGGTTTCACACACTCTTAGATTGCTAACCATCTTGATACTATCATTAGATAATAATTTCTCTAGTTCCTTTAATCTAGGCCCTATTTTAGGCAAAAGATAGCAAGATTCAGTCTAATGATTCTATGATTGCTTGTTGGGGTTAGGCTTCATATTGTACTATACTCTAACTTATGTCTTGGGAACTATATATAAAATTCTACCCACCTTAGCTACTTACCTAGTCCTGTAAAGCATAGATTCCTATCTTCTTTAAATAAAAATACATATAATAATGGTTCTACACATGCTTAGGTCCAGCCTTAAATACAAATCTTACCCAGCTATTCTATTCATAACAAAAGCCTCTAGCCATACTTCATAAAATCTACCACAAGAAGGTCCTATTTTCTTAGGGCACTATAACTAATACCAAAGTTTAATAGCCTAATCTCTCAAGTCGTATCTCTAGTATTCAGGATAAATTTTATCTTATTCTTCTAACAAGTCTCTATAGATATGTAAAACCTATAATCTATCATATCTGGTTGGGCAGGTGTAGGAATGCCTATCAATCGACTAAAAATAATTTTCTACCAATCAAAACTCCTATAAAATAGATTGCCACTCCATTCTAGTTGGTCTTTCTAGTATAGTTGTTCGGTCCTACTCGTACACACCTTAGATAATCACCCTCCTACAAAATATTTTACCAACATAGCTTCTATCCTATGATAAATTATAACCAAAGCTACCACAACTAGTATGGGAACTGATGGAACACCGATTGTCCAACAAATGCATAGATACAACATGTGCATTCGTCAATCCAAATGGCGTCAACAATCTTGTATTGGTCGTAGCGAACTCTGAATGTTGTCCTTAGAATATTCTCTTTCCGTATCGTCACCTGATGGTATCACGATCTCAAGTCAATAAAAAATACTGTGCTCCTGCCAGCTGGTCGAACTAGTCAATAACGAACTATACTTCGAGCTACCAGAATGATCTTGGGCTTCAAATGATCAATCAATCTAAATATGACGATCATCGACTCATTTTAAAGTATATCTATCAAGATTTTCTAAGAATGAGACTAGCTAATATTTAAAGTCATGGTTTAACTTAGAGGTAATATATCTCGATTCTAACCAGTTCACCCACTTCTGTGGCTTAGATTTTCTCCAATCGTCCCTTCTAGCAATATGGTATTTTAAATGTGGTCTGCTATGTCCTAACCCTTATATGCTTGTCTACTAGGTAATGGGCATGCTAATGCTAGACAATGCTTATATATGATGCCTTGACAACCACTTATTTATCGACTAATCTTCTAGTCATGGTTGTTAATAGGTACCTTCAAGCTATTCCTCATATGTATATAATAGTATATCTAGTCTAATACCGTCCTTGCCATTCTTCAAACAAATATTCCTAGATTGACATCCTGACACAACCTATCATCACGCATCATTTTGATTCATTCCTTTGATAAGAATCTCCATAGTAAAGATCCTTCAGGTCACTGTCCGAGGTAACTTTACGTATGCATACCATCATATTTTCTATATCCTTCAAATGAACATTTTCTAAACCTTATTGAAACCTTAAAATGTCTTTAAGGATTCTACAATACCTTATCGAACCATCCTTCCATAACATTAAAACTTTCAAATTCTTTCAACTACAGTCATTCATGGGGGTGATCACATTATAATTTGGAAACTGCATCTAACTCTAAAATTCTACTAGTCATTTCATTTATTATGATTGAAAAATATATCATACCTTCCTTTCCAAACCAAATAAAGCCTTGTTATTTCTCTATCTCGTCTCTATCTATAATCTCTATATCATAGGTGAATGGTAGAATGGTTGTAGCACATTGATACTATAATTTCTCGTTAGGGTTAAGTCTCCTATAAGTATTCTATTTTGCTAGTCTGATCTATACGGTCTATCTAATTGAGGCGTCTATCCAAACCCTTACTACCTTAGTTTTTAAAATACTCTATCAACTACCTTTTATTCTATGATAGAATATAATCCAATTGGTTTTTCAGGCACGAGTATTCGTCCTTCCGAAATAGAAAAAAATAAAAGTTCATTGTAATGAGTTCAAGAAGGAGGATTGAGTTCAATTTCTGAGTTCCAAGGGTGATAATAAGAGCAAAAGAATTTTCAAGCAGTTGTGGATTGAGATCCTAAAACAATATCCTATGCAGGCTCGTTCGGTACAATAACGTAATCAAAACGATATGCTCTGACCTGTATAGGCCATCACAAAAATATGTAACACCCAAGTCCCAAAATACGTAGGACAAGAAATACGTATACATGCCAACTACGCATCAAGTGGACTCTAGCCCATCTCGAATACGTATAAGCTATATAGTAATGACCAACTATTTATATTAATCAATAATATCCCTAAGTCTCAATCCATAGTAATATAGAATACAAGAATGAATAATATATAACATGGTGTGCACCCCATGCTATATTTATCCGAATAGACTCGAAAGAATAACTTGAGTCTACAAATACTAGGCTAACAAGCAGAATATAAATAAATAGAGATGAATTATAACTGTAAGAGATAACTGAAACAGTAAATAGCAACCATCATCAACAACCAACTCTGCTCAGTCGAATGCCTAGAAGGATCACCAGGTCCTCAGGGGACATAGCAAGGTACATACAACATGCCAATATATAGAAAAGGAAATATGATATAAGGGTATCTATTGTATCCAGTCTATGTGATAGGCATGTAAGAACATGTCCTAAAATATTAGATTTTGTCATCGAGGCTCACAAGCTCCTGAGCTGGCAATTGTTCCCAGTACCGACAATCAATCAATAAAAATAATTGCCAGAAATCTGATACAGAGATAAAGGCATAGAATAATAACAGGCTATAATACAATTAGTCTGATATCATAGTCAGGTTCTCCCCACCCAATATCTAGTATCTAATAAGTCAAGTCAATCATACTTTATCTAGAAATATGAACAATAATAACTCTATCAATTTAATGCGAAGTCATTACCATAAATAATCATGTAAACCTCACAATATGAACGTGTCGGTGTCCTGTGGTCACTTGTGTCAATAAACACGATTCAATGTGACGCAATGCCTAGTGTTGATACTCGACGTCGATAAAATAACATCGACACCCACATGTGATAAAGACAATAAAGTATCTACCAATCCTATGTCATGATAAACAAAAGTAAAAAAAAATAGCAATAAAGAAAAAATAATTTATAGCAATTACAAGGTACACTTGCTTGTAACTTCTAACTGTGCGTATGTCTGACCAACTCCAAGTCCTCGCTACTCTCATCACGTCCACCTATAATAAATATTTTAATATTAGTAATTCACTACCACTCATCTTACATGGAGTTACCTTAGATAGACCATAATAATATAAGTTTCCAAAACTAGTCATATTAACTTTTCTACACAATATAACATATGTGTCATTAAATCTACCCATAAAAATAATATATTAATAACATAAAATCTTATTTTTAATTCTGAAAAAATATCTACAAAATATCTATAATATTATTGATTATATTTTATTGGTAGAAAAATAAGTATACAAGCCATATATTGATTACTATTCCTAGACTTGGTCTATGATTTGAGTCTGAAACAATAAATATTTAGAATTCATTAATTCTAGAAAAATTATATAAAGTAGGTAAAATTATATATTGATCATGAAAGCATGCACACCAATTAATTTGATAATGGTATACGAAGTTTCAAATCAATTGGGCACGTAGAACTCATGGATTTCGGTGTTTCGATATTACGGTAAAATGTCCGGATTTAAAAAAAATAGCAAACGAAACCAATGCTACAAAAGTATATGCGTTGAAAAGCTTAGGAAGTTTAGTTTCTTACCAAAAATATATGGAAGGTCGAAGTGGCTTGGAAGTAGATGAAAATTGGCTCACAATAAAACTAGTCTATTTTAGACACCTTTTCGTAGAATGGACGCCCCAGACAAACCGTTTGGAACTGTGTGGTTGGACAATTGGATATAAAAATAGATACAATGATCTTTCTATTAGTTTTAGATTCATGAAAAGACGAGGTCGTAAACTACACGAAACTCTAAATACAAAACAGTGTACCAACTGTGACAAATTCAGACCTGGTTTCCAAACTTTGGATGAATTTTAAGCTCCGAAACTCTTCACAAAGTTGTTGTGGCTCCTCGGGGGCTTGCTAGGATGAAGGAGAAAGGTTTTATGGCTGAGGTGGTGGTGGTGAAGGAGGTGGAAGGGTCGGTTTTGGTGAAGTTTCTGTCGGGTATAAAACCACCCTATGCGCGCAAGAGAAAAGTAAAAGATGCTCTCGGTTTTGGATATATGTATGTGAAAACTGTGAGAAAAAGGAGGAAGGGCTAATGTTTATGTAGGAAAAAGATGTTGGAAGATATGGGTTTTTGTTTGGTGGGATTGTGGAGATTTGATGGTTTAAATCGAAGGTGTATCTCAAAGAGATTTGATTGTGTCCAAATTAGGAAAGTTGTTGTGAAGTTGATTTAAAAAAAGATTTAAATAAATATGGCTACCATTAATTCAAAAACTTAGTACAAGGGTACCCTAGAATAGTCTCCATGGGTCCTTAGTTGGATTAGTTTTGTGTCGATAGAATTTTTGTGATCGATTTGAGTCCAATATATCTATAGTTTCGACTTGTGTGGCACTTAAAATTAATTAGCACATGGGAATCCAATTGAGCGCATACTATTAACATGTGTGTAGTAGGCTCAATATAGGTCAAAACCATATATTGGATCGTTTGGGTTGGAACGATGTCGATCCCCGAATCAAAATTAGAAAAAGTCAATATTGATATATCTTTGGGTGGGATATGATATATCAAAATAAAGTGTAGAACATGAATATGGAACTAGATATAATTGTCGTGCTTCAAAAATCAAATCTACGGTAAAGTACCTCTATAGTCAATATTGATTATAAAATATAGTTTAAAATTAAATATCTATATTAAATAAATAAAAATAAGATAAAAATAATATACAAAAAAATTAGGGGGCTTACACGGACTTCCCATGCACAGACTGCCCACGCGTAAACTATCCATGCGTGGACTGCCCATGCGCGGACTGACCATGCGTAGACTGTCCATGCGCATGATTTTGATGGCATGACTTCCGATGCACATAGTTTGATGCGCATGACTTCCGATGCACATGATGTCTGATGCGAATGACTTTCGATGCATATGATTTCTGATGCGCATGACTTTCTTATGTGCATATTTTTCTATTTTTGACGTTTATCTAGTGTTAGTTGCTTTTATTTATTGAATTGAATTTCCACCTTGGCCCTAGCATAATATGAACTAATATGGTGCCTATGTGCTCCATGCTCCTGCTTGACCATGTCCTAACTTGACCGTTATACATGTGCTGGTATATCCCTGACCAAGTATTGAGATAGTATCTGCGCATGCATCGAGGTGTTGTTTCCTATGAACACTGAGGTGCTATTACTGCCTGCTATGAGAATTGATATAGTTTGTGTTAGTACATTCATAATTTCCCAGCACTATCATAGTATACGGTCAAGGACATCAACGTGGTATAATAAATGTTTGTAATGCATTACACTAAGGATGTATTTAGATTTAGAACTCTATGAGCCGATGTGGATTCATACTTAGGGTACACGTACTACGGTATGACTCCTAGGAGGATGAACATGTGACTACGATATGTAAATTCCAAAACCCATATAGGGTTAATCTAAGCAACTTAAATGGGTTGAAGCATTGGGTGGGAACGAGATCTCGAGATCGTGCATGCTGGCCACCACAGATGTTGTATTTCATCCACCCTAGTAGAGTACAATATTTGACTAACTGTACTGAAACGAGCCAGCCTTTCCCTATAGGAAGGTTGGAACTGTTACTACTCAGCTTGGTAACCTAGCAAGAGACCGACGTTTACTGTTGGCTGTTGTTTCATATTGTTATATACATGGTTGGTTAGCCGCTTCGACAAGTGCTGTAGACCCCCTAAAATTTTGAAATTATTTTTTATTATTTATTTGACTTAAATAGGGTTTTATAGTATTTATAAATATTTTTAATTAAATAGTTATTATTATAGATGACCTTGGCCATGATTAATATTTGGAGTACAAGATGGCTAGGAACTGTGGCATGGATAGTATAGTCGTATGCTTTGACTAGTGTTTTAGCCATGGTAGGGAAGATCGAGCCATAAGTGTGTCCCAACTAGGAAAATCAGTCAAAGTTGTGACTTAACCCCTATAAATAACTTAATTATTTATTATTAATTAGTTATATAAGTCTTTCTGACTTTTTAGGAGATCCGGTTGTACCAAATCTTTCCGAGCTTCTTCCAAGTCAAATCCAAACCCAAGTTGGCATATAGGGCATCAAAATACACCTATATATATATATATATATATATATATATATATATATATATATATATATATATATATATATATATATAAATTGATATATTCCTATTTATAGAAGTTTTTATATATATAAATAGGATACCTACATAAAATCCTAGTTACTATTACCAAAAATAACCCCAAGCCCTAACCTGCGCATGGCCAGCCTATAAAGAGTAGCCTTATTCTGGTCGCCCCTCTAAATAGCAGTCCACTCCTTTTAAGTGTATGATAATATGCATAAACTTATCTTATAATCCATCCTTAACTATATAATATATATAATTAGATATATATATATACAAAACCCTAAGCCTAAAACCCAACAAACCACCAGCTTGGATCGACCCTCTCAGCCTAAACTGGAGGGCAGAGGCAGAAATAGCTACTTGGGCCGATCACATAATCCTAAACTTATGTATAGCTGGACACTCCCACATATATAAGGAAAAAAACCTATGTAAACAAACCCTAACCCTAATAATTTCCTTTCTTTCCACCCACCACCCGTACAGCCCTGTACTTTTTCTACCAGCCGAGCAGGCAGTCGAACCAGCACCTCTTTATCTCTTCCATCCCCTTCCCACCATTGGGTTATAAAGAAGTAGGAGGAAGAAACACAAGTTGTTGTTCCCAAGTAAGTCTCTTAAAAGTCATAAGCCCTCCATTAATTTTTCCAAGTACACATGGCTTCTCCATGACAGAACATTAAATATATTGGAAGAATAGTTGCATATACACCCTCCCTTTTTGATTTATTAGTATAGTTCCATAGAAAATTTGCACCAAACCCCTCCATTCCATACACATGGCATGCTCAACATTCATGCTCTCATTTGACACATGAAAGAAAGCAACTCATGATGCCATGGGCACCACCTATATTCCTTCTCGTCTCATCTAAGTATGATTTACCAAAGAAGGAGTAGTAACTTGCTTTTAACCCCTCTATTATTTTCCTTTGGCATCTAACCCTTTAATTGCTTGTACTATTTATAAGTAGGTCCCTTCCTCTTCTACTCACAATTTTTGAGAAAATTATATGTGATATTTGCATAAAAGACCCTATAACATATAATATGCTACAAACATGCATAATTCTTTAGTTAAACTAGTATATTATAATTAATAAAAAGATTTATTTAATAGGTTACTTAAAAAAGAACACAAATAATAAGATATTAATATATGTAGTTATATATAAGAATATTGATATTGTTTGTACACATGTGTATTCTTGGGTAGGCTTTGCTATTTGAGGACTCAATACGGACTTGGGCAACTAGCAGGCAAGTATACCTTGCCTTTCTTTACAGTTTATTTACATGCTTATATTCCTTCTTCTTTTGTTTTATTTCATTACTAGTTTCTTTCATTGATTGTTGATATGTGTTCTTTCATATTATGTATATTAGTTTAGTTGTCTCGTTCATATATCGTCATTGTTCATGGTTTGATATTGTAGTTTATACCGGATTTGTTCTCACGTATACCTTGGCTGAGTCATATCGTGTCGTAGGACAAGTACGACATAACAGAACTATTTTTCCTATTTTAGTTTATTCTCAACCTGAAAGTCCACACTAGGGGCGAGGGTTGGTTGTTGTTCAAACCTGAGAGTCCATACTAGGGACGAGAGTTTGGTTATTTGTTTGACTTCTTGCCATGTGTTCACGTAAGAACTTGGCAGCTGTAGAAGCATAGAATTTCAGGCGCATCTAAGGTCAAAACTCCTATGTGCCTTAAAGTGCCATACGCTCTAAAATAGCATGTGCCGAAAGACCAAAGATAGAATAATGGCACATCAGAAGACAGCAAAGAAAGAGGCACATGAAGATCAGATTTTTATTTCACATGAAAGTCTATTACATATCTGAACTCTTTGTTACAATAAAAAGTCTACTATAAGAAGCCTAGCCTAGACTAAAAATTGGGCGCATCACTCTGACGTCTAACTGGCGCATCATTCCTTCTCATCAGAGCGAATTATTTCCTCGTTAACGCACGAGTGCTTCGGCTAATGAAGCATTTATTAAGCAGAACGCAGGTTGGCAATCAATCCAAATCCAGTGGCTCTTCTAGCATAATAAAAGTCGAGACACGATGACCCCGATCTTTGGATGCAACAGGCACCCAACACTATTTCATAGAAGAACACTGCCGACAAGGGGTCCGAACATAAGCTATTGTTTCTATAGCTCTCCCGGCGCATCTCAGTCTCTTGAAAGAGTTTGTCATCAAAATCAAAGTTTCTTTGAGTGAGGAGATCCATAATCTGCAGTATAACATTTTCCCAAGGAGGAGGATCAGTAGAGTTCATCTTAAATAACAAGTTTGGGTGAAAAAATGAGCAAACTCTCTACACTGCTATTTATAGGCCAGGACAAATCAAATCTATGCGCCAAGTGGCAATTTCTCCGATGTCAGTGCAATAAACTTGCATTAATGGTGATGAATTTGCCACCTCAAATTTAGCTAAGTCAAAGAGTCATCAATGCCTAAAAAGACTCAGTAAGACTGACCAAAGGAGATGCGCCACGTAGCAGATGTGCCCTTCAGCACCATGCGCTCCATACCGATGTACCCAATGGAGCGCAGACAGATGCACCTACATAAGCTCGTCACCTATCAAAGCATTTAATGCTACATGACAGAAATTACAACAACACGCATCTTGAAGTATGAGCAGTCAGCTTTTGCAGAAGACGAAGAGATGTAATCATCATCCATTTGTCGGTTACGACTGTGCTCTACTACGTGGCCGAATGATCATTCGCATGCGCCTCCATAGCCATGTGCCCAGAACTCTGCATGTGTCTCAAAAGCCATGAGCTCAGACTCACTTCTGACCTCAAAAGTCAAAAGCCGAGTCTCTTCATGTGTCCAATCCTAGGCGCATCCACCTAGATCAACGTACAAAGATCTCTGAGCCATGAACATGCGCCCTGTGTCAATGACTCAGTTCTACCTACGAATGGGTACCAACCACCCAAGATCTTATAAATAACCAAATCTCAACAACTACCATGTGTCAGCTCTTCCGCAGCTTAACAGTACAGTTTGAACAGATTTAGCTCCAGCTCTCTGGCGTATCGTCCTTGCGCCCAACAAAGTCAGCCATATGATGTCCCTATATACAAGTTCTCCATGCGCGCGTCACATATGTGCTTATAAGCAGATCACTCTACTGCCTATAAATAGAAGGATCATTCCTTTATTTAATCTCTCGACGCCCCACTTCTTGAACATTTTTTCAACCACTTCAGCATCCAGAGCACTTGCAAGAGTCCTAATCCTCTTCAAGTCGTTGTTCGTTCCAGAGCAACCTACACTTTCAGAGAGTTCGAGATCATCATCAGATCGTCAATGGAGTCAAAGAATTACCATTCACTCTATCGTCATGGTTCCCAGATAAAAAACAAAAGTGTACTCTAAGGATTACATTAGAATTCTATGTTATACTCTGTTCTGTTTGTAATTAAATACAAAGTTTATTCCATAACTTGTTTAATGGCAAACAAGCTGACGACTCTGCTGAGGACCACTTTCTCTTCCAACGAGAAGGTCGTGATACAATCTGATAATAACATGCTTGGCTCCTCCTAGAAGACACTGGTGGTACGCCTCAATCAATAGGTGTATAAGGAGTTTATCTTTGAAGGCAGTACGAGTCCTTCGAAGTGGCTGCCAAAGTCGAAGAAGACTCGCCAAGTCTGGGGCACAAAGGCGATGCGTCGAGCACCACGACTGAAGATGCTGCACCATCGCAGCCATTCCTTCATGCTGATGTTCTCAGCAAGCAAAATGTTGCTGCTGGTGCAGCGCATCTGCCAGGAAAGCACAATGCTAACTGCAGCTCCCAACCTTATTCTTTCCAGTCGAAGAAGATGCACCGACGGAACAAATGCATAGCCGCTTTCTCGCACATGAGCTCTGATGTGCAGGGGAAGACCACTATCTTTGATAGAATCACTCATTTTCATGGCCATGAAGAATTGGATTCTGAGTACTATGCGCATTTACGGGCTAGTAAAAAAAGTCTAAGACAGCACGGGCTATGTGCCCCAACGTGCTATGCTAGCAGCGAACCAGAAATGTGTGCTGAAAGTCATATGCGCAGCTGATGGTAAGATATACTGAGTCGAATTGGGTGCTTGGCACTAGCAATGAGCCGACTCTCGAAGTCCCTTTCCCACTTGGGCACATCCACCCCGCATGAAACCAAGCTTGGTGGGGAAAATCTTATGGATGTAAACCCATGTACCCACGTAGGTTGTGCACATGAAATGTGTTCAACTCACTATACATGTTTCTCTTCCACTAACGATCTGGGTGCATTTCATGCGCTGGAACTAGATCAGGGGGCATATCATTCATATAACTACCCCAGCGCTTGGCCCTGCCATGTGTCTGAAGTGGGTGCGAATGTGAAACTATCCTCACACGATATACGTAATGTGATCACTCACAGACGTAGATTGGGAGAGATGGCCTCCATGCACGATGATCCCCTCGCGAGACATACTTGTTCTATGGTCACCATCAATTGCTGCTATTGTAAAACAACGGCTGCACCACCAAGGTAGTCTATATTCCAGCGGTTGCAACCTACTGCACCCATCCGACATTCCTTGAAAAAGGGATACCAATCGATGATGATACAGAACCTTCGGTCGACTCATGCCATGTCATCTCCAATTCCCATATATCTGGAAGAAACATAAAAACCACCAACTCCTCGGCCTCGGCTGGTCCATCAAAAAGCCGACCGAAGAAAAGAAAAGTAGCAGTCTCGCCAACCGGGGTATTCCAGAATACTCGGTTGAGAAGAAAGATGATACAAGTCGGGGGTGATCAGACCTTGACTGTCCACGATAACACCTCGTTCGAGGATGAGAATATCCATCAAGGAATCGGCACTGATGTAGCTGGGGGTAGCCAGTACGTGGCATCAGAAGAAGACGCTCTTAGGCCAACCTATCACAAGAAAGCAAGGCCGGAACTGAAGCATCGGCCGATCCACCCACTTCTACCCATGTCATGCCTGTCTACATGGCATGGGGTGGCAACAAAGAAGAAGTAGAGCTTCAGCTCCGAATTCTTGTACGGTACATGGATACCTTGGAAGTTGGACTCAAGACTCTCTTCACCACAAAGCAATCCATGACCCAAATGATGTTTGAGATTCAGAATACTCTAACTTCTCAACCTTTGACAAGGGCACTGGTATCTAACAGTCCTGATCCTGGGGCTAACGGAGAATCAAGTATACCCCCTCAATGGGTGTCTTTAGGAACAGATCATCATACTGTACCTCGGACATCAGCTCCTTTGGGTACCGAGCTTCACACTTTACCCCCTCACTTTCTCTTAGCTTTACGGAGGAGCTGGTTGAGATAGTAAGAGACTTGCGCAATCACTTTGAAGCATGAACTAAATAGGAGGAATGCCAAAAGCTTAGGATTCGGCAACCTTATCCTTCCGAGTGGAACAAAGTGCTTTGTCCCCAAATATAAACCACAAACATTGTCACCATTTACAGGAAAGAGTCTTCCCGCCGATACTTGACCTACTTCCTATTTGTAATGGGACATCTCCCGAAGGAAGATGCCCTACTTACAAGTTTGTCAATCGGGGTGCTGAAAGGAGTTGCCTATGACCGGTACTGTAGTCTTCCTGACAACTGCATATCCTCTTTCGATGACTTAACGCATCTTTTCCTTGACCAATTCTACTACAGAGGAAAGGACATGATGATTTCGTCTCTGACAGAAGTGGTTCCAAAAGGAGAAACAGACCCTTCGAGCTTTCATCGAGCGCTTCTGTCAGACATTGTTTGCAAAAACAAAAGTTTGATTTCTACAAACTAAGAAAGAGTACAAGGGATAAACATAATCTTCTGCTAAAGTGCTGTTGCATCCTTCAGAGGCTCGTGTTTTCGATATCACATCGTCCAAGGGATAAAGTGATCGTCTTCTGATCAGATTCCTATAGTTATACTTCCCCAGAAATCAATTACTCTTGTACACTTTCTTAGTTTATAGAAATCAAACTTTTATTTTTGCAAACAGGCATATTTAAGGTTACCTCTAGGTATACCATAGCATGTGTTGATAGATTCCTGCAGCATGAATATAACGCCCGCAATCAAGCTTTGGCTCGACTCCACGCAGCCTCCAGATTGGAGTTCACTAATCATCGGTGTCGAAAGTGCCGAGAAGAGGCACGTAACGCTCTACTTTTGGTGGTTAGATTTCCTACAATCGATGACAAGGGGAAACGCGCTGCCAACAACAACAACGGGCACGAACCGAAGGAAAAGCAGGCATTGATTATGAATGCCTTGAAAAGCACACAAAGTCCCATTCAAGAACTACAGCCCGTACCAAGATTGGAGGAAGTTTACTCCTTCAATGATAAAGATGCCCTATAGCTCTTCGAGATGCTGAAGCAAAGCGACAAGATCAAGTTGCCGGATCCAAAGTGTCCCGACAAGGTTGACAGGGTAGGTGACCTGAGGTACTGTCACTACCATCGGTTCGTCGGGTATCCAACCCGAGAATATTATATCTTGAAGAACTACATACAACGCATGATCAATGCGAATGTTATCTCTCTTGATTATGAAAAAAGATAGTCTCCGTCAACATAGTGTTACTCCAGTTTGGCACCTTGCCACCTACTGAAGATCAAGATAGCATTGTCCCTATCCCAAAGGCGATGATGGAAGTAATCAACCTTTCACCAACTCGTGACAATGTGAGTGGGCTAATACCACTTACAATGTCCCGGGGAGAGGTCATGTGGGTCCAGCTAGATCTAGCTTCGAAATTGACTCAACCGGGGGTATATTCTATCTCCAAGACAGAGGAAAGAAAACCAAGTCATGTCAAATGGTTCTTCCTCCCCTGAGGAGGCCTTTCCCGTTTAGATGCGTTCGTAGTAGAACATCCAGGAAGAGGAGGCTCCGGTCGAAGTGGCGCCTCCTATAACCACCATGGCTGTCCAAGGGGAAGGTTCATCCCAACCTCCAGCAGTCGACAAACAGAAGCAGAAGGAGGCTCGTTTTGACAGGCCTCTATGTAAAGATGGTGCTCTGGGTTAACTAAACCCTACAACTTCGGCATACTGGCACAGCTCGCTAGTACTCTGGCTCGGCTATCCCAATTTGAGCTCCTCCGACTATCCAAAGATACTCAAGAAGCTCTATGTGGATCATTAAAGGATGCTGAGTCTTTCATCAGTCAGGTTAAACAACCTAAAGAAGATCCAGCAGCATATCTGTACATCACGTTCACTCAGCAAGACATGCTACTCAAGAACAACCGACACAATAGACCGATGTATTACACAGGATATGTCGTTGCCATCAAGGTGGATAGGATGTAGATTGATCCTGGGTCTTCCCTCAGCATTATCCCTTAGACTCTGCTCCAGACATTAGGGTTCCCGATGCATCGCTTGACTGCATACAACACTATAATTAGTGGCTTCAACGCTAGCAAGAGCGAACCGGTGGAAAAGATCCGACTGAAATATCAGATCGGTGATCGCCAGATTGAGGTGACTTACTACGTCGTAGATACGAACGTCAATTATAACATCCTACTGGGGCGGCCATGGATACATGAATACATGGTGGTGCCGTCTACTCTCCACCAATGCATGAAATACGTATCCACCAATGGCATAGTCAGGAAGGAGTTTGCTGATGTCTATCCCTTCGGAAGGATTGAAGCCTTTTTTATCGACTCTAATTTGTACAAATCAATTCATCTGGATGATGAAGCCAACGATGCCGAGGATAAAGCAGAAGCCGACATTGAAGCAAAAATGACAACCAATACCCCTCTAAAGGTGTGACTTAAGGAAAAACATCCCCAAGCATCGGCCCGTATCGTGGTCAAGCTACGTGGGAAGGCACCAGTCTCTCTTGTTGAAACAACAACTGAAGCCCTCTGAAGATACGACTTAAATGAAGACCTCCCCAAGTGTTATCTTCTTATGGTTAAGCTACACGGGAAAGTACCAGTCAGAGGTACCTCTTAAAGTATGACTCAAGGGAAAACCTCCCCAATCGTAGGCTCCCTTCGCAGTCAAGCTACGAGGGAAGGCCCCAGCAACTCTCTTAGTACAGGTCTAAGGGCCAATACGGGTCGGACTCCGATGAACTCTCCCGAATCGCCCAAGGCCACTCCGGTTCTCAATGACGAGGAATTGGAAGAGCATATATCTGCCAATGTCGATGCCCCGTCTCTCGATGATGTAATTCTCCGAGACAAGATCCTGTATTTTATCAATAAAAGGCTGTCTTTGAATTATTTTAGTTTTCTACATTGGAATGCCATGTATACTCTAGATAATTCCTTATAGTCGTTGCAAACTCAAATAACGACTATTAATTATGTAAATCAAGTTGTCCCGTACCAAGGAGTCTGTTATATAATTCTGTCTCGAAACTAGGACGAGAAACCTATAATCTTCGGCAAAGTCGAGCGTCATCATGACCTCCCATCAATCGAGCCAGAACCTGACACGATAGAATACAAGTATCTGTACACCAATCAAGAAAAGTACCTCATCCAAAAGATAGGTTATGACTTGAAAAGCGGTCAAGATCTAAACTATGGCAAAGGCCACCGTCTTCTTTATGGCCCCCATCTCTAAAAGGGAAGCCATAAGAATTCTACCATCGCACTCGACGGGGGGTAGGCTACATCACACCTCCCACAACCTCGGAGAGTTCAGAAGCGGAAGAGGCTACACACTCTCACTCATCTGAAGCTTCAACTTGGGACTCCGACACCAATATCGGCCGATCTTCAGGAAAGTGTTCTCAGTCAATATGACATCCATATATCCTTCAGAAGAAGAGGACGATGATCAAACATTAGAGTTTTCCGAGGAAGAACCTTGGGCTCAACGCCTAGGTTCACAGTAGGAATCTCGCTTCGAGCTACAAGAAACCCTACTGAAGATAAAATTGAGCAGAACGACCTGGGAGATGAATCTTTGTCCAAACCCATATTCATCAGCAAAAGCTTGGCAGAGGAAGATCGCGAATCTTTAGTTCGACTTGTCAAAGAATATATCGACGTCTTCGCCTGGATCCATAAAGACATGTCGGGTTTAGACCCGCATGTCGCATTGCACAAGCTTAACATCTTACATAATACTAAGCCTGTTAAGCAGCAATAGTGACACTTTCGTCCTAACATCATGGCCGACATTGGCAAAGAAGTGGATAAACTCTTAGATAGTGGGTTTATTCATAAAGAATAACATCCATATTGGGTGGCCAATATCATTCCTATTAATAAAAAGAACGGGAAAGTCCGAGTCTGCATCCACTTCTGGGACCTCAACTCCGCTTGCCCGAAAGACGAGTTTCATCCCAATCACCGACGTAATGATCGACAACACATGTGGCTTTGAATGCATGTCCTTCGTGGATGCATATTCAGGCTACAACCAGATTAAGATGTTCCCAAATGATAAAAAACATAGTAGTTCAAGAGTCCAAAGGGGGTTTATTGCTACACAGTGATGCCTTTTGGTTTGAAGAATGGGGTGCCACATACTAGTGAGCTATGAGCACCATCTTTTGCCAACACCTCCGAAAGACAGTCGAATGCTATTTTGACGACATTGCTGTCAAGAGCGCTTGTGAAACAATTACTGCATGATGTGAAGACAGTCTTTGATCGCATACGAGCACACTAGCTTAAGATGATGTCATGTCCCACACCCGCTTTTTCGGATATGAGACGTGTCCAAGCCAGCCTACGCCGCAGAGTCGACGGTAGAACGATGTCAAGCCCGCAAGAAATAAATGCTCAAAATATAACATTTGCTGCTCATTCACAATTCTAAATTTATTATAACATTTACAATATTTATAATTAAAGAAAATACAAGATTTAACAATTAATGAAATTGATACAATTGCTATCTATTTCTAGGTTGACATCTGCATACCCATGCCTCCCCAGTGCTAAGAGAGATTGCGACTAACCTGAAAAATGTTGGTTTCCAGTCAGGAATGGAACAAGTACACAAGCTGACGGCAATGCGAAAACACAATAGAATTAACAAGACATAAAAATAACATATGAGATATAAAAACTGGAAAGAACTGATGACATGGCATGGTGGAGAAGAAAAGGAAAAATAAATAAAAGACAACTACCTATGTGGTGTGAAATATCTGTTTTGACATGTGAACGGCTAGGAGGTAAATCCGGCACACTGCACGTGTCGTGTGCAGCTGCTATCATGCAAGAATAGATATTTTGGAGATTTCTGGGTAGTCCACATGTCTACTAAGATTTCTCCTCCCGAATACTCCGTGTGACGAGCATGTCAACAAGCAGCAAGATATATGTATAAACATGAAATGAGAAGACTACTATGAATCGAAAGCATCAGAAAGTGCACTTGCCTTGATTGTTGCAGGTTGATTATCAAGGTTGATACGGTGTCCAGAGTACTCCAGCTGTAGCAAGGGTGTAATATATTTCAGTTATAAAGTTCAAGTTATCTACGTGACGTGTTGGCGTTCTAAGTCTAGTTGGGCTAGACACGGGTCTTGCGTCATGGCACACCATGCTAATTACTAGCTATTAACATCAATACAATACATATATAGTCTATTTACAGATACAAATACAGTTTTGCTAAGTTAGATTAACAAGTCACGGGTTGTCTAATTTAAAGCATTAATATACACTACAGGATTATCGGTTTAATAGTTAAACACATTAAAATATTAAAATATTATTTCTTTTAGGTTCAATTATTAATATTAGAATTTTCAACAAAGTATCATAATTTCAGAAACAATTACTATTTATTTTAAATAGAAACTATTTATTTTTAAATAAAATTTAATTACTTGTTTAAATGATCTATTTTTAATTCTAGCAAAACAAGCCCAAATTCAACATGTAAATATACTACATTTATCTACAAAATCTACTATTTAAATATAAATTTTATTTATTTTTTGACAGAGGTAAATAATTATTAAAAATCAAAATACTAAAATATATATGTATTAATTTTTCTAAATAAAGAAAATAAAGTATTAATTTAATTATTCTGTAAAAATTACGTATAAGTTCTACATGAGAAAACACAATTTACCATATTTTATCTCAATTAAATACTTTACTTAAACACAAAATACATATGGAATACATTAATATAATCCTTTAAATACAAATATACATTTAAATTTATCTAATGTTTTTAATTATTTAAAAATATAAAAAAAATAATAAATCCTGGAAAAGTATATAAATACATTATATAAATTTACTAATTATCATTTCATTATTTTAGTTAAAAATATTAAATAAATACACAAGTACATTTAATATACAGTGGGTATAATTCTAAATATAGTATTTATAATTAACCGTATTTAATATATTTACTAAATAAAACCCAATAACCTATTGGATACCAACCCATTATCTACAGTAACAGGTTTTACTGTTTGAAACAGGTCTGAACCCTAACCACATGACTGTTACGAAACAGTGATAAAAACAAGGATACAGGCACAAACTCTGACATGTTATTAACGTGTCTGATCGAAATACGGGTTTATGACACGAATTTCATCATGTCCAGAAATCGTGTCAGGATCAGGGGTACAAGACGCATAACATGGGTGAAAACGAGAAGTAGTCGAGTGGTGTTAGGGGCTGTTACCGGCGTGTCGGTCGGTGTCAAAGCCGAGATGGGTGCAGACGCGTCAAGGAAGGAGATTGATGGTGCAGGACGATTCGCCTGAGGATACGGATGCTGAAATCGGTCTTCGTTCGTCACGTCGAGGTGTAGGTCGCCATCAAGAAGGATTTTAGGTTTTCGGTGACAGAGTTTGCAGATTTAAAAATATGGGAATTAGGGTTTTAATCCATTCGAATTTGTAGGAGGAAACAGATCCTAGTTTGATAAGGATTAGAAATATGATTTTTATTTGATTTGATCTTTAAGAAATTAGAAGTTAGGGTTAGGGTTGCGGCATCGGGTTGGGGAAGGAAATCTACAGTAGCTTATAGTTTGCAAATAAGCCCCTCCTATGTTCTAATATTTACCCGCTGCGTTGTTTTGCAAATAAAATTTGCATAGATTGACTATTTTAATTGCAATTAATCCCTTGACCTTTCTGTAATTGCATTACAGTTATAAAAACATTTATAAAATTACAAATTATCTTTCAGAAAATTATATTGAGGTCCCCAGTCAATTTTAAATTACATTCTTAGTCACTTTGTACTCCAATTTCTAACTATGACTGAAATCTTCTACCGTATAATAACTAATTAATTATTTATAAAATCTAAAAATCACCCTTTGAATAAAATAAATAATAACAAAATATTTCTAAATTTTTGGAATGGGGAGCTACAACTCTATCCACCTTAAAAATAATTTCGTCCTCGAAATTCTAATTCATAACTATTCCTTAAAATTTTAAAAATCTACCTTAACCTCAATCTCCTTAAATTTTAATTCCTTAAAATATAGTTTGTAATCGTATCTTAGCCATATAGCCTCCAGGACTTCTACCCACCTTTGGTCACATACTCCTCAAACTAAAATCTTAAAATCTTCTAACTGGTTGCTAAGAATCCTACCAACAAATATCTAGGCATATGGTATCTTTAATCCGTCCTATCCATCAAACAACCCAATATTTAATAAGCAATAATTTCATACAAGTAGCTAAGAATTACTGATAAATTCCAATAAGCATGACCATTCGTTGCTCCGAAATAGGAAGGACATGAAGATAAGGAAGAATAATCGAGAACAATTATGAAGTTTTAAGACCGGTAGAGAGTATTCAATGATACAGATAGAAAGTAAGTTCATGAACATATTGACTCATTTGCTAGATTGGGCTACTCTAGTCCAACTTGCTAAACTGAAGTACTCTTCATTTCCTAGAGGGGCTTGCAATCCATACAATACAGGAGTTCCGCTCTCGAAATTCTAAACAAGGTTCTATAATTGAACGGAATTTGAGAAATCAAGATTGTGATCTTTTTCGTAGTTATTTAAACACACGAGCAAAGAATATGAATGCAATACAAGATCGTATCGCGACTTCTCGGTAGATGGGATAAAGGTTACGAATGGATTCCTATTCTAGGGGTGGAGATTACATAATGGATACAGGGTTGATTTCAAATAGTTCAGTTCTATAGTCCAAATATGGTGGTATGCATGGATGGGTGTTACTGGGTCTTAATGGGTTCCCTATTTGGACATAAATCGTTGGTTGGATGAACCTTGAATTTTAATTTATATGGACTGAACAAGATCCCAGGATAAAACTATGTCTACTAGGTTAGGGTAACCTAGAATAGGCTTTAACTCAAGTGGTTGAGCTAGTTGTCAGTCAGGTTGGTTAGCTAAGTTCCTAAAGTCCAAAATGCCTTTGGTGACTTTGTGTTTAAGTAGCACAAGAGGCCTCTATCGAGTGGCGTACTAGTGGTATGTACGTAGTAGGCTTCAAGTCGACCATAATTATATATTGGGTCGGATGAATTGAGTCGATGTTGAGTCTCTAATTGTAGTCGAAAAAGTATACCGGTAGTATGGTAAGGGACATAGCTAGTCCTTTTAACCTGAAAGTCGTAGCACAAAAATAGAGTACAAGGGGACGGGTTTGAGTGGGACATGATAACCTAGATGAAGGTGGACTCGTCTAGATCTTGCATATAAAATTTGTTGGAAGGTAATAGCTGGTCACGTGCTCCGAATATTAATGACACGGTCGGGGACACAAAATGATCTAAAAGGGAAGTGGGAGTCCATGGGGCACTAATTATCATGCTAATGGAAATTATTCTAATCAATTGGTAATAGTCGTATATCCCAAAATTGAGAAGGCTTACAGTCTACCCACCTTAGAAACTAGGATATGATTTTAGGAATGACGAGGTTAGAAGAATTTCAAAGCCCGGATATAGTACCTCGACTCTTGTTAATAAAAATAAGGCACAGTGTACCAGAATATGGTAGATGTAGGTCAAGTCAATGATCATTCCTCATAAGTGAGAAACGAGGGTGTATAATAACACATGGTCGATAAAATAGAGGAACATACACATCCATAGTGTACAAGAGTTATCGACGGGGTAACCAACTCTAAGGTAAAAGATTTCTAACAACTGAGTCGTAAATTTCTATTTGTGTCAAATCTGCCAGACTATTGTCACAAGGGTTCTAGTTAAAGTAAGCTTCAACAAATAATTAGAGGCTCACAACAATTGGTCTCTTGAGAATAGATAGTCCCCTAGGTTGGCATTTTGTCTAAGGGTAAAACTCTAATTATTCTCAAATTCAGATGGTTAGAAGGTCCCAATAGTAGTTTGAGGGTCGAGAGGAGGATGAGTAACTCAAGACAAGGTTTCAGTCACTGGCTGGCCGTGGATAGCTATACTTGTTTACACAACTATCATAGTCATGGAGATACTCTGTATCTATCTACCAATTATGAGCTTTTGTCTTTCCAAATCAGTGAAAGACAAAACCAATAAGGAGTTCAAGAGGGGGTCACTGAGTACAATCATGTGATTCAAGGGCGAATGTATTATTTCAAGAGGGATTGTCAAAGCAGTCGCGGATGAGATTCTAGATACCTCTATATCTCATTCCACGTAGTGTAATTAAATGGAGAGCGAACCAAATGTATCATGGTTGATTAGACTGTAATACAATGATTCTGATTAGACAATATGTTAACGGGCGTCCCCAATAAATATATGTCCTGAATCAAGCTCGATAAAAGAGTAAGCTTGCAAAACTATGCTGTAATAGCAGCGTTGGTCAAGATAGTCAAAATACAAGTGTGCGAGATTTTTGAAAAGGGATACAAGTAGTTCGAGTTTTGAGGGAATTAAAAACCTTACATGGTGTCATTGCTTATATAGGCATCCTACTATCTTCTATCCATAAGGTCTTGGTCGACTAATGGGTTATGGACTTCTGAATTCTATATTCTTAGTAAACCTATTGGCGTCAGTCAATTACCTCGTCGATAGTCACCATAACCACATAATGCGAGGTAGGGAGACATGCTACGGAACTTATAGAGCTCCCACTAGTATTGGCTTTGGATCTTATGGAACATACAGGGCATTTCTATTCTCTATAGTATCCCAAACTTGTAATCACGTCTGAAGTTATTTCACCGGAAATTATGCCTCGCCTGTATACTCTGGCTGTGACAAACCCTTGGTTCCGTGATTTCAAATATGTTTTGCTATCAGATACTCTACCATACATCGACACAAGGTCTAAAGAGGTCAACGAAGATATAGTTTTAGCAATGTTCCATAAACTATGATTCTTCGAAATAATTTTAATTCTGTGGGTTGTGCCTCGCCAGTGCGCTGCTGGCTGCAGTGAACCCACATTCTCCACCCTCAAATAATTGACGACAGTACGCTGCTGCCTAACCATTATGAGTTAACTAACATTCCTTTAACTATATTCGTAAATTCATGAGCTTCTAGAGATTCAAACAAGTTGACAAAAAATATAAAATAAAGCGTAGGTATTCGTCCTATCAGTCACAACACTTAAAATAAAAGATTTAACATGGAGAAAATAATTAAAAATGAAAGAAATACAAACATTCTAGTATCTTTTCATATGCATTTCTATGGTCGAGGGAAAATCTCAAATCAATCTACCTCGAGATTCATATATGAATAACAGGGTCAGAAATTAAAACTATTCTTTACAACAAAATAGGATTTTAAAATAGGCAATTCTAACTTATTATATAAGATTTACATCTAAATAGAGCAAAAGGAAATTGAACAAGTTATCAAGATTATAGCCTTAATTCTAGGCAAGCCTAACATAGCAAGCGAATAGTATATCCACACTGGATCATATCGTTATACCAAAAGTAAGAGTGTACCTGTAGGGATCTAGCAAGCTATCTAATTTAATAATTCCTTATCTAAATTGCAGGGCCTATCTGACAACCTTAACTACCCAACGGTCAATTTGGACAAGAGACTCCTAGTCCTAGCCATTCTCTTAAATCAATTTAACCTAAGTTGTGAATGAGCGTTTCCTGGGCACAGGCTCGCAATAGTATGACTAACGTACCATCACGAGTTCGCAGTCTTTTACGAAAACTGACCTGCATGGGCCACCACAAAAACTTGTCACGACCCGCACCCATTTTTTCGGATACGAGACATGTCCAAGCCAGCCTATGCCGCAGAGTCGGCTGTAGATTGCTGTCAAGCTCGCAAGAAATAAATGCTCAAAAATAACATTTGCTGCTCATTCATATTTCTAAATTTATTACAATATTTACAACATTTATAATTAAAAAATACAAGATTTTACAATTAATGAAATTGATACAACTGCTATCTATTTCTAGGTTGACATCAGCATACCCATGCCTCCACAGTACTAAGAGTGATCGCGGCTAAACCTGAAAAATGTTGGTTTCCAGTCAGGAATGGAACAAGTACACAAACCGACGGCAATGCAAAAACACAATAGAATTAACAAGACATGAAAATAATATATGAGATATGAAAACTGGAAAGAACTGATGATATGGCACGGTGGAGAAGAAAAAAATAAATAAATAAAAGACAACTACCTATGTGGTGTGAAATATCTGTTTCGATATGTAAACGGCTAGGGGGTAAATCCGGCACACTGCACGTGTCGTGTGCAGCTGCTATCATACAAGAATAGACATTTTGGAGATATTTCTGGGTAGTCCACATGTCTACTAAGATATTTCTCCTCCCGACTACTCCGTGTGACGAGCGTGTTAACAAGCAGCAAGATATATGTATAAACATGAAATGAGAAGACTACTATGAATCGAAAGCAATCAGAAAGTACACTTGCCTTGATTGTTGCAGGTTGATTATCATGGTTGATAAGGTGTCCAGAGTACTCCAGCTGTAGCAAGGGTGTAATATATTTCAGTTATAAAGTTCAAGTTATCTACGTGACGTGTTGGCGTTCTAAGTCTAGTTGTGCTAGACACGGGTCTTGCCGTCATGGCACACCATGCTAACTAGCTATTAACATCAATACAATACATATATAGTCTATTTACAGATAGAAATACATTTTTGCTAAGTTAGATTAACAAGTCACGGGTTGTCTAATTTAAAAGCATTAATATACACTACAGGATTATAGGTTTTAATAGTTAAACACATTAAAATATTAAAATATTATTTCTCTTAGGTTCAATTATTAATATTAGAATTTTCAACAAAGTATCATAATTTTCAGAAAAATTACTATTTATTTTAAATAGAAACTATTTATTTTTAAATAAAATTTAATTACTTGTTTAAATGATCTATTTTTAATTCTAGCAAAACAAGCCCAAATTCAACATGTAAATATACTACATTTATCTACAAAATCTACTATTTAAATATAAATTTTATTTATTTTTTTGACAGAGGTAAATAATTATTAAAAATCAAAATACTAAAATAATTATCATGTATTAATTTTTTTAAATAAAGAAAATAAAGTATTAATTTAATTATTCTGTAAAAATTATGCATAAGTTCTACATGAGAAAACACAATTTACCATATTTTATCTCAATTAAATACTTTACTTAAACACAAAATACATATAGAATACAGTAATATAATCCTTTAAATACAAATATACATTTAAATTTATCTAATGTTTTTAATTATTTAAAAATATAAAAATAAAAATAAATCCTGGAAAAGTATAAATACATTACATAAATTTACTAATTATCATTTCATTATTTTAGTTAAAAATATTAATAAATACACAAGTATATTTAATATACAGCGGGTATAATTCTAAATACAGTATTTATAATTAACCGTATTTAATATATTACTAAATAAACCTAATAACCTATTGGATACCCAACCTATTATCTACAGTAATGGGTTTTACTGTTTGAAACAGGTCTCAACCCTAACCACATGACTGTTACGAAACAGTGATAAAAACATGGATACAGGCACAAGCTCTGACACGTTATTAACGTGTCTGATCGAAATACGGGTTTATGACACAAATTTCATCGTATCCAGAAATCGTGTCAGGATCAGGGGTACAAAACGCATAACATGGGTGAAAACGAGAAGTAGTCGAGTGGTGTTAGGGGGTTGTTACCGTCGTATCGGTCGGTGTCAAAGCCGAGATGGGTGCAGACGCGTCGAGGAAGGAGATTGATGGTGCAGGGCGATTCGCCTGAGGATGCGGATGCTGAAACCGGTCTTCGTTCGTCACGTTGAGGTGTAGGTCGCCATCAAGAAGGATTTTAGGTTTTCGGTGACAGAGTTTGCAGATTTGAAAATATAGGAATTAGGGTTTTAATCCATTCGAATTTGTAGGGGAAAACAGATCCTAGTTTGATAAGGATTAGAAATATGATTTTTATTTGATTTGATCTTTAAGAAATTAAAAGTTAGGGTTAGGGTTACGGCGTCGGGTTGGGGAAGGAAATCTACAGTAGCTTACAGTTTTGCAAATAAGCCCCCCCAGGTTCTAATATTTACCCGCTGTGTTGTTTTGCAAATAAAATTTGCATAGATTAACTATTTTAATTGCAATTAATCCCTTGACCTTTCTGTAATTGCATTACAGTTATAAAAACATTTATAAAATTACAAATTATCTTTCAAAAAATTATATTGAGGTCCCCAATCAATTTTAAATTGTATTCCTAGTAACTTTGTACTCCAATTTCTAACTATGACTGAAATCATCTACCGTAATAATAAACTAATTAATTATTTATAAATTCTAAAAATCACCCTTTGAATAAAATAAACAATAACAAAATATTTCTAAATTTTCGGGATGGGGAGCTACAGATGAACCCCGCTAAGTCCTTCTTATGGGTTTCCAGCGGCAAATTCTTAGGTTTCATCATCACTGCAAAAGGCATCCATGTTGATCCGAGAAGACCAAAGCCATCCTTAACATGAATCCTCCAAAGAACCTTAGAGAGCTTCGAGGCCTACAAGGACGTCTTGCATATATTCGAAGGTTTATAGCAAATCTTTTTGGGAAATGCCAATCCTTTACCAAATGCATGAAGAAGGGAGTCTCCTACGTCTGGATGGAGGAATGTTAAAAGGCATTTTGACGACATCAAGGCTTATCTTACAAGTCCTCTAGTCCTAGTGGCACCGGTCGCATGCAAACCCTTTCTGCCTTATGTTCGCATAATGGATCATTCTCTCGGCGCCCTATTAGCACAGAAAAACAACGCAGGCTACGAGCAAGCTATCTAATACCTGAGCAGGAAAATAATCGGGGCCGAACACCAGTACAACCCCATTGAGAAAGAATGTATAGCTATGGTATTTGCCATCCAGAAGACTCGTCATTATGTCTCGGGTCAGACGATCTATGTCATTTCCTGAGTGAATACTCTCAGGGTCCTCATGTCAAAAATGGGAGCGCTAAACTCTCGATTAGCTACAGAGGCAATACTATTGACATCAACGACATGGTATTTGTCCCACAAAAAGCTGTCAAGGGCCAAGCACTGGCAGACTTCTTAGCTGCACATCCGATTCTGGAATCGTCCAAACTCTTTGAAGAGATTCCAGATGAGGTGCTAGAGTACAATGTTGCCGAAGAAAACTCCGTCTGGCAGATGTTCTTCGACGATGCTTCAAGAATAGGACCTAAGGGTCAGATCATCGCTGGACTGGCGGTGGTCTTGATTTCTCCCGACAAGCTGGTCATCCAGCGTGCCTAGTCCCTCACAGAGCTGTGCTCCAATAATATGGCAGAGTATAATGCCCTCATCACAGGACTCTAGTTAGCAAGACAGCTGGGGGTTGAACACCTCGAGTCTTACGACGATTCCAAACTTGTCGTCAACTAGTTTAGATGACAATACAAAGTGCTTCACGAGGACATAGTCCTCTTGTGAAACCCAGTTTCATTTTTCATAAATAATTAGAAATGTTTATAATTAAAAAAATTTAGTCTCAATTTAAAGAATTTGTTTATTAAAATTAGTTTACATTCAAAAGAAGTTAATTTAAAGAAATTATTTTAAAAAGGAATTTTTATATAAAAAAAAATATTTTAAAATGTTTTATTTTAAATAAGGTTTTAAATTGAAATGAGTTTATTGTTATTGGGCTTTAAAACATTTTCTATAGATGGTGGGCCTTAATATGATGGGTTGGAAAACTTTTATATATTAATTGGGCTTTAATGGGCTTAAGCCCATATATTGATATTTAAAGAGTGGGTTTAAATGGGTTTCTATAGTGGAGCATACTCTTATGCACTTGTCAGCAAGTGTTCATTATTGGCATTTGCAAACTTTCTTTAACTCTTTCTCTCTCTCTTCATTACACATGAGTTGGTTTCCTTTCCTTTACTCAAAACCAACGTGGGCTCTTCCCATTCCAACCCGTCGGCCGACCCCCTCCCGTAACCGCCGCCGTCGCCATCAAGGCCGGCCGGCCATTCGACTCCGGTAACCCCCTTTCTTCATATTTAAAGCTTTCCTCCATGCTTCCATTTTCTCCACACCACTTTCCCCAACCTTTCCAAAATGTGCCCTAACCCAATTTCGGAGTTTCCGTCGATCTCGACGTCGGCGCCCTCCCCGCGTGGCCTTCCTGTCCGCTGGTGCTCCGTGCTCGTGTGTGGATTGCAGCCGTACCCCGGCGAGGCGTCGTCCCGAGTCGAGGCTACCCTTCGATTCCGTCATCAAGCTTTTGGTAATTTTGTGTAAACACAGTAGTTCGTCCCTCCCGTCGTGATGTCTATGATGATTTTTGGTCCCCGATTTTCCCCGGAATTCGGTATTTGTAGACGTAACATTTTCGGATTTTCGAAATGCTTTCTGTGATTTTTCTGTGAAGTTTTGATTTTGGAATCTCGGGAATTCCGAGTTTTCTCGGGAAAACTATGCTGGTTATTTTTATGTTCCGCAGAATCTCGAGATTTTCGAGATTTGTTTCGAAAAATTTTCGTAACCGTGGATTCCGTATAAACTCGGGTTTTGGTGTTGATGGGTTCTGTGATTTCATTCTCGAATTTCCGAGTTTTTCCGAAAAATTTCTGGAACTTGTTTATTTCGGATTTTCGGGATGTTCTGGACTTATTTTGTTTTCTGTGGTTATGGATTCGGAATTTCGAGAATCCTTCGGAAATAGCTTCTGGAATTATTTTGGGTTATTTTTCTAATTCGGGTTTTCCGAATTATAATGCTTTGGTATTTCCGATTTAGTTTCGGGATTGCCGATTATACTTCGGGTTTTCCGATTACGTTTCGGAAATATGTTTATGGTGTATTTTTGTATAAAAAAATAGATTTTTTCCTGGTTTGGGATATATTTTGTGTGTTGGCAAATTTCCCAGTTTTGGGTTATCCCGAATATAGAGGGAATGCTGCCCAAATTTTTATAAAATTTTATAAATGAATTTTCGGAATATTTATTAATTGGATTTTTGGGCGACGACCGTACCGGTCCGTGAGCCCTAGCGAAATGCAAACGAAACCGTTTTACCCGGACGTTGAGGTATTAGCTAAATTATGACGATTGGACCAAGTCTGAGACTCTTAAGATTTTAATTTATTTATTTTATTAGTTTTATTTTCAGTATTTAAAAGTGCAGGACATTGTTCAGGACTAACTAATATTTTCCTTCTTATTTTAATTCATGTAAAAGTTTGTAAGGGCATAAGCCCAGTCTCTATTTTGGTGGTTCTGTAATAGCGTAGATATTTTCTTTATTTTCTGATTGGATGATTTGATCGTTAAGTGTAAAGTATTAAATAAATATTTTTATAGAAAATTAATAAGATTTTCTCACCTTAAATAATTAGTTTGTAATATTTAACAAATTCACGTTTTCTCGAAATCTATTTTTATATATATTATAAAATCACAAAGTTTTGCCAAATAAATCGATAAATACGATTTTTCCTAAAAGTAAACAAAAATTGATCTTTCCTTCGTAATTAATTATAACGCACATCGATAATTTGTGTTTTGTCTGTATTAAGGTAATAAAGATTAAAACTTGACTAGGGTTCAGTTTTAGAGATTTCAACTAGCACACCTAGATATGGTTCAACATTGATTCTAAGGTAGACTTCTCGATTGTAGGATTTCGAGGACAAGTCTGAAATTCATCTCGGAGACATTACCCTCATTCCAGTCAAACCAAGGCAAGTACGGTTATGTTATTTGGCAATTTATTAGTAATTGTTATCTTGCATGCTTAAACCACATTGCTACACGGAACTCTCTCCTAGAGTTCAAATATTGATTGTGGAACTCTCCTAGAGTTCAAATATTGATTGTGGAACTCTCTCCTAGAGTTCAAATATTGATGTTATTGATTGTGGGATTGGGGGAGTAGTGTAGCGTCTATGACCAATACCCCTCATATTGCATATTGATTGTGCGAGCTTACCCTCTTACACACGGGGATAAGCCGTATCGTATCACTAGGATACTATTGTACAACCCAAGCCGGTCATAGTCGTTACCTATTCAAATCATATGTTTTCAATCGTAGAAAAATTGCTGGAAAATATTGTTCAAGTATTTCAAATTGTTTAAAATTGTAAATTTCATTATTTGAATTGTTAGATATTCATAATTGTACTTGCTCCCTCCTGACTGGAGACCCAACATTTTTAGGAAGCATTGATGATCCTGAGCTGTATCCTTGGTGTTACCCGAGTCCCAATTGGAAGACGATGATCTCGAGGCTGATGAGTCGGCTGCTTAAATGTTACTTCTTCTTTTCTAGTTTAGGAAAGTTGTGTTGAAGATAGTTAATTAGTTTTGATTATCATTGTATCTTTCTTGTATTGAACAAATTTTTATAAATATTCGAATTATTAAAGTTGTGACAAATTTAGATTTGTTGTTGAGATTACCTGCAAGTGGATACAGCTTACTGCCGCCGTCTCACAACGGTGCAGGCTGGCATGATCCGATTCGACCCAACAATTTGGGACCGGGTCGTGACATTTTTAGTGGTGGCCCATGCAGGTCAGATCTGTGAATTGGTCTAGTCAACTTAGTCTAGACCATCGCGCAGTTCTGTAACTTGACCTAGGGATAGTTGAGACTTTAGGAAAACAGACTTTAGAAACAACTAGAACACTTAGATGATATACACCATGTTACATTATAGGGCTAAAATTATTTACTTAAATATCTATTTTTGCCTGCTTATAGATTCGTAGGATACCTTGTTTGTGTTTGTACCTAAACCTTATCTAGATTAGGCTGATTGTACCTTTGAGTGTCCCATGACTTTCGAGATGATTTCCTTCCATAATTTCCAGGTTCTAGTATACTTTAGGATTCATATTCTTTTTGGAATAAGATTGAATTTTTCAATCTTCTTCTTCTTTATCAAACCTAATTTTAACTTCTTCATTGGTTGATCAGATCTTACTTCTCTACCTTTATTTGGAATTTTGATTCGTTCGTTATGAAGAGTTTCAATATCTCTTAGCAACCCTATTAAACTCTTATCTACCCAATGTATATCTACAACCATTATATCCAATCTTATTTCCAATTGATTGACTTTCTCGAAATCAATTCTGAACTAAATTCTGGGACCATAAAGCCTAAAGGTCAATTATTACCAGAAGAATTAGTTCAGTTCATGATTCTCCTAAAGGAGTTATTTTCAATTTCAATATTGTTATCTCCTATGTTTTTCCAAAAACGAGAATATTTTCATATGTTGACTTCCTCCACTCATCTTAAAACCCTACTCTCTCTATGCAATTTCTTGATCAAATCAAGGCCTAGAAAGCTTCTATGATCATGAAGCAGGAACGGTCAGAAAATTGATCACATTTTTGAATCCATTCTATTGTTAAATTTCCTTTAGTCAAGGAGATTTTTAGCTGTCCCAAAGCTATTTAATTTTTGGCGTTACTAGACAATTTCAATTTGATTTCTTGAATCAATGAGACTTACCTTCTCTCAAATTTTAACTTTCCTTAGTTATGAAATTATTCTTCTCAAAATAATTTTTTTGTATTCCCTGAGTGATTTGTCGGAATATTATCATTGGTTTTTCTTACTTAATCCGAAGCGGTGATGCTTCTATCTTATCTAGTGTTTGACTCAATTATTCAAATCAAGGTTGATCGTTTCATCTTTGGAAAAGAAAATCGGAGAACAGTATCCTCTTGATTTTAGCCCCAGTCTCTTGAATCTCAAACACATATTTTGATAAATCCCTTGATCTCAGAAGAACAGTCATCTACATTTTCTATCCTGTTTAGAACTTTAAACTCGTTTGAATTTTTGAAATTCCTCTGAAATTCACATGGACAAAGCTGAGGAAATATTTAGCAACCTAACATGACTCCGCACATTTACGTGATAGTCATTTATCTGAATTATGGAAAACTGCAAGTTTACTGCAGCTAGTTGTGCACTGGCGAGGCATAAACTCTAAGTTGAAATAATGACAGGTAATCGTTAGGTTTCCAAATATTATTGAGACTTTGTTCTATGTTTGCTTAGCCATGAAATGGATAAAGTTGGAAGATTACTCGGTAAACTAAATTATTCAAGTTATGGAGTCAAAAAATTCATTGCAGTCAGGTGCACACTGGCGAGGCATGAATTTGAAACAAAGTGACTTCGAAAATAATTGGTTTTCGAATATTAATAAGGCTATATTCATATCATGGTTATCTTTAATCATTCTGAGGATTTGTATCCTAGCACTTACTCCCACCTCCAGAAATGATCTATCGAATTATATTCTTGTCATGGCTATTTTTAATCACCCTCACCATCTTAAAATCGTACAACTTGTTGATTCTTTCTGAGTCACAAACTCCTATACCTCATACCAGTTTGAATTGAAAATTGTCCCTCATTTCGGAAAATTACATTATTTTGTTTCTCAAATAAATTGATGTCGTATTTTATGACCTTTCTATTTTATTTGATCTCATTTTAAAACTTTAAACTCGTTATGATTATTTAAATTATACCTCGATGTTTACTCATGATTTTGATCACAACAAAATATTCTAAACTCTATCTAGAAGATTCTAAACATGTTTACATTTTATCTTTATATTTAGCAATCATGCCTCGAATCTGATTTTGCCTTATGAAGTAAACCTAGAACATTTTATAGCTTGGATTTTTAGAGTGCATGATATATAGGATATATATGAGTTAAAATGTACAATGGTGATTAGTATCGAGGAAAGTTTGTGAATAATTTGACATTGAAGATTAAAGGTTGTCAATGTTAGGCATAGAGATGCACTCTAGGAAGGTGCATGGTGAATTAACTATAAAGGATAATCAAAACAAGAAATATTGGACTTAAAATGTAAATAATTGAGGATGACGAATTGTATGAATAGAAGGGTGCCAATATTACAAAAAAAAAAAAAACAGAAATGGAAAGATTGGTTGGATAGATGTAATAAGATTTATTTTTGAGAAAGTTTAGTCAAATAAAGGATTTGAGCTTAATCATGATTTCATAGAGAGTTCGAGATCAAATAGAAAAATGAAGATATATACATGATAGTCTAAAATCACAGTAATGATCATCTATGAGAAAGAAATGATAAATTTTATGGATCGTGACAAATTAGAATATTGAAACGTGGTGTAGGATTTTAGATATGTTGGGCACCAAGGCTTGACATTGAAGTATTAAGACTAGGAGTATCAAATCACAGAATTAAATTGAATATATTAGCAAGCTGGGAGAAATATATATGCATGAATATGAGATGTGTTCAAGATTGAAAATATAGAAAATACAATTTTAAGGTGATTGGCAATTTAGGAATGGAATCGGAAATTTAGTAATCATGGAGACATTATTTAAAGGAGGGAAGAATGTAAATTAAATAGTGGATAAAATTGATGAATATATAGCATTAGATGAGTTTTGGGATTGTTAACCTACTTGGGCATAAGACTGTTAAGGAAGATGTCCAAACTGATTTCATGCATGATTACATGATTAAAACCCTGACCCTGCCCTTTAAATTTCGAGGACGAAATTTCCTAAAGGAGGGAAGCTTGTGAAACCCAGTTTCATTTTCATAAATAATTAGAAATGTTTATAATTAAAAAAATTAGTCTCAATTTAAAGAATTTGTTTATTAAAATTAGTTTACATTCAAAGAAGTTAATTTAAAGAAATTATTTTAAAAAGGAATTTTTATATAAAAAATTATTTTTAAAATGTTTTATTTTAAATAAGGTTTTAAATTGAACTGAGTTTATTGTTATTGGGCTTTAAAACATTTTCTATAGATGGTGGGCCTTAATATGATAGGTTGGAAAACTTTTATATTAATTGGGCTTTAATGGCTTAAGCCCATATATTGATATTTAAAGAGTGGGTTTAAATGGGTTTCTATAGTGGAGCATACTCTTATGCACTTGTCAGCAAGTGTTCATTATTGGCATTTGTAAACTTTCTTTAACTCTTTCTCTCTCTTCATTACACATGAGTTGGTTTTCTTTCCTTTACTCAAACCAACGTGGGGCTCTTCCCATTCCAACCCGTCGGCCGACCCCCTCCCGTAACCGCCGCCGTCGCCATCAAGGCCGGTCGGCCATTCGACTCTGGTAACCTCCTTTTTTTTTACCTATTTAAAGCTTTCCTCCATGCTTCCATTTTCTCCACACCACTTTCCCCAACCTTTCCAAAACGTGCCCTAACCCAATTTTGGAGTTTCCGTCGATCTCGACGTCGGCGCCCTCCCGCGTGGCCTCCCTGTCCGCTGGTGTTCCTTGCTCGTGTGTGGATTTCACAGCCGTACCCCGACGAGGCATCGTTCCAAGTCCGAGGCTACCCTTCGGACTCCGTCATCAAGCTTTTGGTAATTTCTGTGTAAACACAGTAGTTCGTCCCTCCCGTCGTGATGTCTATGATGATTTTTGGTTCCCGATTTTCCCCGAGAATTCAGTATTTGTAGACGTAACATTTTCGGATTTTCTGAAATGCTTTCTGTGATTTTTCTGTGAAGTTTCTGATTTTAGAATCTCGGGAATTTGAGTTTTCTCGGGAAAACTATGCTGGTTATTTTTATGTTCCGCGGAATCTCGGGATTTTCGAGATTTGTTTCAGAAAATTTCCGTAACCGTGGTTTCCGTATAAACTCGGGTTTTTGGTGTTGATGGGTTTTGTGATTTCATTCTCGGAATTTTCGAAAAATTTTTGGAACTTGTTTATTTCGGATTTTCGAGATATTCTGGACTTATTTTGTTTTCTGTGGTTATGGATTCGGAATTTTCGAGAATCCTTCGGAAATAGCTTCTGGAATTATTTTTGGGTTATTTTTCTAATTCGGGTTTTTCGAATTAATGCTTTGGTATTTCCAATCTAGTTTCGGGATTGCCGATTATACTTCGGGTTTTCCGATTACGTTTCGGAAATATGTTTTTGGTGTATTTTTGTATAAAAAATAGATTTTTCCTTGGTTTGGGATATATTTGTGTGTTGTTGGCAAATTTCCCAGTATTGGGTTATCCCGAATATAGAGGGAATGCTGCCCAAATTTTTTATAAAATTTTATAAATGAATTTTCGGGAATTTATTAATTGGATTTTTGCGCGACGACCGTACCGGTCCGTGAGCCCTAGCGAAATGCAAACGAAACCGGTTTTACCCGGACGTTGAGGTATTAGCTAAATTATGACGATTGGACCAAGTCTGAGACTCTTAAGATTTTAATTTATTTATTTTATTAGTTTTATTTTCAGTATTTAAAAGTGCAGGATATTGTTCAGGACTAACTAATATTTTCCTTCTTATTTTAATTCATGTAAAAGTTTGTAAGGGCATAAGCCCAGTCTCTATTTTGGTGGTTCTATAATAGCGTAGATATTTTCTTTATTTTCTGATTGGATGATTTGATCGTTAGAGCATGTAAAGTATTAAATATATATTTTATAGAAAATTAATAAGATTTTCTCACCTTAAATAATTAGTTTGTAATATTTAACAAATTCACGTTTTCTCGAAATCTATTTTTATATATTATAAAATCACAAGTTTTGCCAAATAAATCAAAAAATACGATTTTTCCTAAAAGTAAACAAAAATTGATCTTTCCTTCGTTATTAATTATAACGCACATCGATAATTTGTGTTTTGTCTGTATTAAGGTAATAAAGATTAAAACTTGACTAGGGTTCAGTTTTAGAGATTTCAACTAGCACACCTAGATATGGTTCAACAATGATTCTATAGACTTCTCGATTGTAGGATTTCGAGGACAAGTCTGAAATTCATCTCGGAGACATTACCCTCATTCCAGTCAAACCAAGGCAAGTACGGTTATGTTTATTTGGCAATTTATTTAGTAATTGTTATCTTGCATGCTTAAACCACATTGCTACACGGAACTCTCTCCTAGAGTTCAAATATTGATTGTAGAACTCTCTCTAGAGTTCAAATATTGATTGTTATTGATTGTGGGGATATTGGGGGAGTAGTGTAGCGTCTGACCAATACCCCTCATATTGTATATTGATTGTGCGAGCTTACCTCTCTTACACACGGGGATAGCCGTATCGTATCACTAGGATACTATTTTACAACCCAATATTATTTGAATTTCCCCTTATATTGTTCAAGTATTTCAAATTGTTTAAAATTGAAAATTTCCATTATTATTTGAATTGTTAGATATTCATAATTGTACTTGCTCCCTCCTGACTGGAGACCCAACATTTTTAGGAAGCATTGATGATCCTGAGCTGTATCCTGTGGTGTTACCCGAGTCCCGATTGGAAGACGATGATCTCGAGGCTGATGAGTCGTCTGCTTAAATGTTACTTCTTCTTTTCTAGTTTAGGGAAAGTTGTGTTGAAGATAGTTAATTCATTTTGTTTATCAATTGTATCTTTCTTGTATTGAACAAATTTTTTATAAATATTCGAATTATTAAAGTTGTGACAAATTTAGATTCTGTTGTTGAGATTACCTGCAAGTAGATACAGCTTACTGTCGCCGTCTCACAACGGTGCAGGCTGGGCATGATCCGATTCGACCCAACAATTTGGGACCGAGTCGTGACACCTCTATCACAAAGCAGCCTTGGACATCATCTCAACCTTCACCGAGTTCTTTATAGAACACATACATCAGCTACAAAACTTGGAGGCTGATGCTCTAGCAGGCCTCACAGCCTCATTGGCGGCACCTATCGGGACTTAACACTTTTACAGTGGTTGGTCGGGATTTGGCGTGCCCCAGAAATAATGTGCATGTGTTTGAGCCACGCCATACCCGTCGACGCCAGTGTCAACGTTAGAGACTTACGGTTTTCGTTCATCGACTTCGCAACCTATGGAATCCTCCCAGATGACCCGAAGGAAGCAATCTCTATTAAAAGATGCTCCCTCCGATTCTACTACGATACAACCACCAAAATATTGTATCAACGCTCTTATGATGAGCTTATCCTCCGATGTTTATCAAACGAGGAAGCAGCCGAAGTTCTTCAGGAGGCTCATGACGGTACCTACGGAGCTCACCAACCCGGTCCTAAGCTACAGGACCGACTCCAACGTATGGCTATTACTGGCCTACCATGATGGCAGATGCTATTGAGTATGCTAAAAAGTGTCGTATCTGCCAGTTGCACGCCGACTTCAACCATCGACCCTCAGATTTTCTGCACCCAACGGTCGCCTCTTGATTATTTGGAGCCTGGGTATGGACATAATAGGACGAATTACCCATCCATCATCCTAAGGTCATTGTTTCATGGCTGTCACCGACTACTTCTCTAAGTGGACGGAACAGTACCGCTGACAGAGGTAAAAAGTTCGAAGGTGATTATTTTCATCAAACATCACGTCATCTACCGTTTTGGAGTACTCCGACGGATCATCTACGATAATAATCCACAGTTCATAAGCTATGCGTTCAGCAGATTCTGTAATAAGAATCGTATTCAGAACATGGCGTCAACCACTTACAATCCGACAGCTACTCAAGAAAGTCGTGTTAGCCAATAAACGCGATTGGGATGAGAAGCTAGACGAATGTCTTTGGGCCTACCGCACAATGGTACGGACTCCAATGGACAACACACCATTCTTCCTGGTCTAAGGAAGCGAGGCCGTGCTTTCTCTCAGAAATCTAAATCCCCTCATTGAGAGTGGCGATTACAAACCAATTAACGGAGGAAGACAATCAGCGTCGACGTCAGCCAGAGTGGAGGCGCTGGATGAAAAATGTATCTTGGCTCAACAGCGCATCGAGCTCTACCAATCTTGTATTTCACAAGCTTTCAATAAGAGGGTCAAACAAAGAACTTTCCAAGTTGGTGACCTTATTCTGTCAGTCAGAAGACCAATATTGATGACTCACAAAACATCAGGAAAATTCGAACCCAAATAGGAAGGACCCTTCATCATAGAGACGGTGTACTCTAACGGTGCCTACCGACTCGCAAAACCAAATGTGGACTTGTTCATGATGCCAGTAAATGGCAAGTTACTAAAGAAGTACCACGCTTGAAATCCCTCAACATGTACTTCCATCTCCCCAGCAAAAGAACTTATGAAGTCGACCATCGAGTTCATCCTTGATAATGATGTGCTTCTAGAGCCGAGTCGCTCTAGTGTACTCTCTTTCCAGTAGAAAGCATCCATGTCCATATCATCTCTGAGTTGTTTCTCTATATCCCCATAATGCTAAATCCTATATTCCATAAGATGATGCTAAAATCTATGTTTACCATGTCCATATTACCTCTGAGTAAGCATCCCATCCAATAACCCCCGCGTTGTTGCACGTCAATTATTGAACGTCCACATCCATATCATCTCTGAGTTGTTCTTTGTATCCCTACTGAGTTCATTCCTGCCACGTCTATATTACCTCTGAGTAGGAAAACTCTACCATCAACCCATATTTACTATGTCTATATTATCTCTGAGTAAATATGTTGGTTCCCTCTCTCAACTTATTATCTGTACCTAGAAACTAAGGTGCACCAAAGATGATAAGTCCACAAAAGCATAAGTTTCTGACAATGGAACAAGTAAAAGTTCTTTATTTCTTCATCCAATAAGAGTAAAGGACTATATTTGCATAAAGAAAGAAACAAAAAAAAGAAGAAACTACATCTCAAACAAAAGCAACAAGAAGAACGAAAAAATAAGGGTCAGCAGACAGTTCTCAATGTGGCGCTTCAATGCTTCAGCTCTGGTCTCCACAGTCGCCAAGACCCGACGTTCAGCTTCATGACACATCGCTTCCTTGGCCCCAGAGGCGATGTCAGTTGCATTTTTGTCATCCAACTCCTTCTTCTGGTGGAACAAGAAGGACACATGGCGAGTAAACTTTGTCGCTTCTTCCTTAAGCATAATATGTTCGGCCTGCGCTCGTTCAGAATCTGCTAGGAGTCGAGCCCACTGCTTCTTAAGAAGGCAAATTTTGGCATCAACCTCCACCATGCTGGCATCCAGGGACTCCCGTAGACTAGCCTTCTCTTCCATAGACGAAGTTTGACTTTGCTCCTTGGCCTCAGCCTCGGCCAGTTCTTGTTCCCAGATGGCCATGGTGTCCATATAGGCTGACTCAAGCTCAGCCGCTGCTCTTCCTCTATCAAAGTGGAAAGATTATTTTATCGAACGTTCTAGAGCTTAGTGAGATAATAATCGAGCTCAGCTGTAAAACCCCTAAATTTTATATTTTTTTAAATTTCGGTACTGATTTAAAAATTTGTATGATACGTCGCATAGTCGTATTTACGTCGCGCACGAAATTTTTTATTTTTCGAAATTGCTCGACGAGTGCGATTATGTGCGAGCGTACATATTTTTTAAATATTATTTTTCTTTTTAAAGTTTCAAATAATATACATAATAATTATTTGTTATCGTTCCAAAATTTTCAAGTTGTTATTTTATTATAAAGTCCTTCATTTCTCATAATTATTAATAATAATAATATTTTATTGTATGCTAGAAAAGCATAATTATGAGAACATCATTTTGTACTTACATATATATTTCGTAATTATTTGCTAGTTTATTTTAAATAAAATGTAATTTTCAAGATTTATTAATTTTATTATTCAAAAATATATTTAAAATAATTATTATTTTCAAAATTTTTATTGGTATTTTGAAAATATTTTTTGGAAGTTATTGTGTCCATTTAAATCATGATTTAATTTTTAGAGTTATTTAATAGATTAAATAAATATCCATATTTAGAATTTGATTTATCCTATTAATTTTAAACTAAAATTTAATTTGATTTAAATTAGATTTGCATTTAGATTTGGATTTGATTTAATTAATTATGAATATCTACAGGGTTTTAATCCCCAAATCCCTATCCAACTGGGTATTTCCCACATCCTCTAATAGGCAGGTACTCTTCCAGATTTTTACCACAACCCACATATTGATCATCGTGTCTGTGTCTCCATCAACTAAAATTTCTCCATTACATTACAGTATTTTCCGTTCCGTGTCCGACACACCGGACACCATGCCAGACTCCTATCCTATTCTAAAATCTCGTACAACCTACATCACCCCGGCCACAACGTCCCGTCTCCACCGCATCGTCATCCCCCGACACCCTCGCCACCATCACCACCTTACTCCGGTCATCCCTAGTCGACCACCACCGGCCGCAGTACCCCCACACCACCATCACCCTCGTCACCGCATCCCCGCCATCAGCAATTTTTACTAGCACCACCACCTTCGTCGTCATCACCACCACCACCACCAGCAATCAAAGGAAAAGGGGGGATTTCCCTTACCTCTCCTGCCGTCACAGCACCGGCAGCCGCCACCGCCAGCTCCTCCGCTGTGGATGCGTCACCTGACGACGCCAAACCCTCGTCTCCCGAGCCGTACGACTTTCCGCCACGCGCCAGTCTCCGGAGCTCCGCACCGCGCTCATCCCATCCACCTCCTCCGCCTCGCGGACCTCTCACCGGCGATCAACGGAGTCCCCACGGCGCCGCCGTGTCTTCATCTCTGCCGCCCCCCCCCAAAACCAGGACGAGGCTCCGTCCATCCACCGACAAAGCCTCGACTTTCTCTTTCCCGCCTCGCGCTCCTTTGCCTGGCCGCGTCGAAACCCTACCGACCCATCGGAGTACGGCGCCACCGTCTTCTCGCACCAACGCCTCGCCCGCTTACCCCCTCCCCGACCGAGACAGCCACGACCTCTCCGGCAAAACCCTCCCACCCGCCTTCTCGCACTTCCGCCGCCGACTTCCCGGTACCGTGCGACTAGCGCAGCGCGCCCGACTCCACCGTGCCACCTCCTTCCTCGCGTGACAGCGCTGACCGTCCCAGACACTCCGCCTCGCCGCACCTCCACCTCAGCGCCCGCCGGCCATCCGCCGGAGCCGCCGACGACCCCCTCGTGAGAACCCCCTTTTCTCTCTCTCTCTCTCTTTACTCTCTCTCTTACTTTTGTTTCTGTGTGTTAAGTAAGAGCATCTCTTTAAGCAAGATATTTTTTTAATTATTATTATTATTATTATTATTATCATTAGTTTTCTGTTATAGATGTAATTATTATTATTATTTTTTATTGTTATTATTATTATTATTTATTATTATTATTATTATTATTGTTATTATTAAACATCATTATTTTGATTATGTCTAAAGATATACTTCTTGAATGTAATAATAGTAATATTTTTGTTTAGATTTTTAAAGTATAATATATACATATATATATGTTGCCTAATTAAAATCTAGTTTCAAACAATTAAATCTTCTTTAAAAACTATATATCGTTTTGATAATTTCAAATGTATATAGATATTTAGATTCAATAAAAAGGCAGTTTTAAAATTTACATACATATTTTCAAGTATTTTATTAAGTTGCAACCTAAAACGCTTTTAATTATAACTACTTATAAATATTTTGCCTAAAACGATTATTTTGGATTTCAAGTATTTACCAAAATTATTTTACTAACAAAAATCTAGTCTTAAGTATTAGAAATACTTTTCTAAAATAGTAGGAGTATGTTCTTCACAAATTCTCCTCGATTTTCACCATTGACCGCGACTGATCACACACGTCTCTCTTCTCATGAAATACCGGACCCTCACATATCGACCATGGCTATTGGACGAACAGGACTTGTTGGATCATTGCACCACACCAGGCGTAACACCAGGCAAGACACCTTGCCTTTACTGTTTAAATTTTTTGCTCAATATCATGCATGTTTTAGTTGTTGTTTTTTTAAATTATATGTAGATGCAAATTACTATATGTTATAAAATTGGCTTAGAGTTAAGAGACTACCATCAAATTTAGTGTGTCTCATTGACTTGCCACGATTGTACACGAGTTGTGTGTGAGAGTTGTGAGTATCATATAGAGGTCACTTGCGTGTGGGCTGATCCCCCGTACGCATGCGGAGGAATAACTGTCAATAGATGCATGATTAGAAGACTTGACAGTTATCTATATTAAAACAGTATGGTAGGAACGACACGTGTTTGTGTGTCATGGTTACGACACACGTATAGTATCATTGGGGGGAAGAGGACAGCTACTAGCGTAGGGGCTACTTTTTACACACATTTTGGGAGATAGTGTCTCGTATGAGCGCTACGTGTTACCCGGCCGATAGTGTCTCGGATGAGCGCTACTTGTTGGCCACTCTTTATTACATGCTTGAGACAGCCCCTGCGTAGAACGTTGTCCTCTAAATTGAATCCACATAGAACGGTTAGGAACCTTTACCCAGGCATACTTTTCTATTGAGCTTTATTTATTCAGTTTATCGACATGATATTATGTGTCTTGTTACGTCCCTCTGAGGACCTGGTTTTTCCCCAGGTGTGTATTTTCGTGATTTTTTGCAGGTGCTCTAGCTAAGGCCATTCCTTCTTTCGTGATAACTGTTTTTGGACTTGTCAATGCTTCGCTCGACCAATCACTTTCTTTGTATATTTCTTCTCTATTTAAATTAGTTGGTAGTGGACTTTGTCTCCACCCAACGATTGTATCACAAATATTTAAGTTGATTTCTATATTATTATTCCTTTCATTATGGATGAGATTTATTTGTCTTGGATTACTATTTACAGCTTATGTATACATACGAGGTCCATGTATTTCGTATGTATACAGCTGCATGTCTACGTACTTGGTCCTACGTATTTTGGGACTGGGCATTACATGTTTTTGTGGTGCCCATGCAGGTCAAGTTTTCCGTTTCGGTTATATGACTGTACCGAACGGTCCTGCAATATAGGATTAGAGTCAGAATCTCATCCACATACTTGATTACCTTCCTTGACCTTCCTTGATTTCCATAATCCGACTCCCATGGCTTCCCTTGATTTTGTATCTTGCTTGAACTCTTTCTACCAACACCCTATCACCTCGTGCTTAAACAAGGTTAGAAAGGTGACTACACTACTATATACTTATTGGTCAACCCTATGGCGAGAAGGATTATATTGACAAATAATCCATTGAGGTTATATTTGAGTATAAAGGCATTTATTTTTCCTAGAGATATGATCTTAAAGATTAGTTAATTTCAAGTTGGGGTATAGCATATACCGCCTTCAAAGGATAGTTGAATTTTATTATTACAATGTGGTATACATAAGAGGATAGCTAGATCGAGAAAACAAATTTTGATTTATGAATTTTTGAAATGGTGAAATAGTTATGATTTATTAGGGATATGAAATCAATTGAGAAAAAAACTTAAGTTTTTATATTGTGACGCATGATTTACGGTTAACTTTAAAAGTTGGATTGTAATATATAAAGTTTATCTCGAGATTATTTAAGGAGTTTTAATTATGATTTTTAGACAATTAGAGAAGACGAAAGTTTAGTTTTGAGAGAGCTTGAGGTTTAAAATTGAGTCGTACGATTTATAAGTTTATTAAATTTTGAGTTGAAGAAATGATGGTAAAATTTTTGTTAAATATTTGGAGGATATGAAAGCGACTTTGTAGAAAATTTAAAATTTAAATTGTGACATATGATCTATGATTTAAGAAGTTATTTAGATTTTAAGTTTAAAAGCCTTGATTATGGATATTTAAATTTCGGAAAAAAATATTAATTTGGGTTACTCGATTTGCGAATAATGAAATAGGCCAAGAGTTTATCTCGAGGTACATTTGAAAATTGGAAATTTTAAAAGTGATGGCTTATTATGAAATTTAGTTGTGCCGCATTAGATATGATGAAAGATTTTAGAATTTATTTAAAGGAAATTAAACTTTAAGTTATGATTAAATACTTGATGAGTATCTTGAGATTTTATTCGAAACTGTGGAGGAACTGAAAATTTAAAATTTGATCATATATTGGTAGCGGACCAAGAAGCAAAGGTCACCCTAATGGGATGCAAGTATTCCTCATTTGCCATGATAGTTGTATGTACTCGAGTGTAGTTAAGTCATCTGCCAGACTATGTGAAGATATCCCAATTTGACTCACTCGACACTCACTCGAACCTAGATTTATCATGACTTTCTCATACTCCATCTAAGTGACTATCATATCTTTAGAAAACTGTTTTCTAACTTATTTTACCTTACTCGAATATGAATTATCATTATTTTATGCCTTAGCTTGGTCATTTATTTTTGTGCATTGATCATTATCTCATGAACTCCCACTTTCCATTTTTATTCTTTTGTGTCCCTTACCGTGACTTGGGTATTTGGAGCACAGGACCAGCTGTTTCGTCCCAACCAATTTCACATGCAAGACCTGCACGAACCCACCTTCATGTAGGTGTATCACGTGCCAATAAAACACGTCTTCTTGTACTCTAATTTCATATTGCGACTTTCGGGTCAAAAAGACTGGACTCTAATCCCTACCGTGAAACCAATATATTTTCTTAACTATAGATGAGACCTGACCTCGACTCAATTCTTTCGACCCGATATATGATTTTGTTCTATTTAATTCCTTACATGCTTAACCTTGCATTTTATCTTGATTGCTTGACCTATCGTCCCATGGCACCATTAGTTTAATTCTTGTAAGTTGAGTGGAATATCTCATGACCTAACCAGCATTTTGGGACCACATTGATAGGTTCACTTGGACCATAGAATTCAGTAAACCCTAACTTATCTAATCGACCAAGCCGACTACATAGGCCCAAATTTCGGGCGGAACTTAGATTTTATAAGATCTTGGACTAATTGATTCTTTCATCATCACCCTTTACTATATTTTATTACCTATGATGCTAAAATAGCTTAGTTTTGCAAGTGTATTTTTTATCAGGCTTGATCATGACATATGTTTTATTGGGTCGCTCCCACTAAACATATTGTCTAATTAGAACCGGTGCATGATGGTCTGATCGACCAAGTGCACTTTGGTTCGCTTTTATCTATCGTTCTACGTGATGGGAACATAGCTAAACTTGTCCTTTAGAGTCCCATCCATGACTGCCTTGACAATTCCTTTGAAATTATCCGATCATCTTTGAATCACGTATTCGTAGTCAATATTGCTTTCGCCTTCACCTATTTTGGAAGGACGATGTCGTTATACTCGAACTTCCTCTAGACATCCAATCGATTACGACCATATCGTATTATTTTCCTATGATCTAGATCGCAATTTCTTACGGCATGATTTTGTTATTTATTGTTCATCATCGATACCCTTGTGTCTCTCACCCCTTATGATTTCTTAATTTCGAGGACGAAATTCTTTTAAGTTGGGTAGGATGTAAAATCCCTAAATTTATACTATTTTTTAAATTTGGTACTGATTTAAAATTTTGTATTATACGTCGCATAGTCGTATTTTACGTCGCGCACGAAATTTTATTTTTATTTTTTTTGAAATTGCTCGACGAGTGCGAGTATGTGCGAGCGTACAAATTTTTAAATATTATTTTTCTATTTTTAAAGTTTCAAAATAATATACATAATAATTATTTTGTTATCGTTCCAAAATTTTTCAAGTTTGTTATTTATTTATAAAGTCCTTCATTTCTCATAATTATTAATAATAAATAATATTTTATTGTATGCTAGAAAGCATAATTATGAGAACATCATTTTGTACTTACATATATTTTCATAATTATTTGCTAGTTTATTTTAAATAAAATGTAATTTTCGAGATTTATTAATATTAATATTTTATTATTCAAATATATTTAAAAATATTTATTATTTTCGAAATTTTTATTATTGGTATTTTGAAAAATATTTTTGGAAGTTATTGTGTCCATTTAAATCGTGATTTAATTTTTGGAGTTATTTAAATAGATTAAATAAATATCCATATTAGAATTTGATTTATCCCATTAATTTTAAACTAAAATTTAATTTGATTTAAATTAGATTTGCATTTAGATTTGGATTTGATTTTAATTAAATTATGAATTATCTACTTGGGTTTTAATCCCCAAATCCCTATCCAACTGGGAATTCCCACATCCTATAAATAGGCAGTACTCTTCCAGATTTTTACCACAACCCACATATTGTGCATCGTGTCTGTGTCTCCCATCCACTAAAATTTCCCCATTACAATTACAGTATTCTCGCTCCATGTCCGACACACCGGACACCATGCCAGACTCCTAATCCTATTCTAAAATCCCGTACAGCCTACATCACCCCGGCCACAACGTCCCGTCTCCACCGTATCGTCATCCCCACACCCTCGCCACCATCAACACCTTACTCCGGTCATCCCTAGTACGACCACTACCGTCCGGACACTACCCCCACACCACTATCACCCTCATCACCGACCTCCCCGCCATCACAATTTTCACTACCACCACCACCTTTCGTCCACCACCACCACCAGCAATCAAAAGAAAAATAGGGGATTTCCTTACCTGCCCTGGCCGTCACAGCGCCAGCAGTCGCCACCGCCATCCTCCGCTGGTGGATGTCGCTACGACGCCAAACCCTCGCCTCCGGAGCCGTACGGCTTCCCCCACAAGCGCCAGTCTCCGGAGCTCCGCACCGCGCCTCATCCCATCCACCTCCTCCGCCTCGCGTACCTCGCGTCGACGATCACCGGAAGTCCCCACGGCCGCCGCCGTGTCTTCATCTCCGCTGCGCCCCCCAAAATCGACCAGGGAGGCTCCGCCCATCCGCCGACGAGAGCCCCGACTTTCTTCTTCCCCGTGCTCCTCTTTGCCTGGCCGTGCCGAAACCCTGCCGATCCCATCGGAGTACGGTGCCACCATCTTCTCGTACCAATGCCCTCGCCTGCTCACCCCGCCTCCACCGGAGGACAGCCACGACCTCTCCGGCAAAACCCTCCCACCGCCTGCTCGCACTTCCACCGCCGACTTCCCGGAGTACCGCGCCGACGAGCGCCAGGCGCGCCCGACTCCACCGCGCCACCTCCTTCCTCGCGTGACAGCGCTGACCGTCCCAGACGCTCCGCCCTCGCCGCACCTCCACCTCAGCGCCCGCCGGCCATCCGCCGGAGCCGCCGACGACCCCTTCGTGAGAACCCCCTTTTTCCTCTCTCTCTCTTTACTCTCTCTCTTACTTTCGTTTCTGTGAGTTAAGTAAGAGCATCTCTTTAAGCAAGATATTTTTTTAATTATTATTATTATTATTATGATTAGTTTTCTGTTATAGATGTAATTATTATTATTATTATTATTATTGTTATTATTATTATTATTATTATTATTATTATTATTGTTATTATTAAACATCATTATTTTGATTATGTCTAAAATTGATATACTTCTTGAATGTAATAATAGTAATATTTTTGTTTGGATTTTTAAAGTATAATATATACATATATATATGTTGCCTAATTAAAAATCTAGTTTCAAACAATTAAATATTCTTTAAAAACTATATATATCGTTTTGATAGTTTCAAATATATATAGATATTTAGATTCAATAAAAAGGCAGTTTTAAAATTTACATACATATTTTCAAGTATTTTATTAAGTTGCAACCTAAAACGCTTTTTAATTATAACTACTTATAAATATTTTGCCTAAAACGGTTATTTTGGATTTCAAGTATTTACCAAAATTATTTTACTAACAAAAAATCTAGTCTTAAGTATTAGAAATACTTTTCTAAAATAGTAGGAGTATGTTCTTCACAAATTCTCCTCGATTTTCACCATTGACTGCGACTGATCACACGTCTCTCTTCTCATGAAATACCGGACCCTCACATATCGACCATGGCTATTGGACGAACAGGACTTGTTGGATCATTGCACCACACCAGGCGTAACACCAAGCAAGACACCTTGCCTTTACTGTTTAAATTTCCTGCTCAATATCATGCATGTTTTAGTTGTTGTTTTTTTTTAAATTATATGTAGATGCAAATTACTATATGTTATAAAATTGGCTTAGAGTTAAGAGACTACCATCAAATTTAGTGTGTCTCATTGACTTGCCACGATTGTACACGAGTTCTGTGTGAGAGTTGTGAGTATCATATAGAGGTCACTTGCGTGTGGGCTGGTCCCCCGTGCGCATGCGTAGGAATAAATGTCAATAGATGCATGATTAGAAGACTTGACAGTTATCTATATTAAAACAGTGTGGTGGAAACGACACGTGTTTGTGTGTCATGGTTACGACACACGTATAGTATCATTGGGGGGGAGGGGACAGCTACTAGCGTAGGGGCTACTTTTTACACACATTTTGGGAGATAGTGTCTCGGATGAGCGCTACGTGTTACCCGGCCGATAGTGTCTCGGATGAGCGCTACTTGTTGGCCACTCTTTATTACATGCTTGAGACAGCCCCTGCGTAGAACGTTGTCCTCTAAATTAAATCCACATAGAACGGTTAGGAACCTTTACCCAGGCATACTTTTCTATTGAGCTTTATTTATTCAGTTTATCGACATGATATTATGTGTCTTGTTACGTCCCTCTAAGGACCTGGTTTTTCCCCAGGTATGTGTTTTCGTGATTTCTTGCAGGTGCTCTAGCTAAGGCCATTCCTTCCTTCGTGATGACTGTTTTTGGACTTGTCATTGCTTCGCTCGACCAATCACTTTCTTTGTATATTTCTTCTCTATTTAAATTAGTTGGTAGTGGACTTTGTCTCCGCCCAACGATTGTATCACAAATATTCAAGTTGATTTCTATATTATTATTCTTTTCATTGTGGATGAGATTTAGTTGTCTTGGTTTACTACATTTACAACTTATGTATACATACGAGGTCCATGTATTTCGTATGTATACAGCTGGCATGTCTACGTACTTGGTCTTACGTATTTTGGGACTGGGGCGTTATATGTTTTTATGGTGGCCCATGTAGGTCAAGTTTTCCGTTTCGGTTACATGATTGTACCGAGCGGACCTGCAATATAGGATTAGAGTCTAGAATCTCATCCACATACTTGATCACCTTCCTTGACCTTCCTTGATTTCCATAATCCGACTCCCATGGCTTCCCTTGATTTTTGCATCTTGCTTGAACTCTTTCTACCAACACCCTATCACCTCGTGCTTAAACAAGGTTAAAAAGGTGACTACACTACTATATACTTATTGGTCAACCCTATGGCGAGAAGGATTATATTGACAAATAATATCCATTGAGGTTATATTTGAGTATAAAGGCATTTATTTTTCCTAGAGATATGATCTTAAAGATTAGTTATTTCAAGTTGGGTAGTAGCATATTACCGCCTTCAAAGGATAGTTAGAATTTTATTATTACAATGTGGTATACATAAGAGGATAGCTAGATCGAGAAAACAAATTTTGATTTATGAATTTTTGAAATGGTGAAATAGTTATGATTTATTAGGGATATGAAATCAATTGAGAAAAAAACTTAAGTTTTTATATTGTGACGCATGATTTACGGTTAACTTTAAAAGTTGGATTGTAATATTATAAAGTTTATCTCGAGATTATTTAAGGAGTTTTAATTATGATTTTTAGACAATTAGAGAAGACGAAAGTTTAGTTTGAGAGAGCTTGAGGTTTAAAATTGAGTCGTACGATTTATAAGTTTATTAAATTTTGAGTTAAAGAAATGATGGTAAAATTTTGTTTAAATATTTGGAGGATATGAAAGCGACTTTGTAGGAAAAATTTAAAATTTAAATTATGACATATGATCTATGATTTAAGAAGTTATTTAGATTTTAAGTTTAAAAGCCTTGATTATGGATATTTAAATTTCGGAAAAAAAAAAGATTTAATTTGGGTTACTCGATTTGCGAATAATAAAATAGGCCAAGAGTTTATCTCGAGGTACATTTAAAAATTGGAAATTTTAAAAGTGATGGCTTATTATGAAAATTTAGTTGTGCTGCATTAGATATGATGAAAGATTTTGGAATTTATTTAAAGGAAATTAAACTTTAAGTTATAATTAAATACTTGATGGAGTATCTTGAGATTTTATTTCGAAACTGTGGAGGAACTGAAAATTTAAAATTTGATCATATATTGGTAGCGGACCAAGAAGCAAGCAGGTCACCCTAATGGGATGCAAGTATTCCTCATTTGCCATGATAGTTGTATGTACACGAGTGTAGTTAAGTCATCTGCCAGACTATGTGAAGATATCCTAATTTGACTCACTCGACACTCACTCGAACCTAGATTTATCATGACTTTCTCATACTCCATCTAAGTGACTATCATATCTTTAGAAACTATTTTCTAACTTATTTTACCTTACTCGAATATGAATTATCATTATTTCATGCCTTAGCTTGGTCATTTATTTTTGTGCATTGATCATTATCTCATGAACTCCCACTTTCTATTTTTATTCTTTTGTGTCCCACTTTTAATATCTTGTTATTATTTTCGGTCATGGTATGCCAGTATAGGGATTGTCACATAGTTTCCCTTTCGATTTCATCACTTTCTATGACCGAAAATAATAACAAGATCATACATGTCTACATTTTTCTTCACAGAGCTGAGTGTCAGATTGATTAAGATATATTATTGGAAATTGGAAATTTTTAATCAAATAGATCTTGGCATTAGCACAAAGGCAAAACCTAACTTATGTGATTTTCTTCGCGTAAAACGTGGTTTATTAAGATCTAAACCTAGCAAATCTTACACAAGATGAACTCATTATTTGTAAGAACTGCACTTTGTCAATAAGGAAACCTATATTATGGTTAAACCAACAAGTTCACCTGAGAAAAGTGCCACAAACCATCATCTCTGTTACTATGTAAATTCGATATATATGGGTCTAGTAAGCAACAAACCTTCACTTCTTGTACTACTGAATAGGAGTTTAGAATTTTGAGGAGCTTACATTCTTCATCTCATGTGCTAATTCTTCACCTTATGTAACTTATGTTCCTCACTCCTTGGGAAGAATGTCCTACAATTGGGGGCCTGATGCTGCATCATTCAGGCCAGAGAGATGGCTTCAGGATGGGGTACTTCAAAATGTCACACCATTTAAGTTCATTGCTTTCCAGGTATGTGTGTATATATATATACCCACCTCTCTTTTGCTTCCATTTTTAGAAGATAAATCGTATCACTATTTAGCAAGATTTTACAAACTTAAAGACGAATTTTTACTCATTTCTTCATGTCTCTTGTTTCCTTAGGCTGGACCAAGGATATGCTTGGGCAAGGATTCTGTATACCTCCAGATGAAGATGACTTAGCCATCATCTGCAGGTTACAAAGAGAAAAAGGATGATAGGCCCATCTTTATGCAATAGCTGACAGTTTCATATCGAAGAGTCTTTCTACTACTCGTTCGTCTAGCTCTACTGTAAATTATGTTTTTTATAATTTGATGTAATAAACATCGTGTTGGTGATTCTTCTAATTTTTTTAATATAGAATTATTGTTTGTACAAATAATGTTGGAAAAATTTATCCTATTGTATAGAGAGAATGTGTAACACTTGATTTTTTAATGCGTTTGCTTAAGTAACAAATGAGTTTGAGTGTATTATTTCTTCTTTTATGTATGTATATATATATATATATATATATATTTATATATATATATATATATATATATATATATATATATATATATATATATATATATATATATATATATATATATATATATATTGAGAGGTTATGGTTTCCATGTATCAACATTCTATGTTTTTTTTGTAAAAATATTATGATTTGTGACGGTTATTTTCATGACAAAACTTGAAAAATAAGTGTTACAAATTGATAAAATCAACAATTTATAACGGTTAAATCTGTGACAGTTTTTAGCCACCACGGTTTTAAACTGTTACAAAAATTGTATCGTAACGGTAATTAGTGTCATAAAGTTTTATGTCGTCTTAGTTTAAAATGTTACAAAATTAGAATTTGTAACGATAATTATTTTGACAAAAACTTAACTTTGTCACGGTTATTAATGTGACAGACATCGTTACAAAATTTTATTTTTGTCACGGTTTTTACTGTGACAAAAAAATGTTACAACAATTTGTAACACCTGATTAGTCACAGTAATTACCGTGACAAAAAATATTTGTCACGGTAATAACTGTTGGCAATCGTCTGTTTTGGTGTAGTGTGGATTACTACATTTACAGCTTATGTATACATACGAGGTCCATGTATTTCGTATGTATACAGCTGGCATGTCTACGTACTTGGTCCTACGTATTTTGGGACTGGGGCGTTACATCAGCAACGGGAGCCACCAAGATCTCAGCCATATGGTCATAACCCTGAAGAGATCGGATCAACCCGATGTACGGAATCGCTATTGCCCTCACAATCACGAAGCTTTCGCCTTCCTCCAGCATGACATACACCCCTCTCCTCAGCATCTTGTATACGACCTCAACAATTTAGTTCACGTATTCATCTGCGTCAACTAATACTTGGAGCGTCATAGGAGGAGCCATCGAAATCACAACATGAACCGGGGGTAGCTAAACTCGTAGAGGGCGGCACATCTTGGCCTGACAAAGTAGTCGCCACCCCACTCATGGAATCCTTAATTACCGAGGCTTCAAGATTCAAGTCCCCTCGAGGATTCTTCGAGCCTGGAGCCTCAACATTTGCAGTCTCCATCTCACGGGCAATGATGCCAGAGCCAGAAACCGCTGTAGCCAAGCCTATTGAGGGACCCATCACAGTCCCCCAAGTGGGTCGAACAGAAGGAGACTCTTTCGCCATAGGGCCCTTGTCCTTAACAAGATCTACCCAGAGGGCCCACTGACATCGAGGCCCACTGAAACAGGCTCAGAAGTAATACCTGCAGCTGGGGAAGGTTCCTCCAGTCCATCCCCTGATGAAAGAGTAGGAGTGGCACTGGGAGGTAGTACAGCTGCTTCCATCTCTCCCTCCACTTAGATTGGAGTAGGACTCGACAATCGAGTCGTTTCTTCCACCTCAACCTCCATCGCTGAGACATGAGTAAGACCTGGCAATCGAACCATCTCTTCCGCCTCAACCTCCGTTACTGGGACAGAAGTAGGGCTCGACAATGGAGTCATCTCAACCTTCCTGTCACGAACAGGGGACTGCTCAGCTGCCATCTCTCCAGTTTGCTCCTCTACACCCATCACGGAATCTTCCTCTACGTTCTCAACATCTTCATCCGGGACGTTGTCTAGAGATGACGAGCCCCAACCAACTTCTTCACCTAGAGTACCTCATATTCTTGTCTCCTCCGTGACCTTAACAACAATCTTCTTACATGTTCCTGCAGCCGGTTGCCCCACTACCAGCGAGGGTGCTACTTCATCTCCCCGAGCAATCAGCGAGAAAGTTTCGATATTTTCAGATGCCACTACGTCAACGACATCACCTCAGTGTAGTCAAAGGCGGCTGAAATGTCTATCTAAACAGTATCATCTGGGTCCTCCTCCACGAAAGATTGCATAATAGGGGGAATGTGCTCGTCAGATAAGATCACAACCTCCCTCTCAAACGGCCTGTCCAGACCTCGCTTTGAAGACCGAGACTTCTTCTTCGTCACCTCCTGCAAACAAAAAAGACGTAAATATACATGAAGAAAAAGATCGAATTAAGTCAATATTAATCTACTTACCGCCACGGGGCCGGACAGTGTCGATCCTCCTGGGGAAAATCTACGATCGCTCCTAACTTAGTCGCCAAAATCTTCTTGGGTTTCTTAGATACAACAGAACCTGCATCTGTCGAAGCACGTCTCTTCAGCTGACTAGCCACAGAATCTTTCTGTGAGCCCTCTGCTTGTGCTACGAGGCTACCCCAAGAGCCATAACATCGGGCGAACGATATGCCCGAGCTTTCGTGAGCACGATCTGAGATGCCTCTAGCTGGGTCATGATGATGAAACTAGTCTCCCTATCATAGCCAGGAGATATAGTGTTCATCAGACAATAGATCTTCACGATGGGAAACAAAATGTGCGACCGAGCATTTCGAAGGGATGCTGTGAACCACACTACCGTACACCCATCATTGTAATACTGCCAACCACGTGCCCCATCTAGCAAACTTCCAACAAACCCCAAGCAAGTACTTAGGTTTTTCAACAACAACTAAGTGTAGCCAAACTTGCGTGCAAAGCGGCTCGACAGGTATGGCTCCAGAAAGCAATGGTTCCTGTTCCGATACACCAAGTGCGAAGGCCAGATGCTCTGCAACCAGCAGAATCCCCACACTGGCAGGGTAATGGCATCTACACCCGAATCCTCCAACTCTTTATCTGCTTCAAAACCCAGGAAGACTTGGCCAACTTTCGAAATGTCCTACCCTTGAAGATGGGGTAGGACCTTCCTATAAATAGGGACGCCAATATGTAGCCACCACCGTCTGTAATAGCGGCAGATAAAAGCGTTGCTGACAATATGCCCCTCTTCCATGCCAGGGCTCATTACATTAGGATGATGCAGTATCAACCATTCTATTAGATAATGGTAAGGAAGCTCCGTTCGAGGAAAGTTACCACTCCTTCCCTTCGATACAATGACATCTACTGGAAATTCTCTCAAACCCCGCATCAGGTTACACACCATCATAGGAAGTAAAGCCAAGGGACGACTGAAAACCAGCTTCACAGCAGGTAGGATAAGGTTTCTGGTTACCCTCTCGACAGAACCAAATCCACCGAAAAAGATGTAGTCTCGAAGCCATATCATCAGATAGGCCGCTAGCACCGCCTTCGGTGATATTTTGTGAACATAATGCCAGAAGCAGCTATAGATATTGTCAAACGGCTCTTTGTTATCATCCTCGCACAGATTTCATTCACGAAGCTTGGTCATCTCAGCAAGTACCTCTGTATGGATAAGCCCCTAGGGGGTAGTAAACCGAACCTTTGATGGATCCTTCTTGTTTTGATTGAAGATGTAATCTCTCCAAGCAGTCACGTGAGGTTGTGCCTTAGCCTTATCCCTCCGTTGATTCAGATAATGGTGGCTCACCACTTTTTTGAAGACTTCCATCATTTCAGAGTCCGTCTCTTCCAAGGCGAAGAGTTCCTCATTCATTGGGAAGTACTCTTCATATGGTTTAGACCCCCAAGGGAGCTTCGGGACCTCGTACATCTCATGAAGCACCAATCCCAGCTCCCCTCCAGGCATGTAAAACGTTCCGGTATGAGGATTATACAACTCCATATGGGCTAGAAACATTGGCAAGTTTATCTCTATACCAGCCTGAGTAGCGCAGATAGAAGAAGTCGAGCCAATCTCCCTGAGTTCATTCTTAAACTTTGCCAAGATCTAGAGTGTCAAGTCATCCCACTTCGGCACATAGTGACACCAACCTTCAACCCAAAACTCCCCTTTCGGGTATGAAATCTTTGTCGCCAACTTACGGTTGACGAAGGTCGACGCACTGAAGGCAAAAGTATTCGGGGTAACATCACTACATTTGCTCCCATGACGCAAAGTTTTCAAGTGGTAAGAGGTCCCGCCTCACGTAAAGGTTAAGATATCCTTATGATTTGATGTAGTGTCGATCCGAATAGTTCCTGCCACTGCCCCTCCCTTAGTCGGAGTGAGCTCCCATTTCATCCTCCTCTTCGAAGCAAGACTAATGAAGGCGATCAATGGCAACTGACGTTCCATCTGCCGAACGTATAAATTACGACCTTTTGTCTTGAAGAACTAATCCTCTTTGATCTTCAACACCTTCTCTTCATAGGAGGCCAAGAGATCCACAAACAGAAACTCAGGTTTCAAGAAGACCTCCGTAGCAAACTCTGCAGATTTGAGCCTGCCACTTTCCATCATGTCTTGGAGAAAAAAAAATATTGATCTCGAATCTGTGTCATCCTCTCCGGCGGTTGATCCAGCATGATCGCAGCCATAGCCGAGTTGACTATCTCGTCATTAAAGTCCTAACCCATCTGGCAGAAAGCAGGGTCGAGGTCTTTACTTAGCAAAGGCAAAGTTATAGACACTGCTACAAAACAAAAAGGAGAGTTAGAAAAAGAACTCAGTCTTTTGAGTTAAAAGACGTATGCACAGCTTGGCATCGGCGAATGCAAATAGCTGTGCATCAAAATCTTGGTGCATCATCAGGACAAAAAGTTAATGCGCACTGACTGAATTCCACCACGACGCATCTACAGGACGGAAGTCCATGCGCATTGGAAGGAAAGCTTTAGTGCATCATCAGGACCAAAGTCCATGTGCATTAGTGAAAAAAGTTTCGGCGCATCATTAGAACAAAGTCCATGCGCATCAGCGGAGAAAGCTTCAGCGCTTCATCAGGACAAAATCTGTGCACGTCAGAGAGGAAAAGCTTTGGCGCATCATCATGACAAAGTCCATGCACGTCAGCACAAAAAAGCTTAGGCGCATCCTCAGGGTAGGGCTCATACAGTCGTACCCATGCGCTTCAGCAGAATGGTTTGACGTGTGTTCCAAGATGGTTACCAATCCATGCATTTGAAACTGTGCAAAAAATGTCTGTGCAACTCCTAAAGCAGTAGAACACCCACCGGTCACTTTCGATCGTACGTCGGCGTGCATCATCTCGACAGCTTGGGACTCCTCAGCGTCGACCTTAATGGGCCTCTTACGTTTGCCTTTGCCCCAGCTAGCAGCACCGCGGGGAGTTTTAGGGGCCATTTCTCAAAAGCTAGGGTTTTGTGTGAAGATAAAAACTCTTAAGAAGGAAGAAAAAGGGAAAATATAAGAAGTTCTCTTCCCCGCAAATGCCTATTTATAGACATAAGCTATGCAAGTGAACCGATAAAAATATGACGCCAGCGTCACTTCGGGTCTCGTGAAACTGACGGGTGCATATCTTCTAAAAATAATATCATCAATAATTACCCAGAGTTCGAGGCATTTTATTTAATTAAGGAGAGGTTGCGCCAGCACAACCATGCACGGCATGACCATGCGCCCAGACAGCGCATGTGCCCATAACATCTACTACCCATGTTTCTCGATTCAAAGTATTCCAAAACTTGGTAGAAAATTTTGAAAACTTTGAAGGAGGCCTTATAGAAGCATAGAATTTCAGCCGCATCCAAGGTCAGAACTCCTATTTACCCCAAAGCGCCATGTACCCCAAAATAGCATGCGCTAAAATATCAAAGACAGGATGTTGGCACATCATAAGACAACAAAGAAAAGAGGCACATAAAGATCAAATTTTTATTTCACATGAAAGTCTATTACATGTCCAAACTCCTTGTTACAATAAAAAGTCTACTACAAAGAAAACTAGCCTAAACTACAAACTGGGCGCATCACTCTTATGTCTCAGAACAGGTGCATCATTCCTTCTCATCAGAGCGAATACTTCCTTATCAACGCACGAGTTCTTCGACTAATAAAGCATTTATTGAGCTGAACGCGGGTTGGCAATCAATCTAAACCCGGTGGCTCTTCCAGCATAATGGAAGTCGGGGCACGATGACCCCAGTCTTTGGATGAAACAGACACCCAACGCCATCTCACAGAAGAACACTGCCGACAAGGGGTTCGAGCATATGCTGTTGTGCCTATAGCTCTCCCGGCGCATCTCAGTCTCTTGAAAGAGTTCGTCGTCAAAATCGAAGCTTTTTTAAACGAGGAGATCTAGAATCCGTAGTGCAATATCTAGCCAAGGAGGAGGATCGGTCGAGTTCATGTCAAATAAGAAGTTTCGATGAAAGAATGAGCAAACTCTCTACACTAATATTTATAGGCCAGGGAGAATCAAACCCATGCATGAAGTGGCAATTTCTCTAAAGTTAGTGCATCGAACTTGCATTAATGGTAATGAATCTGCCACCTTAAATTCAGCTGTCAAAGAGTCATCAATACCTCGAAAGACTCAGCAAGACTGACCAAAGGAGATGCTTCATGTAGCAGATGCACCCCTCTGTACCATGTGCTCCATGCTGATGCGCCGAAGGGAGCACAGATAGATACGACCACATAAGCTCGTCACCCATCAAAGAATTTAATGCAACATATAGAAAGGACAACAGTACGTGTCTCGAAGTCTGAGCAATCAACTTTTACAGGAGATGAAGACGCAATCATCACCCTTTTGTCGGTTACGGCTGTGCTTTGACATGTGGTCGACTGATCACTCACACGCGCCTCCATAGCCATGCGCTTAGAACTCGCATTTGTCTCCATAGCCATGTGTCCAAAACTCTGCATACGCCTCAAAAGTCATGTGCCCAGACACGCTTCTGACCTCAAAAGTCAGAGGCCAAGTCTCCTCATGCGCCCAATCCTAAGCGCATCCACTCAGATGAACGTACAAAGATCTTTGAGCCATGAACACGTGCTGCGTATCATTGACTCAGTTCTGCCTACCAATGGGTGCCAACCACCCAAGATATTAGTAACAACCGAATCTCAACAACTGTCATGTGTCAGCTCCTCTGCAGCTCAATAGTGTAGTAAAAATAGAGTTGGCTCCAGCTCTCTGGCGCATCGTCCATGCACCCAACAAAGTCAGCCACTTTGCATCCCTATGTACAAGTTCTCTATGCACGCATCGCATATGCGCGCATAAGCAGATCACACTGCTGCCTATAAATAGAAGGATCATTCCTTCATATAATCTCTCGAATCCCTACTTCTTGAATATTTTTTCAACCACTTCAGCACCCAGAGCACTTGCAAGATTCCTAATCCTCTTCAAGTCACTACTCATTTCAGAGCAACCCGAACTTTCAAAGAGTTCAAGATCGTCGTTAGACCGTCAATAGAGTCAAAGAATTATCACTCGCTTCATCCCCATAGTTCCCAGATTAAAAACAAAAGTGTACTCTAAGGATTACATTAAAATCCTATAAAAATAAGGAAATAATGATATCATAAATCAAATTTGGATTTTTATTATACAAGTTGCTGGATGGAGAAAAAATCCACTACCAACATAGAAAAAATAAATAATACAGGCAACTAGTAAGATCTATGATCCAAGAGCCTGTCATCTTCGATAGGAAGGAGAAGATCACGATCCTGGCGGGAACTCCTGCAAAAAAATCAAGAAAGCACATACACTTGGAGAGATCACCAGGTCCTCAGAGGGACCTAACAGGATACATATAAATATTTCTACTATGTTAGTAAACAACATGGAAGGACAAGAATAGTGCATGAAATCAAGACTAGACAAAATACTGTATAAGAACGAAACATGAAAGAAATGGCATACCGTCGAATCATGCTAATAAACGCGACTAAAAGTAAATTGAGATAAACCACAGCCCGATGGTTGTAAACAACCTAAAGTAAGTCTCAATCGTAGCCCGGTGGTTGCTAATGATTGAGAGTGGTCAAGTATAGTCAACGTCTATAACAAGATCCTCTTATAAAACTATGAGTCAATCAAGTCACCTCTGGTCAAGTCATGTCTAAATGATACATGGAACATAGTCAATTTAATGTCAAAGAACATAGCATATGATTAAACTACTCTATCACGAGACGCTAACATAAATAAGAAAGTAAATATGATGAGTAATGAAAAAAATAGAAACAATCTAAGTGCATATAAAACTAGGAAAGAAAATAAATAACATGCACATGAACAATATAATGAAGGAAAACAATAGAGAAATAAGGAACATGCATAAAATAAATTGTACAGTTCAGCAAGGTATACTTGTCTGGTGTGGTTTCTGGTGTGGTACGATAATCATGATGTCACATAATTGACTTTGGTGCTAAAACTTTATAAGATGGCATCCGATGATAGGACAGACAGTCCCATTGAGTCCAGAATAGTTCAATTAGCTAGGGTGACACAAGGAAGTCAAGTTTCGTAAGAGAATAGAAAATACGATTAGTCATGATCAGCTGTGATAATCAACGAGATTTTATGCAAAAAAAGTACTTATACTATTTTAGAAAATATTTAGAATACTTAAAAACTCTATTTTATTACCCTAAAATATTTAGATAAATACATACTTGAAAATAAGTTTTAATTTGGAAACTACCATTTTTATTAGTTAAAATAATTTTAGCAAAATACTTTAAAACTCTAGGAATGTCATTTTTATTGAAAAAACTATAATCTAAATAGGTAGAAAATATTACAATAATATTTTTAGGTCAAAAGCATATTTTAAATACCATGAAATAATATAAATATATATTAGCCCAAAACAAAATTTAAACTATAAATTAATTTTTTAAAATTTGCATGTTATAGATCATCATGTCAGCTTTTTGAAACATCAAACATATCGCAAAACCAAGTTCAGGATCTCCCAAAATCTAAAAATAGCACGACACGTCGATTTTCAGACAACTGTCACTCAAATAATTTTACAGAAAAATATATTACGAATTTGCTAAAATAAATTATAGATTACCGAGCTAACCTCAATACGGATCAAACAAAATTAGAGGAAAATAGAATCCAAAGTTGGGAGTTATTGTTCTTCAAAGTTGCTACAGCTGAGACTGATTTTTATGACAAATTTTGGGTATTTTGGACCAAAAGAGAGAAATTATGATAGTGGAAAGACACCTGGGTAGGACCGGAGGCCAATACAGGCTGACATGAAGAGGGTGACACCAACACGGTGCACATACAATGGTGGGAAAAAAACTTGTTGAGAAATTTATGAAAAACAATAAAAATGCTCCCCTATAAATAGGGTGGAGGAATCTTAATTAGATAAGGATTATGAACGACTTAATTCCACTTGATAAATCTCACATTAATTTAAATCTATTTAAAATTATTTCAATAAAATCTAATCCAAATTTAAAATTATATAAATCACATCTTTAAAACTATTTAAAATTTAATCCAATAAAATCTACTCCCAATTTAGATTACAACAAATAAATTTAAAATAGCTTTTATAAATTAAAAAATAATTCCAATTAATTTAAGATACTTAAATATAATTCCAAATAATATTTTTTTTTCTAAAATTAATGTTTTACAAAATATACATGAATTTATGTTCATGTACATCGCACACAAATTGTACAAATTATTTACATAAATATTACTTTCAAATTTAGTACCTATACTTGTATATCAATTAAAAAGCATTTCTATAATAATAAATTAAAAATAAGTTTGGCAAATTTGGGACGACATATTTATACTCGAACAAATATAAAAAAATATTTACCTTATATTATATCAAAAAAAAAAAAACTTTTGCATAAAAATAATTAAATAGTTCGTATATACGTATTCGTACTCGTCATATAAATAATAAAAAAAAATATAGTAAAATTTTGGCGTCTTACAATCCACCCAACTTATAAGATTTCGTCCTCGAAATTAAAAATAATTAGGGTAGGTAGGATTGATAAGATAGATGGTTTTTCTTATTACGATAACACGATGGAGATGGAATAACGTTTTAGCGAAAACATGCAATTTGAATAACTAGAAAAATAAAATAGAATTGTCTAGAATACGATTGCACACATGACATTACAATCAATGTCTAAATTCGATTGCTACTAACATCAAAATGTCTAACTTGTAAGTAGGTAATAACTTTCTAAATCTTTTAATAGTGCTTACTATTCCTCGAAGGTTTTAACATAGGTTATATCACATATGATACCCATTAATAGCAAAAGATAACCACTTAATAATGCAATTGGCTTATGGGATTCATACGCAGTACTACTAATATATCTATCTTTCTTCAAACACGAGGGTTTGTCTTTCCGAAATAGGTGAAGGCATAAGATAAAAAAGAGTTCAAGGAGGACGTGATCGAATACAAGGGTTCAAAGGTGATTAAATAGTTCGAAAGAGAGTTATCAAAGAAGTTGCGGATGAGATCCTATTTTGTATATTACTATTTATAGGCTCGTATAAGTATAATTATGGAACCAATATGATATGCTCGAACCTGTCTTGAGGGCAAGCTAAGTCAACTATATCTCAATCCACGTAGAATAGTTATATGAAGAGAGAACCAAGTGCACTATGGTTGATCAGACCATAATATACTGATTCTAATTAGACAATATGTTAGTGGACGTCCCCAATATAACATACCTCCTGAACGAGCTCGATAAAAGAATAATCTTGCAAAACTAGGCTACGATAGCATTATTAGTCAAGATAGTCCAAAAATATAAGTATGTGAGATGGTGAAAGAAAGTATAAATAGTTCAAGTTTATCAAAAAAATATAAGACTCGTCCGATGTTTGTGCCTCGACAGTTGTCCTACTATATTCTTGTCTAAGGCTTTGGTCGACCAAATGGGGTATGGATCTCTAAAACTCTATAGTCTAGGTAAACCTATCTTCCTACAGTAGCATATATTCAGTGCCTACTCAATTATACTTCATTAATGGGTCAATGGATGCTAGGTTACGAGGTATACTACCCAAGTTATAAGAATTCAACTAAAAGTATAATTGGACAATGGAGCATATATACTTAGTACGAGTCATCTTCCTAACCTATATCGCACGAAAAAATACTCACGATAGAAAAGGAATCAAGCAAGGTACAATTCAAGGCAGTCAATGAGAGTTCGAAAATAGAATCAAGAAAGGAGATCAAGCATGTGGATGAGATCCTAGACGATAATCGTATATGCTGGCTTGCTTGTTACTGTGATGCAACCAAATAATTTATTCGTAGACCCTGCATAGGCTACCACAAAAATATGTAATGCCCCAGTCCCAAAATACGTAGAACTAGGTACATAAACATGTTAGCCGTATAATAAATATACATAAGTTGTAAATACAATATAATCATGGCTAACTAGTCTTATCCACAAAAATAAGAAAATAATGGGTACAAATCAAATTTGAATTGTCATTGTACAAGTTACTAGATGGAGACAAATCCACTACCAACATAGAAAAAATAAAGTATACATGCAGCTAGTATGATCCAAGAGCCTATCATCTTCGTAAGGAAGAAGAAGATCATGATCCTAGAGAAAACTCCTGCGAAAAGTTAAGAAAGCGTACACACACCTTGAGAGATCACCATGTCCTCAGAAGGACGCAACAATATACATATAAATATGCCTACTATGTCAGTAAACAATATGCATGGAAAGACATGAATAGTGCAAGAAATCAAGACTAAACAAAATACATTACTAGAATAAAATATGAAAGAAATGGCATACCGTCGAGAATCATGCTAATAAATACAACTAAAAGTAAATCTAGGTAAACTGCAGGCCGGTGGTTGCTAACGACCCTATAGATTGTAGCCCGGTGGTAGCTAACAACCTATAGTAAATCTCTATCGCAGTCCGATGGTTGCTAACGATTGAGAGTGGTCAAGTATATTCAACGTCTATAACAAGGACCTGGCCTAAAACTACGAGTCAATCAAGTCATCTCAGGTCAAGTCATGTTTAGATAATACATGGTACATAGTCAATTAAATGTCAAGGAACATAGCATATGATTAAACTACTTGTAACCCCTTTTCCCAAAATTTTAATATATTTTTATTTTATTTTATTTGACATAAATGGTGATTTTTGAGATTTTATAAATATTTTAATTAAATAGGTATTATGATAGAAGACCTTAGTCATGGCTAAGATTTAGAGCACAAGATGACCAAGAATCATGGCACGGATAGTGCAGTTGAGTGCTTTGGCTAGTATATTAGCCATGGTAGGGAAGGTCGAGCCATAGCGGTGTCCTAACTAAGAAAACCAGGCCAAGTTATGACATGACACCTATAAATAATTTAATTATTTATTATTATGACTATCGATTTTTAGAAGGCCGGTTGTACCAATTTGGTCCGGATTGGACCCAAACCCAGCCCAAGCCCATGTAGTCGTGTAGTTCGATTGACGACGTCCATGAGGTATATGGATGTGTACATACACATATATATTGGCTCATTTTTATAGTCTAGTAAGTAATTCTTATAAACGAACTGTTAAATATAATATATATATTATATATATATATATATATATATATATATATATATATATATATATATATATATATATATATATATATATTTTGCTAGTTAAATTTATATTTGTCTTGGAAATATGGTATATGTATATATATATATATATATATATATATATATATATATATATATATATATATATATATATATTTGTGTGTGTGTGTGTGTGTGTGTGTGTGTGTGGGTGTGTGTGTGTGTGTGTGTGCGTGTGTGCAACCGAACCGATTTCGTGCTTGATCACAACCGTAACTCTGATTGAATCAAATCCAAAATAATCCGGCAAATGTTTTCATTTGCCAATACAAGCTCGGTGTGCAACCGAACCGATTTCGTTTCTCGATTTATAACTTTTTATTTTCTTCCGTTGCATCATGTGCAACAATTCATTCTCAATATCCATCGCACTTCGTGCAACAATTTCACTTTGATGTGCGTTGCACCATGTGCAACAATTTACTTTCAATATGTATTGCACATCGTGCAACGATTTATTTCCGATATTTACCGTACCTGTATAACATTTTATTTCTGACATTCAAAGTCAATGCTCAAATCCGTTCAACACATTCGATATTGACTTATCGCTTTTCATCGCAACGTACATTCGAAATCGATATGTGAATCCGTTCGACACATTCTATATCAACTTTTATTTTCTTTTCAACGCATCATTTACAATCAACGCGTAGCAATTGCTGCAGCAACATTCCACGACTTTCATTGTATCGATGCAACCAACATTTCTTGTATCGTTCGTTGCAAACACGAATATCTCAAATTACAATTCACGATGTATTGCATCCGCAGCAACATATCCTTGAATTCACATCTCGTAACTTGTTGCACTTGCAGCAACAAACCTTTCCCGACTTTTCCAGCAACACCATGTAATTTCTAAAACAATACTCAGCAAAATTACATGATTTGTATTAGACTTATTGTATGGAACATCCAGTGCGGCATCGAGTAGAGTCAAGAGTGATTTTGATTGGTGGTGGAAAACTCTTTGGAATGGAATGAAGCAAGCGTCCAGAGGAAATTGGGCCTAGAGCTCTGATACCAATTTGTCACGCCCCGACCCGGAATCACCCGAATTATCGTTCTCGCAGGGGGCATGATGCCGCACGAGCCTGGAGTTGCGCTCGTGCAAGGCAAGATGACAAGTTCTCAATTGGTTATCTTTGAGTTGAACATTAACAACGAAAGGAAAATAGAGTATACAAAATGATTCTCTTTATTGATATTCGAAATACGATTACAAAGGCTTTCGATATCCCAACAGAATTTGCCAGATTGGCTACAACACTCAAGTTCTCTCTTGCCCACAAAGGATTTTACCGTTCCATACATCATACTTCTATATCTCGGCCGCATCAATCCTGTTGCATATCCGAGTGTCAAGGCGATCGCACGCTTCAATACGCTTTGGCATTTCAAGCCTCAACGCATTCAAGCGAAGCTTCGCCGCGAGCAGACTAATCCCTGAACCTGCTAGAAAATTAGTGGGGGATTAGTACTTTCATCTTCGCTGTACTGATCAAAAACCCACTTAACAAACCGATATTTAGTATTGTATTGATTCATGCAAACATACAATTTAGTTCTCTTTCTATGTTCTCCTTAGGACGAGTTTATGGCATATTCGAAGACTGTAAAGCATGGCAAGCATGTTATTCAATTCGCGTAAGTAAACGGGCAAGCAATCTCGTGTTTGATTCGTGGCGCGACTTAGCAAAATCGACGCACTCGCCCTTGCACCGACGTAAGGTGAATACACCTGTCCGTTTTCCCTGTCATGTTATAAGTGCCCTCTATTCAGGATCCATCCATACAGGATATACGTATACCTTGCACTTCCAAACCCATCGCCCTTAACTATATGAAGGTCACTAGCTTTTCGGGCTAGAATGGACTTATATTTATCGAATCAAAACATAAGACAATATTAACTCTGTGCGGTTGCTAACCAACATCAGAGGCCACCAAAATATTCACAGCAAGTGGCTTATCACATTCACCAGACGGTCGTTACCCATCTAAATGAAGTGCACCAACAATACCGTAAACGAATCCCTCCTAGGCCGAATGGTCCCAGCGCCCTGGCGCGCCGCGTTCTAGGGAATACCCATGCACGGGCTTTTATATCTTTAAGTCCATTTGACCATACAACGAATCTTATCTTTCATACAACCAAGCAAGTTCGCTTATCTCTATTTCAATTGGCACAATGCCTGAATGTCCTCAACGAACGCCCGAAGGCCGCAAACATTTTGAAGCCACCATGCCGTATTATCATCTCGTATTTCTTCCGTTAACTTTCTATGTTCTTACGTTTCATACTTCATTTTAATGTTCAATGGCATTATGCCTTAACTCAATGTTCGTCAACCTTATGACCCGAAGGTCTCGAACACCTTTCGAGGCATTATGTTATATCCGACAGTTCCGCCACATTCATGCCACAACTGTATTCTTTCGTAACGAAGCCATCTTTTATAATCTTGTGTACGTAGGCACGTTTCGACCGTATTTGCTTGTTCTATGCCTTAGTGTTCAATACGTTTTGTTTATGTTCCATCATTCCAACTCGTGCAACTGAGGCATGCCTCGATAAGGTATTCAATGTTCTATCGCTCGTGCACTGAGGCACTCGCACCGATATAGTTTTTTAATGTTCTAGCATGCTAACTCGTGCGCGGGGTACGGAATGACTTATGCACTGGTGCACTCGTCGATACAGTTACCCCATGTTCTTATGGCTTGCGTACCGAGGCGCTCGCCTTTGCGATATTTAATGTTCTATAGCGACTCGTACGTCTGTCGTACGATTCATTTCAATTGTTCTATCTAGTGTTTGACACGCACTATGTTTATCTCTCTATCGAGCCACGCCCGTGGCGTTGATAGGTTAACTCAGTATTCAATGATATGTATTTTACTTAAGCATGACAGAGTAGGAAAGAGAGTCAATGTCCCCCCACCTTGAGTCGATACGCCTTTGTCATTTCGCCGAGCCGTTGCGGCTCGATTTCATAACTTTGTTGCACGGCCACTCTCCTGACTTAGCCATTCGAGCACTTCATGCTTCATTGAATTATACGTCCGTTTTGGCTTACCGTGCCAACGCTTCAGTCCATCGCAAGGCGACGATTTGCTTTCACGGACCCCTTACTGAATAAGGCAAAAGATCGACCTCTAACATTTCAGCATAAACGTATAGCCTGCACATGAAACCAACTAAAATCAATACTTGCATCGATTCGGACTTACGCCTTGGTCGATTCGATTTCTTAGAATTTTTGAGCCGTCTCAATGCACTTATCCTTCGAGGCAACGCGGCACTTCGCATAGATTCATTCGATGCATTCTTTGGGACAAGGCAACTCTTCGCATCGACTTAGTTCGATGCATTGCTCGGGACAACTCAACACTTTGTATCGATTCGCATCGATACGTAATCGGGTCAATGCAACTCTTCGAGTCAACGACTCAGCATAATGTACCGTACGGAGCGGGGCATTACACAACCCTTCTAGCGGCAGTTTTGATTAAGACGACTTCATAGACACGTGTACCGTCAGAAGTCACTCGTCCTGTCGTATTGTTGAATGCTTGCAACTTAAGCGCCCCAAGGATTGTATGGCTGGTGAGATCATGATATATGCAAACAATAATTTCAAAAGTCTAATTCTCGATTGTACATGAAAAAAATTAAGACATGTTTGGTTATCCATTATTCTTCTAAATTTTGAGTTCAAACACAACATCTTGTTATTCTCGAAATAGATCGTTAGATGAAAATCTCGATCTCTACGAGAACACGAGTTGATAAAAGCAACTTAGCAGGTGAAATAAAGATCACCGTAATTCTTCTAGATTGATAAAGCAACTTAGTAGGCGAATAAAGATCACCGCAATTCTGTTGGATTGATAAAGCAACTTAGCAGGCGAATAAAGATCACCGCAATTCTACTGGATTGATTAAGATCAGTATGGCTGGGGTGATAAAAATCACCGATGCTCAAAGCAAGATTCGTCCTATTGCAATATGCTACCAGGAACCAGCAAGTTCGAAAGAACTTCTGGAACGCTCGCTGTTACCTCCTTTCTCGAATTCGAAGAACTCCAAAGGACTCCAATGGCAATGGCGGCACAACTCTCTTCGTCTCTTAATTTTAGCGAAAGTCCTCAATGAAGGCACGAAGAGAGTATTTATAGAGGAGGGCCGAAACCATAATCCTAATCCTGGCCGTAACTGATTGCGAAAAGATAGAAGCGAATAATGGAAAGATTTGAATGAATTAAATTTAAATCCCACAAAGATGGATCTGATCAAATGACACAATCTTTCCAAAACAGCTTAAATCTTCCAATCAGCCACATCATTAACTACATGTTCCCCTTAGCCTACTAAGCTCGTCATCGCGCGTAGCTGCGAAGCAACACAGCCATACAGCACAGCAGCACAAAAGCACAGACGTACATCGCAGCATTATATGCGCGTAGCTATGCCGCAGCCCCGTGGCTCCTGCACAGCTCCTAAGCGTGCACCTGTGTGGCCCTATGCAGCTCCTTTGTATTCACCTACACGGCCCCAGTCACATGCAACCTACGTAGAAGATGAGCACAAGAGCGCATCAACTGCGCACAAGGTGCCATGCGTCGATGCTGACGTGCTAAGTGCAAAGTGCGCCAACAAAGCACCACTTTGCACCCTTGAGCCCGAGCCCGAGTCCGAGTCCGAGTCGCTAAGCCCCTTCAAGGCTTAGCTCCATAGAAAAATTATCCCATGAGCATGACAAAAAGCCTTAATGCTTTTTTGTTGGGTTAGCCTGCTTTCCACTAGAAAAATACTCCTACATGGCACCCATATGGCACCTATGTGCCACACCTCATGTGATCTCTCAACACAAGCAAAGTTTTATATAGGGATACTATCCATTTGGCCTAGGCAATGTGGGACTATTTTTCTAGTCTTTAAGGAAAAATACTAACAATTCTCCACATATCTCTAAATATGGGTTGAGCGTTCCCCACAGTGACTATCTATTATGCATCTGGATAGATGTTGCTATGACTTGAATCTTTCCGCATGGGTTAAATAACAATATGATATAAAAATGGACAAAGTCTTGAATTCTACACTATAACAAGAATTATTCCCACTCACACAATGTCATCGTCTGTGCTTTTAGCTGCACATTAAAGGCCTTGTGCCAGTCTAGTTTTTGGTGTATGTATCTTGGATGTCTACAAGATTTCCTTTAAGAGACTGCCTACATCTTTATCCATGCACTTTAGGTGAGTTATTTTTAAAGAGTCTTTGGCACGAAGCATTTTGCTTCCTTGTAGTGCTACACCACTATGACATGGCCCGAAGCCAAGTCACTGTCTCATCTGGTGTCATACCACCTATAGCATGAGGCCCAGCCTCTTTGTAGTGCCAAACTACATAGCATGAAGTCTTTTTCTTCTTTTACGCCGCCATGACATGGCTTACAAAGCTGAGGTACTGCCTCATGTGGTGTCACCCACTGTAACATGAGGCCCAGCCTCTTTGTAGTGCTGTCTACCACTCTTCATCATACAGCATTAGGCCCTCTTGCCTATGTGTGGTGCTACGCTGCTGTGACTTGGCCCGAAGTCGAGGCTTTACCCTCACTAGGTACCTCATGTGGTGTCACCCCACTATAGCATAGAGTGTTACGCTCCTTTATAGTGTTGTGCTACACATGCTTCCTGTAAAGTACGCAAGACATCCCATATGCCTAAGACTCATTAAGGCTTCCAAGCCATCCTCCCACAGGACTTTGTTCTTTGTAAAGAACAATTAGTAAACTGTAGTGGTTCTGGGTTAATAACCCCGCAACATTCCAAAGTGTTGCCTACTACTCCTGATATTCTTCCAGTCAATGGTCCTTCTTTTTGAACTAAAAGTTAGATGCCTAGTAGATTTTTCTTTAAACTAATAGCATAAAATATTATAGTAGAATTACAAAGACACAATATCAGAGTGTCTTCAAGCTTATCTTATGTGTTGTGTCTTCAACCAGCTGGCGCTTGAGACCTTTGGTGAACGAATCTGCCAGATTCTCCTGACTACGAACGTCAACTACGGCAATAACTCCTCTTTTAATAAAATTATTTACCGTCCTGTGCCTTAGGCGTACAGTCATCTTTTTTCAATTGAAGAGGTTATTTGATGCTACCGCTACAGTCGCCTGGTTGTTGCAGTATATCGGTACTGTCGATATCTGTATACCAACGATTGGAAGATCATACATGAGCTTCGGAAGCCACTCTGTTTCCTCCGCTATAGTTGCCAGTACATAGAACTCAGCCTCCATAGAAGAGTGAGACAGTATAATCTGTTTCTTCGACTTTCATGATATAGCAGCTCCACCAATGGAGAAGTCGTATCCTCCTATGGACCTTTCACTCTCTACTTCTGAGCACCAGCTTGCATTGTTGAAGCCTTCCACTACTTTTAGATCTCCGCAGTAGTGTAGTACATACTTCTGAGTCCTTTTGAGGTATCTCATAACCTTCTTCACAACTTTCTAGTGCTCCATACCTGGATTGCTCGTAAACCGACTCAGCATCTCCACGCGAAAAGCTATGTCAGGCCTTATGGCAGTAGTCGCTTATATCAAAATTTTGATAATGCTTGAGTACTCTAACTGCCTGATACTTTTCCTTGGATTTGGCTTCAGCTTCTTGTCACACCTATAAGGCGTATCGATCCTTGGAAGATCCTGATACCCATAGCGTGTGAGAATCTTCTCAATGTAATAAGACTGTGACAATGCCACTCCAGTTTCTGTTCGGATGATCTTTATCCCAGGATAACATCAGCTTCCCCTAAATCCTTCATGCTGAACTTAGACGAGAGGAACTTCTTTGTCTCAATGACACTTGTTAGATCTGTACCCAAGATTAACATGTCATCCACATACAAACAAACGACAACTCCTCTCCCATCAGCGAACTTTTTATACGCACACTTGTGCGTCTCGCTGACCCTGTAGTCTTTTGATCTTATGACTTTATCAAACTTCTCATACCACAACTTGGGAGCTTGCTTCAGACCATACAGAGATTTTTCCAACTTACAGACTTCATCTTCGAGACCCTTGACGATGAATCCATCTGGCTGTTGCATGTAAATCTCTTCGGTCAATTCACCATTCAGGAAAGTAGTCTTAACATCCATCTGATGATTTACCTGCTTGTGAATTGTGCCCAGAGCAATCAACAGCCTGATGGTCATCATCCGCACTACTGGAGCATATGTGTCAAAATAATTGATCACCTGCTTATGAGAAAACCCCTTGGCAACTAATATTGTCTTGAAGACAGCATCTCTGGTCTTCAGGCAGATCGACCAACACCTACGTATTATTGGAGGTTATCGAGTCATACTCATCATTAATAGTCTCCTTCCAGAAGACAGCATCTCTGGTGTTCATCGCCTCTTCATAGGTAAGCGGTTCTACTTCCACATAATAGGTGACGAAATTCTGTTATGCCCCGCTCCAAATATGGCGAGCCGAGTACGTAACACCATTCCCAGGCTATGCGACATGTGAATACTCCAGTGCCCATATTCGCGATTGTCGCCCGTAAGGTTCTAGGATATGTTGATCACAAGTTACATGATGCATAAAATAATAAATAACAATTTTATTAAAGGACATTCTAAACTATAAATAGAAATTTTGTTATTCTACCCGATTACAACCATTAACTCAATACATATATACATAACCAGCTACAAAATACTACTAGCAGATGACCAAGGTCGACCTCCTCTTTGTCTTATTCATTAATCTCCTCTGCAGTGTACAATGGAAATTCCCTCCTGACCTTCTCAAAACCTAGTGAAAAAAACTAGGTCGTCAATATGACGAGCAAGCCCCCAGTCAAGGAGTAAGGTAGGAAAACTAAGATGATAAAATTATCGAAAATGAACTGGAGAAAAGGATAATTTTAAATGTAGATTTACTGGTAAAAAATTTCTTATAGTATTAGCATCTTTTCATAAAAGAATTCAGTTGTCAAGTATAAATGTCTAAACCTCAGACAAATCTTGTATGCAAATGCAATATTCAGATAAACACTTCTGGATCACACAACACCAAATATCTTAGCAATAATCCCATTTACCCGGGATCAGGTTTATACTTAATGGGCGGTGTTTAGATTTATCTATCCCATTAGTATCAGGAATCACATAATGATGTGATATAATCAGGATAACACATGAGTTGTATTTTGAGTTATCGAATCAAGTATAACAATTGTCGTATGTCTTGAAATTTTTTAAGAATATCGGAATCAGGCTACATTGGACATTACAGGGCCGAATTCTGAATTTGGAATCCAATGGAAAACATGAAACAAGAAAGTGAGCTAAGCCTCACCTTGGACATCGTATGGTCGTACGAATTTCGATAACATGAACTGATCAGTTTTATAAATATAATATTGCAAAGATTTTGAAGGTGTGATCCAAAGGTTTCTCTCCCTTCCCGATGCAATTCAAATCTATAGTGTACTCTAGGTTATGGTTTAAATTCAAATTGTATTTCGTTCTTAGTATAATAGGAAGCACACATAAAACAAAAATAAAGTTAAGCAGAAGATTTTCGTCTTTAGCAAAAAAATAATGTCAAACTAGAATTTGTGTGCCTAAGGTGACACTTTCAAGGATTTCAAGATCAGAATTGTACTAGAAAATTGATAAAATTTAGGAACTATGGTTTAACCATTTCGACTTCCCAAAAATGGCTAACTCTAAAATTTCTCAAACATTTCGGCAGAACCTCCTTTGAATTTCCAAGCCCAAAATTTTCACAAGATTATAAAACGCACCCGGAGCAACCCTCCGTAGAATTCTCGGGTACGCCAACCCCTTCGGTGGAGCAATTCTCAACACCGGTACACATGCAATTAAAGATATTGATATAAACAATAAAATCAGAGCTTCTAAGGACGAAATTTTCCTTACCGAAGTGTATTACCATAGCTTTTTTGCAATTGCTCCACTTTGTTTAAGAAACTAATTTTCAGTTAGTAAGAAATTTATAGTAGAAACAACATATAAAGTTAGTTAAATCCATAATCATGAAAAATCACACATATTGGAATATATATACATTTATAAAAATATCACATTCATTATGTATCGGTCACCACTTTACTTTAGGATCAAAATATCTTAAGTTCTAATTCTAGCATAGTGTTTATGTCATTGTGATACATGAATATCTAAGATTTGGATCTCATAAATAGTACATAAGCTAAATTTTTAGAAAAGTAAATTCTACCTTATCAAATTTAGAAGTCATGTTCAATTCTAATGAGACTAATTTCATGTCCGGAAACAACTTAAGCCTATCGGAGTGCTTATACTAGTTTATCTTTCTAATATAACCAAAATTTAATTAAAGGTAGCCATTTTAGAACTTATTTCAATTTTGGACAGAAATAGATGCATTTTTCAACTAATTCACCTATGACAAAATGAGAAAATTCATATAACTAATAGGGTTCAAGTCTAATCGGACTATATGTATACATATGTGATTCGAAGCGAAACCATGAACGTACCATAGTATTTTGATACCAAGTATGACATGGTATTATATACATACCACACGTCTATCCAATTATATAAAATTTCTAATATAAACATATGACATAATAATCTATACACAAATTCTAACAATCAACCAGTTCAAAATTAGATAATAGAATTATATCATTTTGTCCATATCAAGTGTCCTTATTGTGTCTCACAAGTATCCGTGTCAACTTGTCCAAATTCTTTCGGACATACGTGTCCGTATTCATCTCTATGAATCCTAAATCCCTAGTAAATCTTTTATACCAAAACAATATAAAATATGAATCACAAACCTATATTTATATATTTATATTTACTTAACATCATATATAATAAATTGGACAATATTTAATAACAAAATTAAAAATTATAGAGGATTTGAAATAAAGAAGAAAGAGGGCTTGCCTTGCTATGATTTCCAAATTGAAACTAGGGTTTTGTTTTGCCCAACCCTCTTCTTCAATGAATTTTATTCAGAAATTTGAGAACAATTAACGAATTATATTGATGGAGGAATTGACCTAAGTTTTATTTGAAAATTTTATAAGAAAATTGGGAGAAGGGGGAAGAGGAAAAAAAGGAAGTGATGTTAGTGGTGAGCAACCATAAAGGGAGGTCGCCAGCGGTGGAGGGACCAGTCGGCCGGCTGGAGGCGCGCGGCCGCAGCCGCCGTGGCTTCGCCGACGGAAGCGACATGAGGAGTGGAGAGAGGGAGTGAGAGAGATGGAGGGAATGAGAGGGGGAGGGAGAATATAAGAGAGAGGAAGAGAGTGTGTAAAAGAGAGGGAACTGAGAGAGATGTAAAGATGATAGGGAGAAAGATGAAGCTGTTGCTTCTCTCCCTATGATTCCCTAAGGCTTTAACCAAAATATTTAAATTTTTCATGCATGGAGACATGTGTCTCCAAGGGAAATTATTGAATTACATATGCTCTTTGTGCATGGAGGCAAGTGTATAGGTAGGTGGCAATTACAAAATTTACAAAGGCTTGTGTAACAATTTATTTATCTTTAAAAGTGAATGGATTTATCATAATAAAATTATCAAGTATAATACTCGTATATACAAATCATGTCTAAACCTGGATACCGCATTTACGATATATTGCTATGACACTCTACCCACCTTACAAATATTTTGTCCTTAAAATTTAAATTTTAAAAAAAAAACTTTTTAAAACAATTATAGGTAGAAACAAGATATGCTACCCACCTTACAGAGATGAAGTAATAATCTATTTCTAAACAAAATATTTTCAAAATCATATTCATCAAAAGTTTTATGAAAATTGGGAAAGTATGAAGATACTTGAAATCATCAATGATCTGGAAATTCAATGGAATCAGTCAAACACCAAACCGTGTAGGTTCTACAAAATCAAAATCATATTCCTCATTTCTTATTTTCTGACGTGATACAGTAATCTCGTGCCTCGCCAATGCGCATATGGCTGCAATCAAGATACGTTTTACTATCAGAATTCATGACTGCTGCTTTTTGCTACATCGCAACTGATATCCATAGAATGAGTAGGAATTATGATTCTTCTGTAGGTATCCTTGAAAATTCAAAAGATACTCAAGAACTAGTACTTAGAATTTTTTCCATCCCTTCTTTATCTAAGTATCAAAAGTACTATATAATATCATAATTTAAGATCTTTTGACAAAATTAGTAAGGAAATCTCATATATCTATATTATCAAAAATACTGAATATCATTTTAAATTTATTCAAGTCAAAGATTTTCAAATCCAAATTGAGATAAAACGAAATTGGTTTTTGAATATCAAGCATGAAAACCAATTATGAAAACCTTGTCGAGATTTCCAAAATCTTAACTTAGTTACTGAATCATGTTTCGAGAATGTAGTGCCTTGCCAGTGTAAATGGCTACAACAACTTCTCATTCTATGATTCAATTATTTGACTACAGGTTGTCTCACTGCCCTGTCAAATCAAAATAGATTATCGGGTTCTTAACATATAAGAAAAGTAAATACTCATTCACAGGAAATTCAATTACAAAAGTCCAATCAAAATATTATTTCATAAAAATCCAATGAACAATCAATGAGTAATGCATATCTGGGTATTTAGGTGGAAAATGATTCCCAAAACAAAATCAAGAATACTACAAGAACGAAATTGGATTGAAAAGAGAGGATACAATTCTAGTTTTTTTTTTCCTTCAATGGACTTGGAATAAAACAAAGGAATTAAGGAATTTCAAGAAAATTGAATTTGTGAAATAATTAGATAACATGAAACTCAACAAGAAAGAGGATATGAATTAGGATTTAAGCACAGATAAAATCAAGAAGTCGAGGAGTCATACTCTCAATAGGCTATATTTTATATATGTTTTACATATTCCTTAAACAAATACTACTAGTAATCACTTGCCCAATAGTTCTTTCAAGTTACCCTTATATCTATGCTCATCCCACAAAACATACTACATATAATCTAAATAACAATCTTAGATCATATCTGGCATGTTGGCTATGTGATCATTATTCCCTTGCCATTCCAATTTATATAATATCTAGATAAATCTAATCCCCAAGTTTACTAAGGGTACAAAGTTCAGGATCCTTAAGGAACTTCCTGCAATCCTTCTCTGGGCTACTCTAGTAAGAATACTTGTCTAATTATATCTAAATTACTTGACCAATATATCAGGTCATGTATATCCTTATACTACCCATGATTTCCTGGATAACATCTACATCCTTAATGGCAGTCATAGGTTAGTATCTTAAACTATGTGGAATCACCATAGGAAATCCATTAGGTAAGGATCTATATGATAAACGGAATGAAACACAGTCTAGGGATGAAATTGTGGAGTATTTCCTAAACTACGGTTCTTTTTAGACTTTTCCTAAGAAAGTATCTTAGGTTCTATAGCTTAACCTATATAGATCTACTCAAAAGCTTGACCTCAGTCATATCTTAGGTTTTCTATTTTTTGAGACCTGCATGGGCCACTACTAAAAATACGTGTCACGTCCCGCTCCCAAAATACGGCGAGCCGAGTACGTAACACCATACCCTGGCTACACAAGATATGAATACTTCTGTACCCATATTCGCGATTGTCGCCCGTAAGGTTCTAGGATAAGTTGATCACAAATTACATGATGCATTAAATAATAAATAACAGTTTGATTAAAGGATATTCAAAACTATAAATAGAAATTTTGTTATTCTACCCAATTACAACCATTAACTCAATACATATAATACATAACAAGCTACAAAATACTACTAGCTGATGCCTAAGTTCGACCTCCTCTTTGTCTTATTCATTAAGCTCCTCATCAGTGTATATTGGTAATTCCCTCCTGACCTTCATCAAAACCTAGTGAACAAAACTAGGTCGTCAATACGATGAGCAAGCCCTCAGTCAAGGAGTAAGGCGATAAATTTATCGAAAATGAACTGGAGGAAAGGATAATTTTAAAACTAGATTTACTGATAAAAAATTTCTTATAGTATTAGCATCTTTTCCCAAAAGAATTTAGGTGTCTGGTATAAATGTGTAAACCTCAGACAAATCTTGTATGCAAATACAATATTTAGAGAAACACTTCTGGATCACACAATACCTACTATCTTGGCAATAATCTCATTTATCCGGCATCAGGTTTATACTTAATGGGCGGTGCTTAGATTTATCAATCCCATTAGTATCAGAAATCACATAATGATGTGATATAATCAGGATAATATATTAGTGTTTGCTATTGATTGTCGTAGAACAAAACGGTTTTATAAGAGGACTGAACTTTGACTCACAATTACAAACTCGCTTGTACAAAAGAGAGCCTAGGAACAAAACCTAGAAAAAGCAATCTAAGTATAATTGTTTTGTTTTTGATTCTGGAAGGTGACGGTAGAGGCTCGGGAGAGTGCTATCAACTCTGCTTTACTCCTTGAACAATCGAACGCAACTTCGGCTTCGGTGAAGAAAATGCTCTCTGTATGTATGCAGGGGTTCAGGGCCTTTGCAAGGGAATAACACCTTGTTATTTATAGGAATTCATGAGGAATGGGCTGTACAGCCACGTGGCAAATTTCGGGCCACATTCTTGTAACTGTGCCTCGAGACTCGGTCAGCTGGGGGTTGGTTGAGATTGATCATGATCTGTTTGTTGCATAAATCTGAACTATCAAGACTTGGTCAATTTTTGCCACGCATCTCAACTGCTACTCTGTGGCGAGCCATATGAATGAGCATCCTGGATGAGCCGCATGAAGGACTGTCTCATAGCCGAGCCGTATGAAGGATGTATTCTGGCTGAGCCGCTTGAAGGACATCTCATGACCGAGGTGCTTAAAGAGTGTCTCATGACCGAGCTGCATGAAGGACGTCTCATGACCGAGCCGCATGAAGGACGTCTTATGACCGGGCCGTATGAAGGACGTCTCATAACCGAGCTGCATGAGAGATGATCTATGCTCGAACCGCATGAGAGTTGTCTCATAACTGAGCCGTATGAGGGTCGCATAGGCGATCCGCTTAAAGAATCTTCTTTGGAATTTGTGAACTGTGCCAGATATCATGATGATTTTCTCGTCTTTTTAGGAGTATGTTACGTCTTGTCTTTATGTCAGAGCCATCATCTCTGTCAGAGATGTCATCTTTATGTCAGAGTAATTATGGCCAGCTGTTTAGGCTGATTTCGAACCGCATAAGGTTTCCTGCTATTTGTGGGCCGCATGATGCTTTCTGAGCTGCATGAAGCTCCCAGTGCTTTTGAGCCGCATGAAACTCCCCCAGGTTTTGAGCCGCATGAAGCTTCCATATTACTTTTGGGCCGCATAGAAAATCCATGCTTCTACAAGACCCCCTTCAAAGTTTTTAATTTATAAAATTGAAATACTTTGAATAAGAAGCATGGGTGTGTCCGCATAAGCTCTTCATGCCGTATAGGCTTCTCTGGCCGCATACTGGTCTCGTGCCACGTAGGCATCCCATTAATTGTTTTTTATTTGCTTTGATAATTTAAAGCCGTCTTTTGGATAGAATCCCAAGAGTCGGCATTAAATTTTAGATTTGCTTTGATGATTCGGAGCGGTCTTTTGCATGAAAGGGGATAGGATCCCAAGGGTCGCCTTTATCTTTTAGGCAGTACGAAACCCGAAGCATTGTCTATCGGTTTACACGCCTCTGTCAGCCTATAAATACGAGTAGTTTTTGAGGAGAGAGTTTTTTTTCTTTCCTTCTTCTAATTTTTTATTGCCCTAGTCGTCGTCTTCTCTTCTCTCGATCATCCATGGCTCCCAAGGCTTCTTCATGTGCTGCAGCGAAGGGCAAAGGACTTGCCTCCTCGTCGAATACGACAATTTTGATTCACCCCGACGTTCATCCTTCTATTGATGGTAAGAGCATTGGGAAAAAATTGTATGAATTCAAACCCTAACCACAATGGCTATGTCGCATGTTTTATGCACGGGCCTTTCTCTGTTATGGGTCGCATAAAAATCTCCTGGCTGAGCCGTATAGAGTATATTTCATGTCTCAGCCGCATGGGATGTCTCATGTATGAGCCGTATGGGATGTCTTATGTATGAGCCGCATGAGAAATGCTTCATGATCGGGCCGCATGAGAGATGCTTCACGACTGAGCCACATGGAAGACGTCTCATGACTGATCCGCATGAGGTATGCTTCATGACTGAGCCGCATGAGAGACGTCTCATGATCGAGCCGTATGAGAGTTGCTTCATGGCCGAGCCATATGAGAAACGTCTCATGATTGAGCCGCATGAGAGTTGCTTCATGGCCGAGCCGCATGAGAGTTGCTTCATGACCGAGCCGCATGAGAGTTGCTTTATGGCCGAGCGGCATGAGGAACGTCTCATGACCGCATAAGCACCTTATGAACTGGGCCGCATGAAGACCCACCTAACAGAGCCGCATGAGCTCAGAAAACATTAAGTGGTTTTCTCTGGCTATCTTCTGACTTCTTTCTCTTTTTTTCCTTTTCAGTGAAGTTGTCGATCAATCCTTCGGGGGAGCTTTTTGTTGGTCAAGCTCAATCTGTTGTGGGTGTGAGGTTCGACCAAGTGGTCGATTATGTGACAAACCAAGTTACCAAAGGTCAATTTGAGGACAGGCTGAGGGTCATCAGCAACCAATCCTTCTTCTATCTCGTGGCCATAATAAACTCAGGGAAAATTAGGGGCGAGCATCTGAAACCTGCATTCCTCTTTGGGGATGCCCTAACTGTAAAGAACTCCAGCGTCCTAGAGTTATCTGAGAGTTGGAGTTTTTCTTCCAACGGGATGGCGATTCATATTCCTCAGATGGAACGTCATTTCCCGCTGTCCTGGTTCAATATGCTGTCCATTGACAGAAGGATGGTGGAGTCCCTAACCCTAAGCCAGCAGGGGATGTTCGTTGGTGATATCCACTATAATAAAACATCAAAGTCGGTAGTCGCGAGCAAGATACCGATCAGCCGCTCTGTGATGGGGTTGGCCCCGGGCAGCTTCATAAACGTGTAAGGTCCCAACTTCCGATTCTCCCAAGCTGATACCTTCATGAACCAGATTGCCCAAAAGGGGTCCAACCCTATTGGTCGGCTATCACTGTTGAGCTGGATGAACCCCACCACTTCATGGATCAATTTGACCTCGTGGATCTTGCGGATATATAAGGAACTCCTGCTCGAGATTGGTCTTTACCATGCCGTACAGGGCACTTGTTATGGTCTGCCCATAAACAAAAAGCTGTTCATGGCTCTTCTTGAGATGTACAACCGCCGCACGGGAACCTTTTTCACGCCGGGAGGGGAAATGGGACTCGCTCTCTATAAGATGCGTGAAGTCTCCAAGCTGCCTTGGGGAAATGACGCTTTTGAGGCGTATAGCCCTACCAATGAAGAATTTGAAGAACTGGAGTGGCGGTTTCCGAGTTTTGTGGCTGTTTACCGGGAGTTGCTATGTCACCATAGCACATGCCAGCAAATGTCGAAAAAGAAGAACGATAGCTCCGAAGGAAACCTTCCTCATACTAAGAGCTGGCTCAGCTACTTGTTTATACTAGGTGCCTCGGGCCGGGTATCCCCTCGAAGTCCTCGAACCCGAGAGGAGGTGCAAAATCAGGTGGCGAGTGCCAAAAGAGTTAAAGCTACTGGTGATAGATTCGGGAGCCAATCTGACACCTTTAGTTATTTCTATCAGGATACCCAGAAGATGTCTGAGAAGGCCCTCCTGGCAGGATTTCTGATGTTGTGGCTGCAGAACTGTTAGTTTCGGGAGGGGCTGGTGCTATTGAGAGAATCATCCGCAACCTGATACTTCCTGCGGTGAAGCTAGTCTTTGGAGGCAGGCTAGCTTTACTCCCCGCTACGGTATGCAGCATTCATCGTGGCCTCCGTGTCTTCTCGTCCAAAGTCATAGCTCGCGATACGGCGAAGGACTTTGAACGAATTGAGCTGCCCTATCATTATCTGATGGGGTGGTTGTTAATGTATTGCCCATCTTTGATGAGGCCTGGCCCAGAGGACGATGTGACTACCCATGATACCTTCATCTACCAGTACCGCCGTATGCCCTGGGAGTTTACTACCATGCCAGCCTGTCGGATGGCGCTGGCGCGGGTAGACAGATACTCCTTTTTCATGTCTGTTCCTCATTTTACTAACGAAGAGTTAAGAGACGTACATCTTAATGGTGCTGCGTCTCCCCAATTCTTGTCCGAAAAGATGCTTCTCTGGTTGTGAAAAATTTGCCCCGCCCATCTGGTGTACCGTAATTGCAACTCCGTCTTTTTGGTGCCTTACTTACCCAGTCGATTCTCTTGGCAATTTGGGTACAGTCAAATATTCTTGGACAACCCCAGCTCCTATTTGGGTTTCGAGGGCAGTGTCTTGACGCCATCCCGGCTTGGCAATATTACAGTACGGTTCATACCCGAGCCACCTTCTCTGTACCCGATGCTAGAGAATCGGGGCATATTTTGTATATGGCGGCTCTGTACCACGTCATGGTGAATAAGTCCCCTAAGGATTTTGACCCAAGTACCAGCTTCATTACTGGTACGGGCTTGGAGGAGAAGCCAAAGGGGTCCCGAGCCCGGAAGGGGAAGACAGTTGATGTGTCTGACTCAGAGTCTATTAACGTAGACGAGAAGGATGACTCTGAGAACCGGCTTCCTCCTATAGGGGATTCGGTGGCAGATCTGCCTCCTGTTGTGCCTAGTCCTTCAAGAAAATAACGTAGACATGAGTCCCCTGTCATCGGCAGAACTTACTCTATGAAATGGGTCGCGGTCAAGCCTCGCAGGCCGAGCATTAGGGAGAGAGGTGATGACGAAGCCATTTCGGAGGTAAATTGAGTTACGACCACCCTTTTTAGTTCTTCTCTTCTGAAATATAATCTGATCATCATCATTTTTGTTTTCTTTGTAGGCGTCAGGAGAAGTGAGCTCCCCAGAGCCGGCTACCGCCCCTGAGGTTGACCCGGCTATAGCCACTTTAATTAGTACTATGACTGCCAAACTTCTTTCCGTCGCGGTCATCCCGGCGACGGCTGAGATTCCCCCTGCTGATGATATCTCAACCATGGGCGATGTGGGCTCTACTGATCCTATCCTCGAGGTTGCTGAACCTCAGTCGGTTGATACCGATCCAGTTGTATCCACTTTCGGGTGGCTGGGGCAGAGGAAGTGGCTCCAAGTGGCTCGGGTGTCGCCGCTGAAAGGGATATGGTGGCTGTGAACGAGCCTGAGCCTCAGCGACCCTCCCCTGGTAAGCTATGTCATATCTTGACTAGTGAGGAGGTTCATTTGCTCTATCTTCATATCCTTCGGGTTAAGTTGATCGATGGTTGTTCTGGACATATAGGGCCTGCTCCTTCCCTGTCGACAACGGACACCATCGAGGGAGAAGCTAACAGGGTAGCTTTAGTGGAAGGAAGCACGCCTCTTCCTCCTCCAGCTTAGACCGAGGGCTCTCTCGCCGGGTCGAGTTCAGGAGGACAGGTAGTGGGACTACCAGGGTGGGGAGAAATGGTCCCTGCATCCTCCTCGGTTAATATAGTTTTAACCCCGGAGGTTGATCTTTCTGCGCTGCCAAGTCTCCGGATCCTTTGGGCTGCGGAAGAGGAGATGACTGCGGTCCAGACGTCTTATCGTTCAGAACTTGCATCCCTAGTGGTAGGGGCGTCAAGTTCTGGTACATCTTCTTTGCAACCGTCTTCAACTCTCCTAGCTACTCTTCCTTTGACATCGTCCTCTTCGAAAGTTCTGGACGAATCATCGAAGGATGTGATTGACAGTTTCTACCGCCATCTGAAGCGAGGGGTCGATGCTACCCTGGAAAGAGGGATATCTTTTGTACTGGCATGTCAATGTGCCCGCGGCCAGATTGAACTCCTCAGAACACTCCCAGGCGGGGTAGGGATCGCTGACCTCTTGGATCCCAAACTGATAGAAGCTGATAAGCTCGTGGCTCAGCTCCAAGGGTTGCGGCAAGTTGATACATCTTTGGCCATAGATCAGGAATGGGCCTTCCTTGCAACAACTATGGAGAAGGTAAAGACGGTGCTGAATACGTCCAAGCCTGCTCTATTGAAGGACCTTCAGGATCTGAATCTGAAGTATGATCAATTCAGCCAGAGAGGAAAGGACTGCTTGGCTCAGGAAGAGGCCGCATCTCGTCTGATAGTCGAAACCAACGAGCAGATTCTCCAACTTCAGCTAAAGTTAGCTTCTTTAGAATCTGAACTCCAGGCCTCCCGCGAAGATAAGGAGTTAATTTGCTTCGAGACCGATCTGGTCACCCGAGCCTCTGCTGCTCTAGAGTCTGCGCTGAAGAAACTTGAAGACCGTTGGCAGGCTCATGCGCATCTAGAGGATGCCGAAAAGCTGACTCAAGAGACCGAGCACCGGGCCATACTGAGGATTGAGTGGTCGACAGCCAAGTTAAAGGACCGGCTCAAAGAACTATGTATCGTCGAACCATAATCAGCTTTATCTCTCTTCTTTCATTTATATCCCTCTATTTATTTTTTTAAAACAAGGACGTGGTCCAGGAAAATGTAGAACTTTTGACTTTGAATAAATGAGTATGTTTACCTCATCCTTTATTTGTGGTGCTTGTTGCGTTTGTATAGTATTTTTGGTGTTATGATACTTGCCCTACTAGGGGACATTCTGTGGACCTATTACCCTTGGCATACCTTGGTTTTAGGTACGGATAACAAGTTCGATAGAGAGACCAGCATATTTACTTGAACGTAGTAAACATGAGGTTTGATGATAGGGCCTTCCTACTCAGTGGTACTGAGGACATGGTAGGGGTAGGTTCAATGTAGATACAAAGAACGGCTCCATGGTAAGGTGGACGTGGAAGTTCTTGGTATTGGGCGAAAGAATGCTATGGAATAGCTGGACTCCAAAAGCATGTGATGATGAGAAAAGATGTGTATGTACTAGAGGACCTAGTACAGCATTTGTGGTCAGCTGCGGACATTTGTGGTCAACTGTGGACATTTGTGGTCAACTGTAGACATTTGTGGTCAACAGTGGATATTTGTGGGCCTATTACCCTTGGTATACCCTGGTTTTGGGTACGGGTAATAAGTCGAAAGAAAACTAACATACTTACTCAGAGGTGATGAGGACGTAGTAAATATGGGGGTTTTACAGCGGAGTCTTCCTACTCAGAGGTAATGAGGATGTGGCAGGAGTGGACTCAACGAAGGATACATAGAACAACTCAGACGTAATATGGACGTAGAAGTTCTAGGTAGGGGGTGATTTATTTATGATGGAAAAGAAACAACTCATAGGTGACATCGACGTGGTTGTTTCGGGAATTTTGTGGACATGTTACCCTTTTTTATGCACTGAAAGCGCGAGTAACAGATTTGAGGAAAATTCTTTCATGGGGAGGAAGTTCAGAGGTACGATCATACATGACTTGCTGCCCGGAAGATGCAATATAATTTTCATTTGGGGTAACCAGGATGTAAGTTCAGCGGTACTTTAAGGGTACATGACTCAACAATCTGGTGGATAAGGAAGGTGTTGTTTAGACATAATATTTCTTCCGGAACTTGTTGTTGATGGGCATCATGAGAAGGTCTTCGTTTTGCTTTGCGAGACGGTATGCACCGTTGGAGAATACAGCTTCAATGATAAATGGGCCTTCCCACTTGGGCTGGAACTTGCCAGCAGTTTTTTGAGTCATGACCATCGGCCTGCGAACCGCCAGAACGAGATCGCCTACTTCGAATGTTCTCAGTTTGACCTTTTTGTTGAAGGCTCCAGAGATGCGGGCTTGATAAAGCTCGATTCGTTGTTGAGCTAGCAGACGCTTCTCATCTAAGGCCTCCAATTCTTGTAGCCGACGACGGTAATTGTCATCCGACGTTAGTCTGTAAGTGAGGGCGACGCGGAGTGAAGGGATTTGAGTTTCCAATAGAAGAACTACCTCACTTCCGTATACCAAAGAGAATGGTGTGTTTCTAGTGGCTGTCCGGACTGTAGTACGGTATGCCCATAAGCATTCGCCAAGCTTTTTATTCCAGTCGCGTTTGGTCGAGGACACAAACTTCTTGAGATGCTTTATTATGGTTTTGTTGAAAGCTTCAGCCAGACCATTAGCCACCGGGTTGTATGGTGTTGAAGCGATATTCTGAATTCGATGCTTGTCGCAAAACTGATAGACGGCATGGCTTGCGAACTGTGGACCATTGTCGTGGATGATCCTTCGAGGTAGTCCAAAGCGATAAATGACGTGATGCTTGACAAAGTTGATCACGTTTGATGTATTCACTTCTGCAAGTGGAACAGATTTTGCCCATTTGGAGAAGTAGTCTGTAATTGTGAGTATGAAGCGGTATCCTCTGGACAAAGACGGGGTGATTAGACCAATGATATCCATTCCTCATGCCTCAAATGGCCAGGATGCCGCCGTCGGATGTAGGAATTCGGATGGTTGGTGTATGAAGTCCGTGTGGACCTGACATGCTTTATATTTTCTTACATAATCTATCGCATCTGCTACCATCGTAGGCCAGTAATAGCCCATCCGGCGAAGGCGGTCTTGTAATTTTGGGCCAGGTTGATGGGCCCCGCAGACGCCATCGTGAGCTTCACGCACGACTTCTTTGGCTTCCGTATTTGGCAAACACCGGAGTAGTAATCCATCATAGGATCGCCGATACAGCATTTTTGTCTCTGTATCATAGAAGAATCTGAGGGAACATCTTCTAATAGAAGTGGCTTCTTTCAGATTTTCTGACAAGGTGCCATAGACTACGAAGTCAATGAATGGCAGTCTCTAGTCTGGCATTTCGTCGACCGTCAGAGCAGAGTAACTCATAGCAAATTGAACATTATTCTTAGGATAAACCAATTCATGGCCTATTACGTCAACCAAGTGATGAGCATGATTTGGAACTGCTAGGGAAGCGGCAAGACCTGCTAGGGCATCGGCTTCAATGTTCTGGAGTCTGAGAACATATTTTATGAAGAACCCTTCCAAAGACGAAATGATGTCGATTTCTATTTGATGATAGGGGATTATGTCTTCATGGCAAACTTCATATGACCCCCGGATCTGATTAACAATTAACTGTGAATCGCCATATACTTCCAGGTATTCTACTCCCAGTTTTTTAGCAAGTCGGAGGTCGATAACCAAGGCATTGTACTCGGCCATGTTGTTTGAGCAAGGTTCCATGAGGGAGTAAGCCCGATTAATTACCAATTCGAAGGGAGAAATCAGTACAACTCCGACTCCAACGACAATATTGCCCTTGGGCCCGGTTCTTGAAGCACCATCAAAGAACATTCGTCAGACGATATCATGGGAGGCCATATTTGAATTGGCGACCTCGTTTGTGATCTCTTCATATATTCTGGTTACCTCCGAACCTGGATGGACAGCTAAAAAGTCTGCTAAAGCTTGACCTTTAACAGCCTTCTACGGGACGAAGATCATGTCATAGAGAGGCAATAATATCGTCCAGGTAGCGAGGCAAGAGCTGAGTGCACCTGGTTTGGTCATGAGAAACCTGAGGGGGTTGACCCATGATATAACATATATGGTCTGTCCTGTAACATAGTGTCACGTCTTCTGAATGGCAAACACCAAAGCGAGGCACTCCTTCTCCACGGCAGTGTATCTATGCTCAGGCCCTATCATCATTTGACTGAGGTAATATATAGCTTGTTCATGCCCTACATCATTATTTTGTGCCAGTAGAGCACCGACAGAATGCTCCATCGCTCGCACATAAAGCAAAAATGGTTTTCCAGTAACCGGGGCAACCAGGACTGGAGAATTCGACAGATATTCTTTAATGTTGTCAAAGACACGTTGGCACTCCTCATCCCATACGAAGGAGATGACTTTCTTCATGAGATGTGTGAATGGCTGATATCGTCCGGAGAGGTTAGAGATAAACCTCCTGATATAAGCTAGCCTCCCTTGAAGGCCTCTGAGTTCACGGAGATTTCTCGGGGGACCCATCTCCATGATTGCCTTTGTTTTCTCAGGGTCTATATGGATACCCTGGGAGGTAATGACAAAACCCAAGAACTTTCTGCTGGATATGCCCAAGAAGGATTTGGTGGGATTCATCTTTAAATTGTGTGCTCGTATCAGGTTGAATACTGTCTTCAGATCGTGCAGATAATCTTCCTTAGAGCGGCTTTTGACGGCAATATCGTCGACGTAACATCCCACTATCTTACACAGGTGGTCTCTGAAGATGACACTCATAGCTCGTTGATATGTGGTGCCAGCATTCTTTAAACCAAAAGGCATGACTGTGTAGCAGTATGTGCCAATCGGTGTTCGAAATGATGTATGCTTTTCGTCGTCAGGAAATAGTTTGATTTGGTTGTATCCTAAGAAGCCATCCATGAACGACATGCTCTCAAAGCCGCTGTCAATCATTATATCCGTAATAGGAAGAGGGAACTCGTCTTTAGGACATGCTTCGTTCAGATTTCGGAGGTCGATGCAGATTCGAATCTTTCTATTCTTCTTGAGGACCGATACTATGTTGGCTACCCAGTCTGGATGTTGTTCCTCACGGATGAAGCCGCTGGCTATTAGTTTGTTGACCTCAGCTTCGATAGAATTCATGATGTCTGGGCGGAACCGTCGTTGTTGTTGCTTGACCGGCTTTGCATCCGGACGAATGTTAAGCTTGTATAGTACAACCTTGGGGTTTAGCCCTGGAATATCTTTATAGCCCTGGCATGTCTTTATAGCTCCAGGCAAACACATCAATATACTCTTTGACGAGTTGTAATAGCGACTCCCGCTCTTAGTCTGTCAAACTTTTGCTAACAAAGATTGTCTTTGAAGAGGACTTATCGCCAAGGTCAACTTGCATGACCTCATCTTCGGTAGGTGGCTCTCTTTGTTCGAAACGCTTCTCCCATTGTGCATCTAGCTGTTGGGCCCAAGGCTCTAACTCAAGAAGTTCGGATATGTCTTCATCTTCTTCGTAGGCGTCAGTAAATGCCATATTGACAGACCAGGCTTGTCTGAGTACATTCCCGATGCTGACATCTGAGTCAGAAGTGGGTGATCCAGTCGAATGAGAATGCCATTCGCATTCCTCATTCGAGCTCTCGGGAGTTATGGTCGGTGTAATGTAGCCTAGACCGCGTCTGGTCTTGTTGTAATAATCCCGTGGTTTTCCAGTCGGGACTGGCAACTGCAAAGGTGATCGCCGGCCGGTGCCATAGTTCAAGCCTGGTGTAGTCTTCATATCATACCACTATTTTTGCATGAGGTACTTGGATTGGCAACTATACAGATAAAGCGGCAGCCTTTCAGTATCGGGCTTGAGATCGACTTATTCTGGCCTAAAGGACTCTTGATCATTCTTTCGGCCGAAGATGATTGGATGATCCCCTCCCACGTCTATGAAGCAAGCGCCTTCCACGGGAGTAAGTTGGTTCGTGGTATAGACATTTGTCACTTGTGTGTGTAAGTTGGTGTCCATACCGTGTTCCATAGCATACATTATACGAAGCTTGTTAAGCTCAAGGTAGTTCAAAGATAACCCTTTATTGATAAAATAAGGTATCTTTTCTGGCGGTATTACATCATCTGCAGAGAAAACATCAGTGTACGCAGCCACATATTTGGCTAGCTCTTGCTCTTCTTCAGCCACCCCCTGTGTTATTGAAGATTGTAAAGATGATCTGGGAAGCTTAATCACCAAGGGTCCCACTGGTGGTACTATACGTGGGGTCGGTGGCTCACTAACACTCCTTGGTTCAGTGTTGAGCTGTCGATTTGACCTAGGAAGACGAATGACTATCGGCTTAACATGAGGGTTTGTTTCTTCTGATTGTCGTTGACCGGCTCTTGGCAGTCTGATTGTCATCGGCTCCACATTGGGTCTCGGCCCCTGGTTAGACCTTGGGAGTCGGATAACCATTTGCTCCTTCTGTGCAGTGATACTGGTTACTTTCTTGTGCAGAGTGGCTATAAGAGGTGCAGTTCTGCCTGATTTGCGGGCCTGAAGATGGATCTTCAGAGGTTTTCCTGATCCTATTGCAGCCTCTGTTCGACCTTGAGCATCCTCTTTGACCAGGTGCTTTCTGGATTTTACATACAAGCAGGCATCCGAATAGTAGGATTCAAGCCCTTTGAAAGGATCGACGTCGGCGAACTATATTCTTACGAAGCCGTATTTGTCGACGTATTTGAAGCACTGGTGCAATGTAGAGGACACGATCATATAATCGTGTATCTAAGGATATCCCAGAAGAATATTGTAGGATGTATCTGCGTCTATGACGTAGCAAGTCACTTCCGACCGGAGGTCGTCGATTTGGCACTTCAGCCGAATCTTTCCAATCGGATAGCTTCTCCCTGAATTGAAATCACTGATGGCGGTACTGGTAGGTGTCAGCCGATGCATAGGGATACTCAGGAAGTGAAGCAGGCTCTTCGAAATGATGTTTATTGAAGAACCGGGATCAATGTGCATCCGATCTACTTTGACGTCGTCGATGTATCCAGTGTAATACAGAGGGCGGTCGTACAGGTTGGTTTTGATAAGCATATCCTGCAGAGTGAACACAATATTGGGCATTATACCTGTACAAGCATTGTCTTGGAACTCCGCTGGCGAGCTCTCTCCTGTAAGCTTGACCTGAGCCAAATAAGCGTCATCATTCTCGAATACTTCGCTCAGTACGACGTGAACATCCTTGAGAGCCCCAAGAGCTCATATAATGACAATTTGGATGGTATGTTGGCCAATTGTGCCAGGATGTCAATATTGTAAGGCCTCTCCAGCCCCTGAGGTACGTTTTTACGGAGCGGCTCGTCGAAGTGGGTCTCCTTTGTCTTAGGTTTGTCGACTAGCGGAGGCTGAGAAGTTCTTGGGGCATCAACAGTAGCCAGCTGACGATCTTCAGTCGAGTTATCCGGTGTAGGTTGAGATTGTGTACCGGATCGGGTAATGACAGCTGTTGCTTCTTCAGTTTCGACTGAGATTATGTGGCAAGACTTAGCCTTCTCGCCCTTCTTTTTGTCGGTGAGGGTGATGCTGACTGAGTTACTTCAGGCACCAAATTCGGGTGGACCCACATGACCTTCCCTCTTGACGTGGTGAGGGGCACCAGCCCAGTCGCCTGGTCTCGGGGAGGTAGAAGATTAGCGACCTCCATTGTTGCCCGAGGGATGGGTACCACGCCATCTTGAGTCTTCGTTGGAGGGAAGCTACCGAATTGGACTGACACCATGTTGGCAGCCACGGTTACCTCCTCGAAATCAATGGACAGAGCCTTGGAATCGATGAGGTTCTGGATGTACGGCTTCAATTAGAAGCAGTCCTGAGTAGCGGGGTGGACATAGCGGTGGAAATGACAGTACTTTGGGCTCTCCATCTCTGCAGGTCGAGGTTCACGTCTCGGTGGAGGGAGCTTAATTCTATATCCTTGCAAGGGCATGTCAAAGATGGGCTTAACATGACTATCCTCGGAGGAGAAGGTCATCTGAGGCCACAACTTCTCTGTCTGTTTTGGTTCAGGCTTCTGGGCTGTATCGGCCACCATAGCCTGTTTGCCTTTGGTGTCTCGGTTATTAGAAGAACTACCGTCGTTGTTGTTGTTGTTTGGGCGTTTGCTCTTGTCCTCTCCATCCGAGATATGTAACCCCAGTTGGCGAGCCTTCTTCAACTTTGTTTCTGCGCTTGTGGTGCTGATGATGAAGGCCTTCCAGTCGACTTTCGTCCATCCAGAGGCTGATCGTGGGGAGCAGCCTCTTTTGGCAAAACTCAATCAAAGAAGAGTCCGGGTTCCTAGAGGGCAATTTTATCGCGGTTTGGCGAAACTGTTCGATGTAATTCCTTGTCAGTTTCTTTTCCCCTTGAACAACTTCCGTGAGGGTTGACATTGTCACGTCTTGTCCCACCTCGTAGAACCTTTCTAAGAATATATGTTTGAAGTCGGCAAAGGAATGGATGCAGTTATCCGGTAGGTTACGGTACCAATCGAATGCGACCCCTTCCAACGCCCCGATGAATAACCGCGTGAGGATGGCATCGTCATGCGGCAGATGGTCTGTTGTGACTTCAAAATAGGTCATGTACCGGCTCACCGAGGTCTTCCCATCATATGGATTGATATTGAATGGTTTGTATCATGGAGGGAAGGGAACATCTCTCCATGTAGCAGGATACGACTGTCGTGTCCTGAGGTCCTGAGAGGATTCTCGGGTATGAAACATTGCACGGAGCTCCTGGACTTCTATTCTCGCCTCCCTAGCCTCTTCTGCAGAAGTGGGAGCCGATATTCCGAGCGGATTGTAGTCTGGGGTTGGCGCGGTAGTGTTTGAGTCCGCATTGACGGTGGGACCCAAGCTTGTTTGACCAGGTGTCCTTGCTTACAAAGCCGGTATGACAGCCTTGATCTCGTCCACTGACTTAACCAAGGTGTAGAGTATGGCCTCAAGAGTGTCGAGGCGCTGCCGATCACTGGAACCATTGTGGTCGTTATTAGTCATGAATACCGTCCTCACATGAGGAAAAATAGAAGGAACTGTAGAAGACGTGCCCTCCGAATCATGCCCTTGTATAGAGAAGTCGTCGGGGTATGTAGGAATATTCTTCTTTTGTTCAGACTCTGAAGAAGTGCTACCCCTGCATAGGAGGTTTCCTCGTATTGGCATCCGTGGACGCCCTCAGGGACGTCTGAGTCTATTGCATCTATTGGGGGGATTGTTTCCCCTGGTTTATCTTCTTGAAACGTCGAATTATTGTGGACGTTCCGAGGGTTGCTACCCCCAGCTCCAGTTACCCCCAGGGATGCAGATGACGAATCTCCAAGTGTTGAAGATTTCATTTTTGAGCGGGTACCTTGATAAACCCCTCATGTGACGGCTGTGGACAACCCCTTAGATGAGAGTTTCTTGGCCGTACTTGCTGAGATTGTCGGGCTGGACATGTTTCTTTTCTTTCCTACCTTGCAGGTAGGGACCTTCCGGGCAAAGTTACAGGAGGCGAAAGGAAGCGCCTCGTCCTCTGAGCTTGGCTGTAGGACCGGTCTTGTTTGCTGCAATCGTCGAAAGATGGACTGACGGTCCTCTTGTACTGCCGTCTTGTTGCAGCAGCAATTGACAATGACTTGAGTGCAGTGACGTCCATGGAAGGACTCTTTGTACGTAAAGGTTTCTTCTATTTCCTTGCGCTTGTGAATGATCACATCACGCAAGTCAAGGATTTCTCGATCAACCTTTGCACTCGCTTTGTGGGCCCAGGTATCCCTAGCACCCAAGTGCGTAGGCATCATGTTTGTTCCCTGATGCAGGGCTAGTAAAAATACTTGCCCTCGATCAGTGTTGGGAGGCTTTTGAGAACCACCACGTCCGTTTACCGTCGGGGGTTGGACACGGGCCGTTCTGTACAACTTTCCATCAGAGGCCAGCGTAACAGTTAACGGGATTCTCTGATGGTCAGGGGGAACAGCTGTCTGAGCTCGACGAGCCCGCGCTGTCCTAGACTTCTTCGCTCTAACACCCGAGCGTGCATAGTAGGAAGTGTCCATGATGTGCCGCATAGAGTCTGGCACATCCTCATTGGAGCTTCTAAGGCCCGGCCCGCATGAAAGGCGGTCGAAGACTGAACCCGAGCCGCATAGGGCGGATGGCTGGCGGCTGGGATTGGGTGCCGCATAGGCCATTTCCCTGCGGCTGGGTTTGCTGGCCGTATAAGCATTCTCCATGCGGCTGGGTTTGCTGGCCGTGTAGCTTCCCTTCCCGAAGAATTTTTTTAAAAATATTTTTTTATTATTTATTTGATTTAAATAATGATTTTAGAATTTTATAAATAATTATTTAGTTAATTATTACGGTAGATGACTTTAGCCATGATAGAGTTTTGAAGTACAAGAAGGCTAGGTATCATGGCACGGATAGTGCAGTAGCGTGCTTGGACTAGTGTTTAGCCATAGTAGGGGAAGGCCGAGCCATAGTGATGTCCTAACTAGGAAAATCAGGCCAAGTTACGACTTAACCACTAGATAATTAAATTGTTATTTATTAATATTATTGAACTTATTAATTGACCCGGTTGTACCAAACTAGCCCGGACTAGACTCGAACTGAGCACAAGCCCATGTAAGCATGTAGTAAGACCAATACGGCCGTATTAACATATTTTGATAAGTGCAAATATTTTATACTTATTTTTGGGTTTAGCAGATAAATTCCTCAAAACTGAATATATGAATTATTGTATTAATATTAAATGGTGATCGGATTATTGCTAGGTTTTGCATTTAGAATTTTCTGAATATCTATTTATGGATATACATGTATATTATTTGTTATCATATATGTGTGTACGTATATGTATATATAAATATATATATATTATACATGTATATATGTTACGTATATATATGTGTGTGTATGTGTGTATATATATAAATATATGTGTGTATTTGTATGTATATATATAATATATTATATATACGTACGTATGTGTATATACATATATATGTATAGAAGTATATATACGTGTATGTGTATATATATATATATATATATATATATATATATATATATATATATATATATATATATATATATGAAAAAAAATATATAAATATATATATACATGTTAATTGATAAAAAGAAACACCCTAATAAACTACTCCCAGCCCAGCCTAATCCCACACAAACATTCCCAGCCCAGCCCAGACCGGTCAGACCCGGCCCTGGAAAACGCCCCACGCAAGCCCCTGAACCCGAGCCCTCTGTATTTAACAAACGCACGCACGTATTCGAACTCGAGAGATCGAGAGGGGGAGAATACGAAAATTTTACGAAACCCTAACCCCGAACCAATGCCGCCATCTCCATAACATGGGAGGCCACCCCGACGATCGCGCATCGCTGGAGGACCGCCGACGGTCGGCCGAACGCGCGCGACAAACAGAGCAGTCCCAGAAATAGCAGCAGCAGCAGTCGCCAACAAGCCGACTTTGCAGGTAATTATCTCCGTTCATTCTTCATGAAATTTTGATCCATCTTTTTCGCTAGTTTGCTAACCTAACCCACTATGAAACCCAACAACTAGTTTGGAATCAAATCTACTAGAATTCTTGAGAAATCAAACGATTTTTGGAGGAAAAAATATAGTTCTATGTAGCCCAAAACAGAACCAAACTGCTCCAAACAAGCTGTTTGGAAGGTCATTTTCGAAAAACCCATTAGAAACTTACGAAACCTATTTGAACAGATTTTACTACAACAAAAAACCCTTTTAATGACGGCTAAAAAGCGTCATTAATGACGAACCATGACGCTTTTTTTCCACAGCAACCGTTATGAAAACGGGTGTTATAAATGTTTTTTAAAAGCGTCATAAAATAACCGTCATGAATAGTTTCTATAAAAGCGTTATGAATAGTTAATATATAGTGCACAATCAGATCAATTTTAAAACGTCATGAATAGATAATATGTATAGGCTCAATGCAGCACATTTATAACACTTTATACTATTCAAATTAGCATATTTATAATGCTCTATACTGCACAGTATATATTACATTCCAAAAACTTAACATTATATATCACCATCTTTATTACATTTCTTAAAATAGAGTATATATCAACATCTTCATTACATTGAATATCCAAATACAGAATGTACCCAAAAAATAGGAATAAATCCCTCTTTTGCTAACCAAATTATTAGAAATATTTACTTAAGTAGATTCTGACCATGGATCTTCTCTCTGCCATCTCTTGAAGATATCGGGAGTCCCAAAGAGAAGTAGTATCGCAGCTGAGCGACGACTTGGTGCTGCTGCAGCCGACGCCGTCGTGAGAGAGCCTCATCCTCTGATCCCTTACTCTCGCCTGAACCCTCACCAGCGCCTGTATGCACCTCAGCGTCACGTTGTGCCCTTTTTGCAAAAAATCGGAAATGTCAGCTTAGCACTTTAGTAATCAACGCTGAAATGTGAGCCTAGCAATCAACCTGGATTTTACCAAGCCAATAAATTAAAGAAAGTTAACAAGAAATTTATATATTATAAATCAAAATCGAAAATGCATAATTAAGAAAGCATCAGCAGGGACATAAATAGCTTGCACAGATGTAATGGAACCCTTCTTCGTAGTTGTAATACGCTCTTGCAACTTTCTCTCTTGAGTACTGTGTAGGAATTTAACCTCTATAATAAGTACCACCAAACTGCATCCTAGGAATTTACCTGCAAATTAGACTTTTCAGTACCGAATCGCTTTATACTGCAAAAAGGAAGCTCAAGGCCAATATAATCACCTAAACACCATACTATCAATACATAATTATCTTAATACTATTACTATATAAATGCTTTGTTGTGGTGACCATAAACTGATGTGCTTCTGATAAATGTTTTGTTGATCATGGACAAATGGTGAAATTTTGGGGACCACAAACTGATGTGAACATTCGGTTGTCATGTACCAGCACCAGATATAAAGAATTTGGACATGAGAGACTGGCTTTGTTGCAATGCACATGTATTGATTTGTATTGTAAAATTAACCTGACAAGCATACATATTTCAAATCCTGCAGTAGAGAATGTTGAGGAAAAAAACATAGTTACAGGGTTCTAGTGCTAGTATATGAATGTTCTGTTTCAAATCGATCAAATTAGCGTTCATGTTTACACCAATTTGAAGTAATTACATAAAAAATATCTATCAATATAGAGAAAAGCAATAGTTCAACAGTTTGCAGTCTGTACACAACATTACTTTTCTTGAAATAGTCCATACTTACTTTGCTTAATTAGCATATATTCCAGATACAAACTATTATACCTTCATATATCATGTCGATTACAAAACCAGCAACTCCTAAATGTATAGATAACACGCAACCTGCTGTTGAATTGTCGAACAAGGGTGGTATCATTTCAGCTAGCAAAGAGACTGAAAATCCAAAATAATCTGACAGAAGTAAAAAAAAAACTTTTGAACAGCTAATTACAACACCTAATGTTGTACAAGTGAAATATCTTGTTCACAACTTAATTTCTGATACTAATTTTACTTTTTATGTTGCAGTAGTACCTGTTGTTCTTAAATTCTTTTTCCAAACACAGTAGGTGGATTTGACGATCCCGTTGATTAATTCCAGGATAACTATCAACTGATAGGGATATGGATCTTACTCTAAGGATGCTAAAGACCTATAACGTACCCAACAAATATCTATATATATATATAACCCTTCGGCAGTCTACATATGTTAGGACAAAAACCAACATTCTCTCTATCAAAGTATACAGAGAGAAAAAAATCAAACTAAAAAGAAAGAGCAGTATTAAGGGTTCATACAACCTACAATTTGATCTTCTAAGGATGCACATCAGAACTTCAGGAATAAGGGTTCATACATATTAATAACTTCAGGATGGACATGCTTGTCCTGAAGCTTTCAAAAAAAGTACAAGTAGGAGAAAAAACTTTGTAGGGAACACATAATAAGTGCCTAGAAATATATTTTCTAGGAACCATTAAATAGTAATAAGTGCCTAGAAATATTTTTTCTCAGGAAACCATGGCTAAAATATTCTTGCCACTTGAACATGATAAATAGATAGACATCAGTAATAATATGTAAGACAACAACACAACATTATATATAAAAGAAAACGGCTTTCCGATCTTACCAAATGAAACTACGATCAGTTAGAGCCAAACAGAATTTAAATAAGTAAATTAGAGCAAATTAGAGCTTACAATGTGTAATTGACATGATGGTGATGATAATATGAATGTATTGTACAAGGGATCTTCATGGGTTGGATTTTCAGTCCAATCCCAATTCTAAATCTAACAGGAAATCAGATTGTGATACAAAAATTGAAGCACCGTAGTTCATTCTCGTATACAAACTGATACAGAATAAAAATGACCAACTCATTATCAAAATGACAGTACTGAAAAAATAAAATCAAACAAATCAAGAATGCTAAAAAAATACCAGAAATAGCGATACAAAATCAGCTAATATGCTGCAGCCAACTTTAGAGTCCCATAATTTGACTCGAGCATAATCAAGAACCAAAAAAGTATGCATCACAGAGATCTGGAGAATGATCCATAATTAACTAGATACAGGGCCTTCAACCAATCTAACTAGATATGTTACGTCAAACCCATATTTAAGGATAGTTTTCGTGGTGCAATAGAATATCCTATCAAAGTTTAACGTCCAAATTCAAAAGAAAGAAAGAAAAATATTAGAATTTATATCTATAAAATTAAACCATTTTGTACTTTGTTTGTTAGTTTGGCACTGAGCAAATTATCTTGTAATTCTTTTAGCAGCTTCAACTATGTAATAATTTTTAGTAAACTACACAATAAGCCAAAAGAATATAAACCAGCTCCCCAGATAACACTCATTTCCAGCCTCAGATTTAAGATTCCAACATATTCCCATTAAATCTCTCATATTTGTCATTTATCACCAAACCAAAACTCCAATTGCGTCAAGAAACCCTGTTTACTGGCTAAATTATAGTAACTAAAAATAGTGACTGTAAAGCAACTCTCCGTCAAAATCTACATCTGCAGGAGTAACTCTGAAACCAAGATAGAATCTTCACACTACTATATCAATTCAAAGAAATTTTGGTCCTTTTGGATTCGGAGCTGCTATTTGGACCGCCGTGGGGCTGGCCCGTGGCCACGCGGCGCATTGACATTGGCCCTCCGGCCCGGGGTGGGCCCGCGTTAGCGGGGGGCCGATGGCTGGCCACCACGCGGGCGCAGGCCAGCCCCGCGGGCGGTCAAAATAGACTTTCCATTTTGGATTTATATTTATAATTTAAATCGGTGAATCCAGGCAAGCAACTTATATTAGCTAGCTTCAATCACAAAGAAAGTTTCAAACTACTACAAGAAAAGCATAAATAACCAAAACTTGTATGAATATAGCCAACCAAAGGCTGGGCAACCCGATGGTTGAGGCATTTCGTACAGGAAGGGAAAATACTGGGATCAACAACCTTGGGGGACAATAAGTGGCTGGCCCTTAATTTTTTTTTAAAAACAACTTAGATCCATGAACTTCTCATATCTCCAATTGCAAACAGATACAAGCTCAAAATACGTTAAATGAAAATCCCAGCTCCCTTACATGTCTGTGTAATTAATGAGTGGTCTTCAAAATTCTAGCTTAAGACAATGTTGAGTCGGTCTTCCTAGGTTTGATAGTTAACAAATCATTTCGCACTTCATGTGTTTGAGCATGTGTCGGTGGTTGTAATGTGAAGACATTCGATTTCCTGGACAAATATGAATTGGAAAATCAAACTCAAAGTCAATACGGGCTCAAGTCTATGCAAGTAGGATACAATTTTAGTTGGATTAATAATCACAAGCAAAGAGATCTTAAGATTTATTCGTGCAGAGTTATTCGTGCAGAATTAAAAATATATTGCAATTATAGAAATAGTGTTATACCTCTATCGACGTCAAGGGACTCGCCCCCGTCGAGCTCCATGATGCGGTGGACGGTGCGCATGTACTTGGAGTCGGGCTGGTCGGGGGAGTCGCGAAAGTGGCGGAGGATCGCGGCATTGACGTCCTGGAGGAGAAGGACATGGGGGTGGCGGGGTCGGGACCGTTGGCATCGGAGGAGAAGGACATGGGGGTGGCGGGAGTGGCGGGGGTTGTGGAGGTGTAGGGTGTGGCGGAAAGGGGTCCGGTCGGCGGAGGATGGGGAGGGAGTCGGCTGGTGGGAGTGGCGGCAGCGGCCGTACATCACTTCGCCTGCCCTGTGCCCGAGGTTCAGCAGATCGGGTTGGTAGAGAATCTAGGGTTTGGTGGGGATGGAGAGAAATTTAGGGTTCTAGATCGAGAAGCGAAGGAGGAAACTAAGCGAAGGACGACGATGTGGAGGATTGAAAGAAGGAGGAGGAGAAGCTTAGTGTTTGGTGAGAGGAGGGAAGAGGATGAGAAGGGGAGTGGAGCTGAGAGGGAAGGAGAAGGGATTTGGAGAGGGGATGAGAAGGGGGCGGAGGCTTGAGCCTCCAAATATCGCGTTGGTGGAAAGAATTTTACAGAAAACTTAATTACAAGTTTGCCACCGCTCTAAAATATTAATAACGCTTTATTTTATAAACGTTATAGAAAGCCCAAAATTAGCCAAAACCGTCATAAAAAAAGGTATTTCGAACTTTGATGACGCTTCTTTATCAGCCGTCATAAAATCCACTTATCAAGCATCATTAAAAGGGTTTTTTGTTGTAATGTTTATAGATGATATAAGCAGGATTAAAACCCAATTTTTAGATTGAATTTTTGTTTATTATGCAGTACAAAAACCCCATATGAAAATCAGAAAAAAAAACTTAGAAAACAGTTTTCAGAACTTTGAAATCACTTCGATACGACGTGCGTCCCGCCGAACTGGGCAACGTGGTCGCGAACCAAAAGCATCAAAAGGTGCGTAATGGCTTCGTGGACGTGTGGGCTTTGACGAAATTCAAATTGGTCGCGTGTGCGCGATGAATTTGATGCGTATCCGTCGAAATTTACCGTATCAGCCTCGGTGCAAACTTCTCAATTACTTCATGCACCTTCGTCAGATCGAGACAAAACTTGTGCCAACAGGACTGTATCGCTTTTCTGGTCCTGTATGGCAAGTTTGGTCCGATTCTGAGACAGTTGATCGGATCGCTGTTTTGCGGGACCCGCGATCTGACTCAATGGGTGATTTTGTGCACAGTCCATCGGAATCCAACTTTGGACATACAGTTGGGTTCATATCTAAAAACCAGACATATTGACATGTAGTTTGACAACTTTAGAGACCATTGACTCTCGCACAAATTTTAGTACAAAGCGGGTCAAACGACGGACATCGTTTTTGTCTGAAATTATCGTTTTGCCCCTGTGTCCAGAATTGGACTTAAGGACAGACAATCTTAGCTAATTTGACTATTCTGAGAACATTGGTAATGTCTATTTTAGCTTTCGAAGATATTTGTGGATTTTGGACTTTATGGTGTACCAGTTGACGGTATCTTATTGGTTCTTCGTGCTACCACCAGACAAGTATACCTTGCCTCCCTCTACAGTTTATTTTTATACTTATAGTACACCTATCTTAGTATGTATCCTTAGTTACCTTAGTTGCTATAGATTTATATAATACCTTGTTTACTAGTTTATTGTCTTGCTTGTATATCAGTATTTCATGACTTGATAGTGTAGTTATACCAGGCTTGTTTACGTTATGGATCATGCTAGAGTTGTCCTTACCTGTGTCATGACTGAGTTGTATCGTGCCTTCACCTGTATCTTGACTGAGTCGTGTCTGCAAGTTTGTGTGAGTGAACTTTTATTCCTTTGTCTTTTCCACAACTTGCGAGTCCACACACGGGGCGAGGGTTGTCCTTTGCACCTGTGAGTCCACATACGGGGCGAGGGTGACTTGTCTTGAAACTGACCTGCGAGTCCACATTTGGGGCGAGGGTCGGTATTCTATTGATCTTCCAGCAGTTCATTTATGCATACTTGATCCCGTGTCCGTATTCATAGTTACCTGTCAGTAGCCACATGTCAGTCTCATGTCTAGTTTCTATTTCTACCCTGGTTATATTATTGCATGATTAAACTGTTAGATAGGCATATTTTATGTATCTTGCTATTCTTCTAAGGACCTGATGATCTCTTCAGGTTTAGCGATTGCATGGAGTTAGTTAGTAGAGCGGGATGGTAGAGGATTGCGATGTATGATACGGGTATTTGCTTGTGATATTTCTTTATTATCCTCTCGTGCCTAATATTCAATATCATGATATACTCTGCTTATTTATAGACTCATATCATTCTTGGAGTCTAATCGAACAATATGCTAATGGGCTGCAGACCATGACCCATACCTGTTCATTCATGTTTTATATATTCTTATGGATTGAGATATAGTTTAGATTAGACATGATACCCATGACCTTGACAGCTTATACGTACTCGAGTCGGGCAGGAGTCCGCTCGATACGTAGCTGGCTTGCTCACGAGCTCGCATCCGAAAAGCGGGTGTGGGTCGTGACAGGACGCATAAGCATTCTTCATACGGCTAGGATTGGTGGCCGCATATGCATTCTCCATGAGGCTAAAATTAGCGGTCGTACATGCATTCTTCCTGCGGCCCGCACCCTTATGCAGCTTCTTCTTGGACCGCATAGAGTTCCTATTTGCCCCCGAAAGTCCAGCATCGTAGTATTTTCCTTTGTCGGACTTGGAGATAGCAGGGTCCTCTGCGGCCTGAAGTGGGGCCACATGTGAGTCTTCTTCGCCGTCTTGAGCAGCAGAGAAGACTTGTTCCAGAGCTTGGAAGAGGCAACAGTATTGGGCCTCCACGCCCTGCGGGCCTTCTTTGTGCCAGCTCGCCTCTGGATTTGGCTAGCGCTCCCTTCGGAGAGCATTTCCTCAAATGCTTACTGGTCCAAGCGAACAAACAGCATTTGTTGCGTGGAACCGAGTTTGGCTGCATCCGATTGCGTCACCAACTTATCAGCAGTAGAGAAGTTATTTTCCAGCAGAGTCGCCATCGTGTTAGCCATTAATTGTCGTAGAACAGAACAGTTTTATAGGAGGACTGAGCTTTGACTCACAATTACAAACTCGCTTGTACAAAAGAGAGCCTATGAACAAAACCTAGGAAAATCAATCTAAGTACAATTATTTTGTTTTTGATTCTGGGGGTGACAGTAGAGGCTCGGAAGAGTGCTATCAACTATGCCTTACTCCTTGGACTATCGAACGCAACTTCTGCTCTGGTGAAGAAAATGCTCTCTGTATGTACGCAGGGGTTCAGGGCTTTGCAAGGGAATAGCACCTTGCTATTTATAGGAATTCATGAAGAATGGGCTGTACAGCCACGTGGCAAATTTCGGGCCACATCCTTGTAACTGTGCCTCGAGATTCGGTCAGCTGGGGGTTGGTTGAGATTGATCATGATCTGTTTGTTGCATAAATATGAACTGTCAAGACTTGGTCAATTTCTGCCACGCGTCTCAACTGCTACTTTGTGGCGAGCCGCATAAATGAGCATCCTGGCTGAGCCGCATGACGGACTGTCTCATAGCCGAGCCGCATGAAGGATGTATCCTGGATGAGCCGTATGAAGGATTGTCCCATAGCCGAGCCGTATAAAGAGTGTCTCTTGACCGAGCCGCATGAAGGACGTCTCATGACCGAGCCGCATAAAGAGTGTCTCACGACCGAGCCGCATGAAGGACGTCTCATGACCGAGCCGCATGAAGGATGTCTTATGACCGGGCCGCATGAAGGACATCTCATAACCGAGCCACATGAGAGATGATCCATGCTCGAAACGCATGAGAGTTGTCACATGACTGAGCCGCATGAGGGTCGTATAGGCGATCCGCTTAAAGAATCTTCTTTGGAATTTGGGAACTGTGCTAGATATTATGATAATTTTCTCGTCTTTTTAGGAGTATGTCACGTCTTGTCTTTATGTCAGAGCCATCATCTCTGTCAGAGCTGTCGTCTTTATGTCAAAGTAATTATGGCCAGCTGTTTAGGCTGATTTCGAACCGCATAAGGTTCCCTGCTATTTGTGGGCCGCATGAAGCTTTCTGAGCCACATGAAGCTCCCAGTGCTTTTGAGCCGCATGAAACTCCCCCAAGTTTTGAGCCACATGAAGCTTCCATATTGCTTTTATGCCGTATAGAAAAATCCATGCTTCTACAATTAGTTGTATTCTGAGTTATCGGAATCAAGTGTTATAACAATTATCGTATGACTTGAAATTTTTCAAAAATATCGGAATCTGGCAACATTGGACATTACAGGGCCGAATTCGGGGATTCGAAATCCAATGGAAAACAGGAAACAGAAAAGTTAGCTAAGCCTCACCTCTGACATCGTATAGCCGTACGAATATCGATAACAAGAACTGATCAGTTTTATAAATATAATATTGTAAAGATTTTGAAGGTGTGATCCAAAGGTTTCTCTCCCATCCCGATGCAATTCAAATCTACAGTGTACTCTAGGTTATGGTTTATAAATTGAAATCGTATTTCATTTTTAGTATGATAGGAAACACACATAAAACAAAAATAAAGGTAAACAGGAGATTTTCGTCTTTATCAAAAAATAATGTCAAACTAGAATTTGTGTGCCTAAGGTAATACTTTCAAGGATTTCAGGATCAGAATTGTTGAAAATTGATAAAATTTAGGAACTAGTGTTTAACCATTTCGACAACCCAAAAATGGCTAACTTTGAAATTTCTCAAACATTTCAACAGAACGTCCTTTGAATTTTGGAGCCCAAAATTTTCACAAGAGTATAAAACACACCCAGAGCAACCCTCCGTAAAATTTTCGGGTACGTTGACCCCTTCGGTGGAGCAACTCTCAACACCAGTACACATGCAATTAAAGATATTGATATAAACAATAAAGTTAGAGTTTCCAAGGATGAAATTTCCTTACTGAAGTGTATTACCATAACTATTTTGCAATTGCTCCACTTTGTTTAAGAAACTAATTTTCAGTTAGTAATAAATTTATAGTAGAAACAACATATAAAGTTAGTTAAATCCATAATCATGAAAAATCACACATATTGGAATATATATACATTTATAAAAATATCACATTCGTTATGTATTGGTCACCACTTTACTTTAGGATCAAAATCTCTTAAGTTCTAATTCTAGCATAGTGTTTATGTCATTATGATACATGAATATCTAAGATTTGGATCTCATAAATAATACATAAGCTAAATTTTTTGGAAAAGTAAATTCTACCTTATCAAATTTAGAAGTAATGTTCAATTCTAATGAGACTAATTTCATGTCCGAAAACAACTTAAGCCTATCGGAGTGCTTATACTAGTTTATCTTTCTAATATAACCAAAATTTAATTAAAGGTAGCCATTTTAGAACTTATTTCAATTTTGGACAGAAACAAATGCATTTTTCAACTAATTCACCTATGACAAAATGAGAAAATTCATATAACTAATAGGGTTCAAGTCTAATCGGACTATATGTATACATATGTGATTCGAAGCGAAACCATGAACATACCATATTATTTTGATACCAAGTAGGACATGGTATTATATACATACCACACATATATCCATTTATATAAAATTTCTAATATGAACATATGACATAATAATCTATACACAAATTCTAAAAATCAACCAGTTCAAAATTAGATTATAGAATTATATCATTTCGTCCATATCAAGTGTCCATATTGTGTTTCATAAGTATCCGTGTCAACTTGCCCAAATTCTTTCGGACATATGTGTCCGTATTCATCTCTATGAATCCTAAATCCCTAGTAAATCTTTTATACCAAAATAATATAAAATATGAATCACAACCCTATATTTATATATTTATATTTACTTAACATCATATATAATAAATTGGACAATATTTAATTACAAAATTAAAAATTATAGAGGATTTGAAATAGAGAAGAAAGACAGCTTGCCTTGCTTTGAGTTCCAAATTGAAACTAGGGTTTTGTTTTCCCCAATCCTCTTCTTCAATGAGTTATATTCAAAAATTTGAGAATAATTAAAGAATTACATAGATGGAGAAATTGACCTAAGTTTTATTTGAAAATATTATAAGAAAATTGGGGGACGGGATTATACCTAAAATAGGAAGAGGAAAAGGGGAAATGGTGGCGGTGGTGAGCAGCCATGAAAGGAGGCCGCCGGCGGTGGAGGGGCCGGTCGGCCGGCTGGAGGCGTGCGGCCACAATCGTCGCGGCTTCGCCGACGGGTGCGGCATGAGTGAGGAGGGGAGAGAGGGAGTGAGAGAGATGGAGAGAATGAGAGGGGGAGGTAGAATATAAGAGAGAGGGAGAGAGTGTGTAAGAGAGAGGGAACTGAGAGAGAGATGTGAAGATGATTGGGAGAAAGAAGAAGCTGCTACTTCTCTTCCTATGATTCCCTAAGGCTTTAACCAAAATGTCTAAAATTTTCATGCATGGAGACATGTGTCTCCAAGGGAAATTATTGAATTACACATGCTCTTCATGCATGGAGGCATGTGTATAGGTAGGTGGCAATTAAATTTTATAATTTTGTAAAATTTATAAAGTTTTGTGTAACAATTTATTTATTTTTAAAAGTGAATGTATTTATCATAATAAGATTATCATGTATAATACTAATAACATAATAATAATAAAAAATACTTGTATATATAAATCATATATAAACCTGGATACCGTATTTACGATATATTGCTATGACAAATCCTTTCTGAAGTCCTTTTGTCTTTTCACTCGCTTAGATACAGATTCTGCGAGTTCTGGTTCAATTGCTATTTTTGTAGCAATAACATCTTTATGGACTACCTCTTCGTAAGAAACTTGAGCCTCCTGTGCACTCACATTGTTCTCCGAAATGTTCGCGAGAATAATATTTTTGGCCTTGCAAATTTATCTTCAAAGAATTATGTATCGCGAGATTCAATAATATAATTTGACTCAATATCAAGGAACCTCCGAGCATCACTCTTATCTGCATAACCCAGGAATATAGTCTTCGTAGTCCATGTTCCCAGCTTCTGAATCTTCAAATCTGGAAGCTTTACATACGCAGACACCCCACACTCGAATGACATTCAAGTTGGGTCTGACCTTGAACCAGAGTTCATAAGGAGTGACTTCCGAAGTTGCATGCAGCACTCTGTTCAATATGAACGTAGCCATAGACACTGCTTCATGCCAGAAGTCAACAACATTGAGTTTATCATCTCTGTTAGCATTTTTTCTTCCTTTTTGCAACACCATTTGATTGAGGAAAGTATGGAGCAGTTGTCTCATTGATAATTCCATGTTCTCTGTAGAACGATACGAATTCATGAGACATATACTCGTCACCTCGATCACTTCTGAGTCTCTTGAGTTGTTGTCCAGTTTAACACTCGGCTTCAGCCTTGAAGTCCTTAAATTTCTCAAACGCTTCATCTTTAGACTTGAGTAGATAAACGAACGCATACTTTGAGAAGTCATCGATGAAACTAATGAAATACTTCATCTCGGCCTTTGTGGAGAACTATTTGAAGCCACAAATATCTGAGTGCACCAACTCCAGAAGATCTGTACTTCGGTTTACCCGCTTGAATGATTTTTTTGTGATCTTAGTCTGTGCACAGACCTCACACTTCTCTAACTCCTTATCCCTACATTTGGAGATAAGCCCTAGACTAGACATCTTGTTTATTCTTTTACAATGAACATATCCTAGTCTATCATGCCACAACTCAAATGAATAACCAGAATAAGAAACTGCATTCACTATCTCTATAGGAGTTACAAGTTAAAGTTTGAACATCCCTTCGGTACAAAAGGAATTCCCAGAGTATATTCCTCTATAGGACATAACGACTTGACCAACGTTAATATCCATCCTCAAGCCTGTATTACGGAACAGGCTTCCACACATCAGGTTCTTGGCTATAGCAGGTACGTGCTTCACATTCTGAAGCATTAACGACTTTCCCGAAGTCAGTTGTAATACCACCGTCCTGATCCCGTGTACTTTAGCTTGTGTCTGGTTCGCCACCATAACCTTCTCAGAAATAGGTTGGTACATAGTGAACCACTCCTTCTTTGAGTAAACATGACACGAGGCCCCAGTGTCTATCCACCAGTCTGTGTCAATCCCAGCTGAGTCAACCTGCACAATCATAGCAATAAAGTTAACCTCACCTTGCACCTTTTGTTTTGGTTTTTCTTTACAGTCCCTCTTCTAGTGGTCTTTCTTGCCACAGTTGAAACAAGTCCTAGGTTCTTTGGACTTGGGCTTGAACTGCATCGACTTTACCTTCAGATGATGAACGTCTTTCTTCTTTTGGTAGGGAGCTGTCTGCTTCCCTTTAGAATTTTCTCCTTGCACCATGTTCTCCTTAGCCATCTGCTTGGACAAAGCGTCCACTTTGAGTTGAGCTCTTAACTCGTCTTCAATATATATCCAGTACAAGAGGCGTTCCAGGTCTACTTCCATCTTCTTATGGTGCATGTCCATGATGAAGTTGCTCCACCCAAGTAGGAGCTTGGCAACAATACCCCCGACGACAAAGGCATCGACCAATGGCATGTTGTCATCTGCCAGCTTCTGACTTGACTTGAGAAACTCCTTGACTTGAGGCAACATGGTTGTGTCATCCTCAAACCGCATCCTCCAGACCTTTTCGGTCACGTGGATCATGTTTCTATTCTCTTCTGACTTGTAGAGATTCTCTATAGACTCCCAGACGTCCTTTGCATTGACCGTCTTGCTGTATGACTCCACCAAAGTATCCTCCATCGAGTCCTGGATCAACAACTTACAGAAGTTGTCATCCCGTCTATACTTCGACTACAAAGTCGTGGCTTTAACAACGCTTCGAGCATTTTTACTCTCTAGAATCAAAGGCTCAGGATCTGTCAACACATAGCCAACGCTCATGAGTTGAAGATTAAAGCTAACCATTCTCTTCTGGATGTTGTAATGCTTCCCGTCAAACTTTTCAAGTTTAAAACTTATGTCGAAAAGTTGTGCACAGTTGTTCTCCATCAGATCTGAATCTTGCTTTATGATTATTATTCCCGAAATAGATCGTTAGATAGAAATCTCGATCTCTACGAGAACACGAGTTGATAAAAGTAACTTAGCAGGTGAAATAAAGATCACCAGCAGATTCGAAAAAACTTCTAGAAAGCTCGTTGTCACCTCCTTTCTCAAACTCGAAGAACTCCAATGGACTCCAATGGCAATGGCGGCACAACTCTTCGTCTCTTAATTTTAGCATAAGTCCTCAATGAAGGCATGAAGAGAGTATTTATAGAGGAGGGTCGAAACCCTAATCCTAATCTTGGCCGTAACTGATTGCAAAAAGATAGGAACGAATAATGAAAAGATTTGAATGAATTAAATTCAAATTCCATAAATGATGGATCTGATTAATTGACACAATCTTTCCATAACCGTTTAAATCTTCCAATCTGCCATATAATTAATCGTATGTGCCCCTTAGCCCACTCAGCCCGTCAACACGCGTAGCTGCGAAGCAACACAATCGTGCAGCACAACATCGCAAATGTGCAGGCGCGCAGTGCAACATTTCAAGTGTGCAGCTGCGCCAAAGCCCCGCGACTCCTGTGCAGCTCCTAAGTGTGCACCTGTACGGCCCTTGCACAGCTCCTACACGTGCACCTACGCGGCCCCTGCGCATGCACCTGTGCATATGACTCGCGCAGAAGATGAGCACACGAGCTCATCAACTGTGCACAAGACGCCATACGCCGATGCTGACATACTAAGTGCAAAGTACGCCAACAAAGCGCCACTTTGCCCCCTTGAGCCCGAGCCTGAGTCCGAGTCCGAGTCGCTAAGGACCTTCGGGGCTTAGCACCAGAGGAAAATTATCCCATATGGAACCCATATGCCACACCTCATGTGATCTCTCAACATAAGCAAAGCTTTATATAGAGATACAATCCGTTTGGCTGAGGCAATATGGGACTATCTTTCTAGTCTCTAAGGAAAAATACCAACACATCTCACAAAATTATGTTTGGCATCCCACTCTCAAAAGTATATTTTCCAAATCTGTGTTCAAAAAACATAGTTATAACTACTTTCAAAGAGGAGAAAAAAGTTGTTTTCCAAAAAAATCCATTTCCAAAAACAATAGTGCCCCCACCTACACTCCTACCTCTCGATTCTCACACGTTTCTCTCTCCTCTCTCATTCTCTTAGCCTTCTCTTTCTCTCTCAGCTCTCTCCCTCACCCGCTTCCCCTCACTCTCAGCTCTCTTTTTCTCTCTAAGCTCTTTCCTTCCTCTCCCTTTCCCTAACCTGCTTCTCCTCCCTCTCCCTCTCCATCCGACGTGGTTGTCATGGGGAAAAGCTTGGAGTCGAGGCCGCTAGAAGGGAAGAGTGGATCCCCGATGGTGGTTGGCATAGATCTAGACGTGGGGGAAAGGCTCAGAGTCGAGGCGAGCCGGAGGAATCGCTACAGAGCTCTCTTCCGAACCGAGATCGACTCGGAGCCCGAAACCCTCTTCGACAGGATCCGCCCTGTCCTTGCCCTTCTCGACGATGGTCGCGTGCACGTGGACCTCTTCTGCATCTTCTTCGTCGTTCGGGTCAAGGACGGGTTCAAGTCCTTCATGGCCAAGAGGACATGGGCCTCCATCGCCAGGGATATTAAGTCGGAGTCTTGTTTTTGGGTGGTTTGGTTGTGTGGATTCAAGAAGAATTTATGTAACAGTTTGTCGGATACGAAAATTTGGGTGTTGACATCTGTCACGCCGCAGAACCAGAATACTGGAGAGCAGGGGCAGACATAGCCAGCTACGTATATTGAAATGGAAACCACCTCGATATACGGTCACGGCTGTCTAGATATATGAGGGTTTACTACAAGCCAACAGTCTCTTATGGTCATGAACAAGCCTAATGTCTCAATCACAAGCAAGTAAGTAAGGTCGCAAGATGTATGATCATTAAATATACAATAATAAGGCATCCCAAATATTACATATTCAGCTGATCATGAAGCTAGTCGTTACAAAATGTTAGGACTAGCAAGAGTTTAGTCGTACATGATCAACCCTAGGATTTGTTAATCATGTTTACAGCCCGTAGGCAGACAGTAAATAAAAGTGCATCGAGCTAACAGGTGCTCGTCGGCTAAACACCTCAAAAGAATAGTTTTACAGTAGAGTGAGCGGAACAAAATAGAAAACCCACTCGTAGCCCGGGTTCCTTCTAGTCGCCACCATTGGGCTGGAAGCTTGGTAGATCCTCGGGAGCTGCTCCGAAATCTGGCCACACAAAACCAGCTGGGTCAACCCCAGAAAGAGCAAGTTCCACAAGGGGGCCACGAAATAAGAACAAAAGCCAGCAATCAGCACAAGAAAATCTAATATTAAAATTAAAACTTACGAAAACATGGCAGGGTGATATACGACGAGATAACCATGGAACTATTCCGATAGCCAGGTTACAACCCGTAAACCAAACAAGGACCGGGGTTGTAACCCTTCGTCTGAACAGAACTTGGTTTCCCACCATTTATCGGCAAGATAATAATGCAAGAAATCAAGGCAGGGTGCGATGTTGTACTGGGTCAAGACAAGGCTAAACTGGTTATACCTCATTCAATCAATCACGGCCAAGCAGACGCTACGGCTTACTACTTTAACTAACTAGGGTTATCACAGGCCTAATTACTAACAAGATGCAGTGAGACTGTTCCACAGCCACAAGCCCTGCAGACTATCCAGGTTACCCAGGTCGAAAGTTAGGGGTTGAATTCTGGTGGGTACATCGCCCGAGAGACAAATATACCCTTAGGTGACTTAGAGGGTACAACACGCGACGGTGTGCTGGAAATGTGCCCTACTCGACGGCAGGCTACAGATCCCAAGAGCGCCCAGGTAACGGGATTGCCTGTAGCTGTGTCATCTCTTCATGACTACTGTGTTATTCTAGTTATTAACCTTAATCCATTTTAGTAGGTACTCCTGACCGTGGTACTCAGGAGTCCTATCCTAGACATGATGCAAGACAGGACAAGTGGATTTAACAAGCAAGCAAGAAAGAACCACCCACGGTGTCAAGGCAGGTCAAGTTAAGTTATCAAGTCATGCTACAAGTTAGGAGTGCGCCGCCACGGGCCACTATCAAGTTATCAAGTCACTGGGATTAATCACAAGTTACAAGTTAAGTGTGCACCCTACTGGGTCACCAACAAGGAGTTTCAGAGAATACCAAGGTCATAAATCATAGAAAATCTCGAGAACCGTACTAGTCATAAACAATTACTGAAAACCGTGTTAGGCCGTGTCGGGTCAAGATAGCCGTGCTGTGTTAAACAGATCTCAGGAAAATTCAATCCACAAAGAGAAACCAAATCGAGAAATAAAACCAAAACTCCAAGAGCCAATGGGTTAAGCAAGGGGTCAGGGGGCAGCGTACACACAAAAGCACGCACGCAGAGGGGAGCAGCGTACGCGAAATGTCAAGCACGCTCAAGGGGAGCAGCATACGCGAAAAGTCACGCACGCTCAAGGGAAGCAGGATACGTGAAAAGTCACGCACGCTCAAGGGGAGCAGCATACGCGAAAAGTCACGCACGCTCTAGGGGAGCAGCATACGCGAAAAGTCACGCACGCTCAAGGGGAGCAGCATACGTGAAAAGTCACGCACGCTCAAGGGGAGCAGCATACGCGAAAAGTCACGCACGCTCAAGGGGAGCAGCATACGTGAAAAGACGCACGCTCAAGGGGAGCATCATACACGAAAAGTCACGCACGCTCAAGGGGAGCAGCATACGCGAAAAGTCACGCACGCTAAAGGGGACACGCTTCCAACAGGAAGCGTACCCAAGTCTGCGTACGCTGCGCTAAAGAGCGCGCACAGCTCAGTGTGCGTAAGCTATCAGCTCTGCACACTACTCACTGTCTTCTCCAAACAGCAAGAACACTATGGTTGAACTCAAGGCTACACAGCATCATAACTTGGCCATCCGAACTCCAAATCCGAATTTCTAAAGTTCCAACTTGGGTGAAACTGAATGCTCTTCCACATGAAAACATCAAAATTCCATAAAATCCAACTTAAATAGATCAAAACCATACAAAATCCAAAAATAGGAAAACTTAGATCTAGAACAATGGAGACTCCAAATCACAAAATACCAAGTTCTAATGTTGATCACCATGTCCTAATCTAGCAAATGGACAAATAAAAGAGGGTACTCATGTAGTGGCAAGATGCACTTGCCTAGGGTTAGGAGAGTTGTGTAGAGGAAGGAGAAGAAGAAGAAGAAGGAAATAAATGGTGGTTATAAGGAGAGAGAAAATATTGGTAGAGTTTTAAAGAGGGTGGGATGTGGTGTGTTGAGGGTGGAGCATAGGCTAAGGTGATCCAATACATAATAAAACAAACCAACCCAAACCATCCCAATTAAAACCGAGCCATGCCAAAACCCAAAATACGAGAAATACTGGAATTCCACAAGTTGAGAAAAAATAACAATACATGCCAAAATCTAGATACGAGTATAATTATGAAATACAGGAAATACGGGAAATGAGGGTGAAAACTCTACCCACCTTAAAAGAATTTCGTCCTCGGAATTTAATCAAGGAGCTAGAGATTGCCACGACAAGCTACACTAAGCACATGCAAGTTACACTAAGCAGTTCAATCATACAATCATACAATACAAGCAAGGAAGGAAAAACGTAAGGCATAAGAAAGACATTATACCTCACGAGTCAAACAGATAGGGATATCGCGATCGGATGTCGTCCTCACGCTCCCACATTGACTCACCTAGAGAGTGATGACCCCAAGTAACACGGACTAATTTAATAGTCTTGTTCTTGAGTATCTTCTTCCTCCGGTCCAATATAGACACGGGCCTCTCCTCATACGAAAGGTTGGTACCAACAACCAATTCCGAATGGTCTAGGAAGTGGCTCGGGTCCAGAATATACCGTCGTAATTGGGATACATGGAATACATCATGCACCTCACTTAGCGACGACGGAAGAGCGAGACGATAGGATACATCTCCTACTCGCTCTAGAATGTCGAACGGCCCTATATACCTAGGACTAAGCTTTCCCCGTACGCCGAAGCGAATGACGCCGCGGTTAGGCGAGATCCTAAGGAATACATGGTCGCCGACAGCAAATTCTAAGGGACGTCGATGAGCATCGGCCCAATAGCGCTGGCGGTCCTGGGCAACTCGGAGGTGATCTCTGACCTTCCTGACCACTTCAACCGTCTGGGAAATCAATTCGGGTCCGAGCATCTGCCTCTCCCCGACATCGTCCCATGCTAGCGGGGATCTGCATTTCCTGCCATAAAGAGCCTCGAAGGGTGCCATCTGGATACTGGCCTGATAAATGTTGTTGTACGAGAATTCCATCAGGTGCAGATGATTCTCCCATGAACCACCGAAGTCAAGGGTACAGGATCTCAACATATCTTCAAGAGTCTGGATTGTGTGCTCTGATTTACCATCCATCTGCGGGTGATATGCTGAGCTAAATTGAAGGCGAGTCCCCAAACTCTTCTGTAAGCTACGCCAAAAGTGTGATGTGAATCTTGAATCCCTGTCCGAGGTGATGCTGACTGGCATACCGTGAAGCCTGACGATCTGCCTGAGATACATCTCTGCTAACTGTGCCGTTGACTGTCCAACTTTGAATGGGAGAAAGTGTGCCACCTTGGTAAGCCTGTCCACAATTACCCAAATAGCATCTCTGCCGGCCGAAGATCTGGGCAATCCGGTCACGAAATCTATGGTTATATGTTCCCATTTCCATTCTGGGTTCGGTAAGGGTTGAAGAAGTCCAGCGGGCCTCTGATGTTCAGCTTTAACCTGTTGGCAAACCAAACACCGAGAGACAAACCGGGCTATCTCCCTCTTCATGCTATTCCACCAGAAATGCTGACGAATATCACGGTACATCTTCGTACCACCCAGATGAATAGAATATTGAGAACTGTGGGCTTCTGCCATGACTTTCTGTCTGATATCTCCACTGGGTACACAAAGACGCTTATCATGTCAAAGTGTACCGTCTTCATGGATACATAACTCTGGCCTTCTTCCTTCTTCACACTCTGCTCTAAGTCGCTGGATCTTGGAATCTGTTGACTGCACCACCCGGACTCTCTCAACTATGCTGGACTGAACCTGTAGGCTGGCCATCAATGCCACGCTGGTTGGCACTTCAATTCCCATCTTCTGAAGATCTGCCAATAATTCTGGTTGCGCCGTCAGGAGATAAACTCCGGCTCTCCTGCTCAATGCATCTGCTACAACGTTAGCCTTCCCGGGATGATACTGCAAATCTACATCATAGTCCACTAGTAGCTCGAGCCATCTTCTCTGCCGCATATTAAGGTCCTTCTGGGTGAAAACATACTTCAGGCTCTTATGATCAGTAAAGATCTCCACTCTATCTCCGTACAAGTAGTGTCTCCACAACTTCAAAGCAAACACTACCGCCGCTAATTCCAAGTCGTGGGTCGGGTAATTCTTCTCATGATCACGTAGTTGACGTGACGCATAAGATATTACCTTCCCATGCTGTATCAAGATACACCCCAATCCTCTGTCTGAAGCGTCGTAATAAACTGTGAATCCTCCGGTCCCATCTGGAAGGGTGAGTATGGGAGCCGTTATCAAACCTCGCTTCAACTTCTCAAATGATTCCTGACACTCTGCTGTCCAAACAAACGGCACATCCTTGCGGGTTAACTGGGTCATCGGTGCTGAAATCCTTGCGAAATCTGAAATGAACCGCCGGTAGTAGCCGGCCAATCCAAGGAAGCTGCGAACCTCTGCTACTGAGCTGGGTACCGGCCATGACTCGATAGCCACAATCTTCTGGGGATCCACCTCCACTCCTCCTCGGGTAATGATGTGACCCAAGTATGAGATGCGATCGAGCCATAACTCATATTTACTGAACTTGGCGTACAACTGATGTTCTCTAAGCGTCTGGAGGACGACTCTGAGATGCTGCTCATGCTCTGCTTTGCTCTTGCTGTAGACCAAGATATCATCTAGGAACATGATCACGAACTGATCCAAGTAAGGCATGAAAATGCGGTTCATGAGGTCCATGAATACGGCCGGCGCATTGGTCGCTCCAAAGGGCATAACAAGGAACTCCCAATGTCCATACCTCGATCTGAATGCTGTCTTCGGAATGTCCTGCTCTCTGACTCTGATCTGGTGGTATCTCGACCGCAAATCGATCTTCGAGAACACTGAAGCCCCTCTGAGCTGATCAAACAAGTCATCTATCCTCGGAAGAGGGTATCTGTTCTTGATTGTCACCGAATTCAAGGTACGATAATCAACACATAGCCTGGACGTACCATCTTTCTTTTTCAAAAGAAGCATCGGGGCTCCCCAAGGCGATCCACTTGCACGGATGAATCCTTTGGTCCTCAGTTCTTCAATCATCTTGTATAAAATCTCTAACTCTGAAGGCGCCATCCTGTAGACTCGCTCTGATACTGGTGCTGCCCCGAAAATCAAGTCTATAGTGAACTCAATCTCCCGCTCTGGCGGCATCCCTAGAAGCTCCTCTGGAAAGACATCTGGAAACTCTTCAACTATCCGGGGCAACTGTACCGCTGCTACTGCCATCCGCAATGCTAGAGGAGATGGCTCCACTGTGCCTCTGGAAAACGAAAGTTCTGGCTCGCCGGGGATACTAAAGATAACTCTGCCAATATGGCAGTCTATCCTAGCATACTGGTTCCTCAACCAATCCATGCCTAAGACTACATCATAGTCTGCCATAGGAAACTCTATGAATCTAGCAGGGAACTCCCTACCGCTAAATACGATCCGACACGAGGAAAACACTCGATCTACTCCCATAAGGCCATTACCAGTAAGAATATTGAGCCTCACTGATAATGACTCGGGCTCCAATCCTATTCGTGTCACGAATCGTACAGACATGAATGAATGCGATACACCAGAATCAAATAATACAGACGCTGGAGAGGAGTTGACGAGAATAGTACCTGCCACAACCTCACCTGGTGTAACTTCTTCTTCCATAGCCATCATCATGGCCTGACCTTGTCCTCTGGATGCTGGTCCCCTCTGCTGGAAACCTCTCTGCCTATTCTGGGTCTGAGCTTGGGCTTGTACATACTGCTGGGGGTGTTGTTGCTGGAATGCCTGAGACTGGGACGGCAAGGGCCTCGAAGACTGATAGTGCTGCTGCTGAACTGGTACTGGGGCCGGTCCTCTCATCGAAGAGCTAGAAGGGTTGGATGCTGATGAACCACCCCTATTCGGGCAAGCCCCTATCCTATGATCTGCTGCTCCACAAGCCAGGCACAATCCCTGCACCCTGCGACAGTCTGCTACCACATGCCCTGGCATCCCGCAATAAGAACATCCCATCGCAGAAGTCTGCTTCTGCTTCTGCTGCTGCGGGTACGTCGGGGTCGAATGCTGAACCGACGTTACTGAGGTTGCCCGCCTCGGAGTTCCAATGGTCAATCCCCTAGCTGCCGGGGCTGGAGCTGATGATTGGTACATCTGACTGTGGGACCGCTTCCTACCTCCGGTCCTATCTACGATCCTCTGGGAGGTGTACTCATGCCTCCTAGCTGCTCTCAAGACTGCCTCAAACGTCTGGTGCTCGAACTGCTCAACTGCCAACAAGATCTCCAAATACAGTCTCTGCTGGAACCGCTGGGCCCTATCAAACTCGGTCGCCACCAAGGTGGGGGCAAACCTACTGAGTCTAGAAAACTCCGATGCATAACTGTCGACTGTTCTGCCTCCTTGCTTCAAGTTGGTAAATCTGGTCTGTAGGTCGTACCGAGCCATAACATCAAAATACTTCGTCTGGAATCTCTCTCTAAACACTGCCCAAGCAATGGGTGCCACTAATCCCATGGCTTGCGCCGCCCACCAACTGCGAGCCAAGTCCAACAACTGCAGGCGTACCACCGCCACCTTCTCATTCTCAGGTGTCCTAGCTGCTTCCAGAATCACCTCGGTATCCTGAAGCCATGCATCCGCGGCAATCGCATCCTCGGTGCCGTCGAAGAAAGGAGGGTTCAATCATTTGAAGCTGTTCGCCGCCTGGTTCCCTGGATGTTCGCCTCTAGTCAAAGCATCTTGAACTGTCTGGTGCAGGACGTCGCTTCGACGATCCTGGGAAGCTATCAAAGTTCTGATGAGGCCTACTAAGGTACCATCATCTAGCTCTGCGGGCTGGACGGACCGAACTGGTGACTCTCCTCCAGTAGGCACAACTCTGGAGGCTACCTCGGAATGCTGGGCTTGATCTCCGGGTTGCTGCTGATCCGCGGGACGTGCTCCACCTCGCTGATCGGCAGGGTCAGGAACAGTGCCGCTGAGGAAGACGACACAGGGAAACAATAAGAAAGGACCAGGACAGATCAATGATACAAGCATGTAATCAGGGCAAGAATTTCAGGGATTTGAAAATACGGGCGAAGATCAAAGACGAATACTGATTGAGACATCTATTCGATAAACCCTCACATTTCTTGTTTGACAAGACCTGCATAGGCCACCACTTAAACCATGTCACGCCCCAGAACCAGAATACTGGAGAGCGGGGACAGACATAGCCAGCTACGTATATTAAAATGGAAACCACCTCGATATACGGTCACGGCTGTCTAGATATATGAGGGTTTACTACAAGCCAACAGTCTCTTATGGTCATGAACAAGCCTAATGTCTCAATCACAAGCAAGTAAGTAAGGTCGCAAGATGTATGATCATTAAATATACAATAATAAGGCGTCCCAAATATTACATATTCAGCTGATCATGAAGCTAGTCGTTACAAAATGTTAGGACTAGCAAGAGTTTAGTCGTACATGATCAACCCTAGGATTTGTTAATCATGTTTACAGCCCGTAGGCAGACAGTAAATAAAAGTGCATCGAGCTAACAGGTGCTCGTCGGCTAAACGCCTCAAAAGAATAGTTTTACAGTAGAGTGAGCGAAACAAAATAGAAAATCCACTCGTAGCCTGGGTTTCTTCTAGTCGCCACCATTGGGCTGGAAGCTTGGTAGATCCTCGAGAGCTGCTCCGAAATCTGGCCACACAAAACCAACTGGGTCAACCCCAGAAAGAGCAAGTGCCACAAGGGGGCCACGAAATAAGAACAAATGCCAGCAATCAGCACAAGAAAATCTAATATTAAAATTAAAACTTATGAAAACTTGGCAGGGTGATATACGACGAGATAACCATGGAACTATTCCGATAGCCAGGTTACAACCCGTAAACCAAACAAAGACCGGGGTTGTAACCCTTCGTCTGAATAGAACTTGGTTTTCTACCATTTATCGGCAAGATAATAATGCAAGAAATCAAGGCAGGGAGCGATCTTGTACTGGGTCAAGACAAGGCTAAACTGGTTATACCTCATTCAATCAATCACGGCCAAACAGACGCTACGGCTTACTACTTTAACTAACTAGGGTTATCACAGGCCTAATTACTAACAAGATGCAGTGAGATTGTTCCACAGCCACAAGCCCTGCAGACCATCCAGGTTACCCAGGTCGAAAGTTAGGGGTTGAATTCTCGTGGGTACATCGCCCGGGAGACAAATGTACCCTTAGGTGACTTAGAGGGTACAACACGCGACGGTGTGCTGGAAATGTGCCCTACTCGACGGCAGGCTACAGATCCCAAGAGCGCCCAGGTAACGGGATTACCTGTAGCTGTGTCATCTCTTCATGACTACTGTGTTATTCTAGTTATTAACCTTAATCCATTTTAGTAGGTACTCCTGACCGTGGTACTCAGGAGTCCCATCCTAGACATGATGCAAGACAGGACAAGTAGATTTAACAAGCAAGAAAGAACCACCCACGGTGTCAAGGCAGGTCAATTTAAGTTATCAAGTCATGCTACAAGTCAGGAGTGTGCCGCCACGGGCCACTATCAAGTTATCAAGTCACTGGGATTAATCACAAGTTATAAGTTAAGTGTGCACCCTACTGGGTCACCAGCAAGGAGTTTCAGAGAATACCAAGGTCATAAATCACAAAAAATCTCGAGAACCGTACTAGTCATAAACAATTACTGAAAACTGTGTTAGGCCGTATCGGGTCAAGATAGCCGTGCTGTGTTAAACAGATCTCAGGAAAATCCAATGCACAAAGAGAAACCAAATCGAGAAATAAAACCAAAACTCCAAGAGCCAATGGGTTAAGCAAGGGGTCAGGGGGCAGCGTACACACAAAAGCACGCACGCAGAGGAGCTGCGTACGTACTAAAGCACGCACACAGGGGAGCTGCGTACACGAAAAGTCACGCACGCTCAAGGGGAACAGCGTACGCATAAAGTCACGTACGCTCAAGGGGAGCAGCATACGCGAAAAGTCATGCACGCTCAAGGGGAGCAGCATACGTGAAAAGTCACACACGCTCAAGGGGAGCAGCATACACGAAAAGTCACGCACGCTCAAGGAGAGCAGCATACGTAAAAAGTCACGCACGCTCAAGGGGAGCAGCATACGTGAAAAGTCACGCACGCTCAAGGGGAGCAGCATACGCGAAAAGTCACGCACGCTCAAGGGTAGCAGCATACGCGAAAAGTCACGCACGCTCAAGGGGAGCAGCATACGCGAAAAGTCACACACGCTCAAGGGGACACGCTTCCAACAGGAAGCATACCCAAGTCTGCGTACACTGCGCTAAAGAGCACGCACAGCTCAGTTGCGTAAGCTAATCAGCTATGCACACTGCTCACTGTCTTCTCCAAACAGCAAGAACACCATGGTTGAACTCAAGGCTACACAGCATCATAACTTGGCCATCCGAACTCCAAATCCGGATTTTCAAAGTTCCAACTTGGGTGAAACTGAATGCTCTTCCACATGGAAACATCAAAATTCCATAAAATCCAACTTAAATAGATCAAAACCATACAAAATCCAAAAATAGGAAAACTTAGATCTAGAACAATGGAGACTCCAAATCACAAAATACCAAGTTCTAATGTTGATCACCATGTCCTAATCTAGCAAATGGACAAATAAAAGATGGTTCTCATGTAGTGGCAAGATGCACTTGCCTAGGGTTGGGAGAGTTGTGTAGAGGAAGGAGAAGAAGAAGAAGGAAATAAATGGTGGTTATGAGGAGAGAGAAAATATTGGTGGAGTTTTAAAGAGGGTGGGATGTGGTGTGTTGAGGGTGGAGCATAGGCTAAGGTGATCCAATACATAATAAACCAAACCAACCCAAACCTTCCCAATTAAAACCGAGCCATGCCAAAACCCAAAATACGAAAAATACTGGAATTCCACAAGTTGAGAAAAAATAAAAAAACAAGCCAAAATCCAGATACGAGTATAATTACGAAATACGGGAAATGAGGGTGACAACATCCTGGGGTCGACCCAGAGGCTAGACACAAATTATGGACACAACACATTCAGAATTATTTTATAAAATTTAGGCTTAATTGCAACTTGATACCCTCAACTATTTCAGTTTTTCAACTTGATACCCTAGTATTTTTTACTCGACAACTTGATACCATCATCTATTTAATATTTTTAAGTTGATATCAAAATTCTTTAAAAAGATAAAATTACCCCTGCCTTCCCAACCCTCACCCTCCTCCCTCCTCTCAAAGCTGCCCTACCACCCTCCCCCACCGGCCCACCCACCTCCCACTGATACCCATCCGCCCCGTTCTCTCTTGGATGCTTCGATCCATGCTGCCCCGCCCCCACTCCCCCACCCTCCGACTGCATTATCCTCCCCCACACACACACTCTTCGGACACACATATAGCTGACGGAAGTACCAAGGAGAGAGGGGAGCAATGGTTCAACGGGGGTGGGGGGCGGGGGCAAGGCAGCCGAGGGGTGGGCAGGGGGTGGACAAGGGGGCAGATGTGTGGGTAGGCGACTGTGGGGGAGGAGGGGTAGTTTTTAGTTTTAAACAGGGGTATTTTGGTCCTAATGTTTTTCTAAGGTATTATTGTTAAAAAAGTAAGGATATCAAGTTGAAAAATTAGAATAGTTGAATATATCAAGTTGCAATTAAACTTAAAATTTATTACAAAATTGTTTTCTGATTTTTTTTACCAAACAAAAATTTAATTTTTTTTCTGAAAACCATTTTTCAGGTGAAAGTAACCAAATGCAACTCAGAAATTATATACCCAAAAAATAATTTTATAATATCTTCTCCGAAAATTGTTTTGAAAACAAAATTTAAAAACGTCTATCCAAACAGACCCTAGGGTCAAAATCACTAAACAACCTAAGTCACACAATCCTCACAAATTTTTGTTAGTTTTAGGGTATATACAAAGTATATACAAATATATATATATATATATATATATATATATATATATATATATATATATATATATATATATATATATATATATATATATATATATATATATATATATATATATATATATATATATATATATATAAAATATATATATATATATATATATATATATATATATATATATATAATATATATATATATATATATATATATATATATATATATATATATATATATATAGTATTATTTGGTTTGGTTATATAATAACATGTTATTAATTTATTATTTATTCTCAATAATAAAATAGGCAGACTTAGTTCGACAAAAGCTAGGATGATACTCATATATTTGCTAATACAATTTGACATGCCAGTTCAGTTATTGTTATTGAAAACTATGATGTTTGTTATAATAATTTTAGAGCTGAAAGGTAAAAGAAAGAGAGAAAAATTTAGAGGATACATACAAGAGACATATATGTCTTGTTATATTGATATCTGGTTTATCCCAGTCATAATACACTTAAGGATTCGTCATATCATGTGTTGTATAACGAAGTACTATATCGGTCTAATATAATAATGATATAATAGTCTGTGGTACCATCTATAGCTAGGGGATCATCGAGTCGATACTAGGGATGTATAGATATAACAGTCCGTGACACTCCTTATAGGGCAGTCATCAGATCAATACTAGGTGTAAATGATACTACACTTCGGAGAGGGTATGCCGTAATATATGGTGGACTAACTAGTACTATGTATAAAAATTAGAATCATCTTCCTCCCAAAGCCCTAAGTGAATTTAAACTAGTTAATTAACTCTATAGTATTTTTTGGAGTCCGTATCATGGACACGCACAATAATCCAGCCAAGATGTCGTACCAAAGTACAAGTATGCTAAAGTAATCAAAGTTGGTCATTGAAGGAATACAAACTTAGATGTATTCTGAGTGTGGATGTGGCATTTCACAAATATCAATAACACACCTACAATCCTATTTCTAGTCCATGTTACTATTTTGACCCACACTGCAAGAAGTAACATGATACAAAACATATACAAGTACTAGGGCACATATTACTACTATACGAACAAGGGCAACTCAATGCTATAACAAGACAAGTAACCTATAGGGTATCCTAGCATGAAGCAATGCAGATACAAAGTAGTTAGGTCAAGAACAAGGGTAAATCGGGTACTCAATTCATATCTAAAATCCCTTAAATAACTTTCTTGATCCATGATTATTTTATATATCAAGATAAAGAGGTTACTAACGTTATTTATACTAACCCATACTACAGGTATATAAGCACTCATAGGTATACATGAGTCTAATCATCAATAAGTTTAGTACTAGAAATCAAATCCAAATGATATCGTCAAATCTCATAGTTTAACCCCAACTAGGAAATCAAGATATAAGGATGCATGACGATTTAATCAAATCTAGAATTAGGATAAATACAAGGTCTAGAAAAAATATGTAGCTACTAGAATAAGTTTTGGGAGGAAATGAAGTGCATTAATAACGAAACAAAACTGAACTCAGAACCAAGTTCTGAATCTTCTAAGGCCATTGTTATACCATCGGTAAACTTTTCTGCATTGTAGAACAATTGTTGGATTATTGAAAAGTAAAATCAGTACCCACAATATGTAGGAACGTTGAGCACCTCTAGAGGGGAGTGAATAGAGTGTGTGTATGTGCTACAAAAAATATCACCAATTAAAAAAATATTCAGGACTTATACTATGGCAGGTAATGACAGTAAATAAATTACAGTAAAGTAATAGTCAAGAAGATCAAACTCAGTGACACAGCAATATACACTGGTATCCGTATAAGAGGACTATTCCAGTCTCGAGTACTCTTGCTTGATGTTAATCCACTATGTCACTAGATAATCGAGAGCTTATAGTATCTTACAACACTGTGCTTGGCGACGAGCGCATGACCGACTCTAAAGGGCAATTTTGAAAATTAGAACATTTTCTGAATGCAGCCTCTGATACAACTCTTCAACAACAAAACTCTAGATTGAGCAAAAACTATACTGGCTTTGGCTAAGAGTGTTATATGCTTGATTTGAAAGCTTTAGCTCGTAGAAAACACTTTAGGATGAATTGAGAAGAGAAGGAATGAGTGATTTAGAAATAGAAAAGTTATTCTCTATTTATAGTATTTTTGTAGATCGAATTCGGGTAGAGTTCGGACAGAGCTCGGAAACAGAAATCTCGCATTCAAACGTTGGATGCAAATTTTGAGGAAATTCAAATCAAATGTTAAAACTAACTCAACCAAACTCGGACTGAGTTCTGCCCGAGTTCTGTCTGGGTTAGATCAGAACAATTAGGCCAAATCTGTTAGGTTTTTGGGCTTTTTAGAAAGTGGACTTTTGGATTTGTATATGTGGATAGGTAGGCTAATTTTTGTTCTTGATGACAGCACGATGTTTGTACTTTGTAGCAGTAGGAGACAGATTTAGAATGCATAATTTCTTTTGACTTGAAACCTATAAACTTGTAGCAGTATATGTATTTTGCGTATCAACCAAAGTTGACGTTGATTATCAAAATCAGGTGTGATCATTAACCAATGGACCAACATAATATACCAATAGTATATTGTTGGTATAGCATTGGTATATTGGTTTTACTAATTTTAGTGCAAACACAAGCTCAGGCAAGGGTTTTATGTAACCAAGCTTAATAAAATTTACCAAATCAAATCTCATGAATAGGGGAGTTTATATGGGGTTCCTACAATATTTTGGAACCTAGTTTTAGATCACATCATCAATATCAACTAAAAATCATGGGTTTATCCCAAGTTTTAGGATTTATCCCAAATATGAGCCAGACTCCAATCTTTGATTAGTGGAGACTTTTAAGGGTTGGACTACAATTGTCCCGTGATTTTTCTTACAAAGTTTTTCACATCAAAAGTTGATATGTTTGTATTTCGGCTCTTATATGATTTTGTAATTTGGTTTTCTGTGTCTTTCTCATGTTCTATTGTAGTCTTCTTGGTTTAGGTGAATGGTTTCCGTATTTAGTTCCTAACAAAGTGATATCAGATCAAGATTGGTTCTGTTGATACCAATAGAGTGGTATCAAAGCCAAGTTCAGAGTATCAGGTGGACAGTCAAGCCAAGAAGAAAAGATAGATGTGAAGGTAGAGCGCATGGTAAATCTAAATTGTTCTAATTACCACTATTATACATAAAGGATATAAAGGATTTGTTGATCATCAAGATGTTGCATCTTTCAAAATTTGCTTCCGAGAAGCCCAGTAAGAAATTTAATGAGGACTAGAAGTTCGAGCATGTATAGTTATCTGGGTATATCAGGTAGTTCGTTGACGAGAATGTGTATAATCATATCACCAATATTGAGCATATACTTTGGAAGAAGCTGGAATCCTTCTACACGAAGAAGAAAGGGGTAAATAAATTATTTTTGATCTGATAGATGATGGGTTTGAGGTACAAGTATGGTACCTCCATTATGGATCGCTTGAGTGAGTTTCAAGGCATGGTTGACCAGTTATCCTCTATGGGAGTAAATTTCAACGATAAAGTTCAGGGATTGTGGCTACTTTGTACGTTTCTAGACTCGTAGAAAATCGTACGAGTGTCCATTATCGCTTCTACTTTGGAAGATTTGGTTAGTCTGATGTTTGCCAAGCACGAGGTATTAAATAAAAAGGGGAAATCCTAAGGCACTTCATCTACATCCCATTCAGAGATGCTTGCTTTATAGATCCGTAGCAAAAGTAAAAATAAGGGTTCAGACAGTTGCAGAGACAAGAGCAGAGGTAAGTCCAAGGGTCAGTAGAATGATGTCCTTCGAGTGCTACCATTATGATAAGAAGGGCCACATCAAGAAAAATTTCTTCGCTTGGAAGAGAGAAAGAAAAAGGGCGACAAAAAAATACAGAGTAAGAACAAAACAATGATCGTCTCAACACATGGAGGTGAAGTGATTATTGTGGGTAATTTGGTAGTCATGAACCTCGTCTACGAGGATAATTCTTAGCTGCTGTTCTCAGGGGCTTCAATTAATGTATCTCATAACAGATCATTGTTTGCTCTTACACAACATGAGAGTTTGGAATATTGAAGACAGACAATGGAGATATGACAAGAGTTATTGCCATTGGAGATATGCATTTGAGAACAAAGACATTTTCCACTCTTGTTCTCAAAGGTGTTCGTCATGTCCCCTATATGCCTTTCAACCTGGTATCGGTTGTAAGGTTGGATGATAAGGGATTCTTCACTCTCTTTGGGGACTGTCAACAGAAGCTTTCCAGAGGTTCGATGGTGATTGTCAGAGGAAGCAAGAAGTATGGTCTCTATTATATAGAGGAAAGTGCACATGGGATACATGTGGTGAACGCAGTCAGTGATGCATCTATCAAGTTATGGCACATGCGGCTTAGCTATGTCATCGAGAAAGAAATAGGCTACATATTAAACAGAAAAGTGACTTCGGGGCTCAAGTCTACAAAATTGGAGAAGTGCATGCATTGTTTGGCTGTAAAGCAAAATAGGGTATCTTAACAAAGTGACCTACTTTCAAGGAAGCTAACGTTGCTCGAGTTAGTTAACTTAGATGTTTGTGATTCAATGAAGGTAAAATCTATTGGTGATGCTTCTTATTTTTATAACTTTTATTGATGATTGTTCCATAAAATTATGGGTCTATGCAATAATAGACCATTGTTCAGGTGCTAGTACTTTTAAAGAGTTTTAAGCCTCTGTTAAATAGGAGACGGAAGAGAAGTTGAAGTGTATTAGGTCTGACAGTTGTGACAAAAACATTAGTTACTTTGACGCTTACTGCAGAGAAAAAGAGATTCGACACTAAAAGACGCTGCTAAAGACACATCAGTTCAATGGTGTAGTAGAGTGTATGAACATGACATTGATGGAGAGGGCACAGTGTTTTCTATCGAAAGCAAACTTACTGTGTAGTTATTGGGGTGAGGCGCTCAATATTGTTGCTCTATGTTCTTAATTTGTCTCTTAGCTTTATAGGGTGTTATGTCATGCCCCGCTCCCGTAGGAGCGATCATCCTCGCTAAGGCGTGATACCGCACGAGCCTAGATTGCGCTCGTGCAAGGCGGGTTCCATAACGGCCGATTTCAGCGGCTGTGACGGGGTCGTCGCAAAGAAGTCCCATACAAAGATATTGAATAATAGCAGCGGAAATTTGAATCAAAACACAAGTTACTCGAAGAAGCTCTTTATTGATATTGAAACAAAGATTACAAAGGGCGCAAGGCCAAGATTACAAGTCTCTTAAGCTCACTTTTCTCTCATTACAAGTTCGCTCTGCTCTCTCTTATCTCTCAATTACAAGTCTTGAGCCAGCGGATGCTTCGGAAGGCGACGTCCATACATTATGTCCCGTATAAGTCTTGACTCCATGCGGCCGTACGCTTTGAATCGCTAAGGAACTCCGTGCCTCGACGCATCCAAGCGAGCTCCGCGCCACGAGCTTCTACCTGTTTCTGCACATGGAAACTATTTGGGTGTCAGTACTCAATTGTACTGGTGGAATGAGCTCCTCGCCCACCCATACAAAATCGACACGTTCATTTACTTTGTGTAACATAGCCCCTTTATGATTGTCTTTCTACTCTTGCCTTAGGATCAGTTTTAGGACAAACACCTTGGCCTATTTTGTGTTTCTAGACCATCCCGTGCTTGTATCAACAACGTTAACCTATCAAGTCGTGTTTGCCTTGTGGCCCAAAATTAAAGACGCAACTACGCGGTAGTACCTAATTTCCTCATGACCGTGCTACAAATCCTTTGTGCCGTGCCTCGTAACTATGTGCGACTCAACCATATCGCCGCCCCACGGCCCTTGCTACTTTGATCACCAACTGACCCAAATTAAGACTTGTGGCTAAGTATCACTCGACCGACTTTGCCTTGCGACGTTCCCGACTTAAACTCAGGACCACTCAATCATAACTAAGCAACTTATATGTCGACAACATAAAACCCGATGCCACATTTCGTGCCGAAGCACGACGCCAACGTTGAACCAAATCTTAGGCCCAATATTGTGTTCTAACTATACACACACATTCAACTCAACTCAATCCAAAGGCACACATGCGGGTTTACCGCCATGCCGACTCATCTATATGAATTTGGTCACTGACTCCCAGAGCCATCGTGGACTCCTTTAGCTTGTTAGGTGGCCGCCCTTGCCAGCGCGAGTAGCGAGCTCCGCTGTAAGACTCTGCGCTAACTTGTGCGATCATCCAGCACGTGCTAATCCTGCTTCTCAAGAACCGATCCCCGTCCGCTTGGGTTACCGTTTGAAGAAACTCTACCTTGTCGACAAGTTGTCCATGACCATGCAAGACTCGACTCAAACTGACGTCTCACAGAGTCATTCTACCTCTAGTGTTACTATCTCTTTCAGGGCTAAGTTCAATACTTCTCACATCTGAGACCATGCCTCGACGACCCGCAGTCGCGAGCATTCTTCTTTCTTGCCTCGACGACCCAGTCGCGAGCATTCTTCTATCTTGCCTCGACGACCCAGTCACAAGCATTCTTCTTTCTTGCCCTATAATTTCACTCAATACAAGAACAACTATTGAAACACTTTCCAAACTCAATGAATCATTCGTAACCCGTGCCTTAAACACTAAGTCCGTGACATCGTGTCTTAAACCAACTTGAAACACCATGTGACACCACCTCCCAAGTCATACTCTATATGTTGAACCTTACAATCATGAGACTATGTGGTTATACCCAGCCGTAGAACTCATAGGGCCGTGCCTGCTACTACTCCTGATAGCTGAACGTAACTTGTCTAACTTACTTTGTAACAACTTGACGAGCAAAGGCTGCGTCAAGCTTTGCGTCGTAGGAACATGCCGTGCACGCGTTTGACTTTGAACAACCAAGTTATTTGGTGTGCGTAGACTTATGCCACAAGCCGTGCAATACAACTTAACCCGTCGGCGAGCAGAAGCTATGCCACGCCTTGGGTGAAGAGACCGTGCATGCTTTATGAAGCATTTATACGGGCGACGCCTATGAATTTGGCTAACTCTTAGCTTGTGGCAAAGACCAACTTTTCCTTCTCCCAAGCCACAGGACGAAGGACCGAGTATCATTTTCAAAGCATCAATTCTAAGCCGACCGTTGGACCTTTTCCATATTCTAACTCAATTCGACCCGTCGGGATTATTTCCTTACATATATGGATTCGTCTCTTTTATTATCAAGCCTACTTGTGTAAGTTGAAAATGTGTGATTTATTATGTGAAGGCAAGGATGAGGCGAGTTCACCGAAACTACCCCACCTGAGCGAGCGGTCGACTCGACCGAGCGATGTCTTCGAGCAGCTGTTGTAAGGCTAAGTCTGAACGCCGTTAGCGTTCCGATTCCTCCGATTGACTGAGCGGGACGGGGCATTACATCATACACCACTCAAAAAAAGTTTCGTCCTAGAAACTAACTTAGTACACTTATCGACTTATGACTTATTCAACATCCTATGTTTCTCACACACATTTCTCCTATACATTTCTCAAATCCGAGCCACGATCGTGCTACCCTCAATCCTTTCTTCAAAACTTACGATATCAAAATCTTTGACACTTCTCCGTTCCTCAAGTCTCACTTGATTCAACGTATCACTTAGTTGGATCGTGCACATATTTTAGGCATCCCCAAAATACATACATTTCAGCCAAGCCTCGTGATAGCGAATCCTGCCATCACCACTCGAGTCGGATCGTGCACATATTCAAGCGTCCCTGATATACATGCATGTCAACCGAATTTCGCGAGTGGTGTCTCCACAAATCCTATCACTTTGCACTCGAACGTCTGCCTAACCGCTAGGCTATGTCTTTCAGTCAGTATTGGAATCATAGTTCCCAAACAACAATATCAACACTGACCCCATCCTAAGGTCAAACCAAATTGATAGTACGGGATTTTCTACCCAAGCTCGTATCACTCCGATTTCTAAACTTCGAGCATAGATTGCCTACACACATCCCAATATTTGTCGCACGGGGTCCGAGTCATTCAGCAAAGCCATCCTACGATAACTCACGTTTCAACCAATTCCTTGACATATCAATATCACTTCGTTCATCAAGCCATTTCGTATAGTCTATTTCTTCGAACACGTTCGACATAATACTCCTATCAATCCTTCCAAGTCAAGCACTCTATGACATAATTCATCGCTAAACCATAATTAACATTCTATACTCCCTAAGTTATTTATCCCAATTCTTGAAATCGATAACAAGGTCATCTGACTTAACAATACGTTGCACTCCGATCTCACGTGATTCAGATTATCCATGGTGGGCATGAATCACCATGTACACTCCCGCAGAATAATCATCCTCATCGGAACCTAACTCTTATTTTGTGTCCAGACTAATTCATTCTCGATGTGCGGATTAGACCTACTCGATCCTCAAGTTTATTCAATCATCAATCGCAAGTCCTAACATCCCCGAATTTTCCTTCGTATCAAACCAACAAGTCATGACAATCAACGTTGTCGCGTCCTGATTTTCTGAGTTCGATCATTCCCGCGACAAAAATCACCATGTCAGCGCTCATGCGGAACTATCACCCCAAATCTGACGCAACGCATGTGCGAGGCTAGAGTTACACTCGCACAAGACAAGATCGTCGACGTTATGGCTATCAACATAACCATCAAGATCCAACATTCATCTCAATCAAAATCCTAAGTATAGCATCCAACCGAACAATAACATTTGTACGATCGTCATTTGCCAAGTTAGCGTACCCCCGAGTTATCGCATATCGATCTTTGATACGCCTCAATACCATCGATGATATGCGTAACTTGACGATCTTCTTTTGCAACCAATTTCGAATCGTGCGAATGATGTTATCATTCGACTGGATAATCTCCTCGACATTCAAGTTCAAGTTCAATCATCATCCCTCGAATCTTTTACAACCTCAAACCCAAATTCACGTATCGTTCATCTGTCTATCTTAATTCATTGACCAACATATTTCCTCAATTCTCATCAATCCTTTGCTAACCCAAATCATCGAGCAACATTCAATCCAATCCTTAGAGTCAATACGTAACTTCAAAATTTAACTTTTCATGCACGCTATCTTCCCATCGTGCTAACTTTTCTCTATACGATTTCATCTATCGATTTCCTTTATCAAGTTATCCGTTTGCAACATCTTAACTTTTCTTTGATTTAATTTACCTACTCAATCACCTTCGCATTTCATACTCGCGCAATCCTCGATCTCGTGCACATTCTATGCGCGTCAATTTCTAGATTGTTCGAATCAACTCATCCAAATCTTCAAGACTATATCTTGTTCAACGACACTCAATCTAAGGCTTTGCATAATGCGATGTTCGTTAATAGACTCATTGACACCCCGAATTCTCAATCGATCGATCGACATCCCTGAGGCTATCGCATACACCACCCAGGGTTGAAGTCATTTAACTAATCCTCAACTATCATTCGAATCCATATCGGCTTCTTCAAATTTTCTGTTCGAACCATTCCTCGAATTCCAAGCACGCTCATCTATATCGCACCGACGTTATTGTCGCTCGATAGTACCCCTATCGACAGTCATCTCACTTTTTACTCAATCGAGTTCAACTCATTCTTGCTTGATACTATTTGAATCCCGCACTCGACTTTTCTAAGGTCGACGCAACTTTGGTGTATATGTCCAGCCCGACTTAGCTAACCGTGCTTACGCGAACCATCTTTTTATTTTATCAAAAACTGTACTCCTATATTTTGCAAAATAGTTAGACTTATTGTATGGACATTCCGTGGGACTTTTGAGAGAGAGCGCACCAACGATATCAACTTTGCGGAAGCAACAATTTAGAGTTTGCGGAAACCACGGAGTTAAAGAATTCAAGGAAGGAATACGTGCAGAAGATCTTGGGGTCGTCCGCTCGAGATTGCCAGGAATTACTTGTCTCCTTTCCGCCGCAGGTATAATTCGTGAACCCTAGTTTTCGCCTATGAAGGGTTAGAACACATATTAGATCTGTTTAACTTTCTATCCATCAATACGCACACCAAAGGAAGGGTCCTGGGAATCCCCAGTTCCATCATCACTAGCATTTGATTCTACATATAAAACAAATAGAATTCAAATGCCGTTGGTGGTTCTAGTGGGTACAAACAATCATGCAATGACTTGTGTGTTTGGGCTTGCAATGATCCATAATGGGACTGCAGAGACATATTCTTGGGTTTTAGAAAAATTCCAAGAGTGTATGAATGGCAAATTTCCAGTGACAGTTCTCACGGATGGTTGCAGATCCATGAATAAGGCAATTGAGGATTTAATGCCCAGGGTAGTTCATCGAACGTGCTCATAGCATATCCTAAACAATGCAGCCGTACATGTACACCGAGCGGATTTTGCAAATAAATTGAGTCTTCTGATTAAAAGGTACATCGCACACTTGCTACTTTACTTTGAAGTATGTTGTTGTTACAATATTACAACTTTAGTTATTGTCCATGTTTTCTAAACAGGTACTATTCAGTCGAAGAATTTAAAACCGTTGGCAGCAGATGCTAACGGATTATAATTTAGAGAACAATGAGTGGAACACTGTATTGTACAGAACGAGACAGCGATGGGCGGATACATTCCTATGTGGAAATTATTTTGGTGATTCTACTGCAACAAACAGATGTGAATCTATGAACGCATTTTTGAAAAGATTTTTGAATGAGAAGCTGTCACTATGGAAGGCCCTTCAAAATTGTGACTACGGTTTGGAGGCCTTACGTTACGGCCAGATGAGTAAGCATGTCACTGATAAACTCTCAACACCAGTTGTGAATCAAACTAGCATGGTCGTGATAGAAGATAAATTTGTCACAATTTACACTAAAACAGTGTTTATACAGGTAAGAAAGAAAATCACACGGTCTGATACATATACTGTTCTCCATCATCATATCATAAGAGAGGCAGAAGTTTGCACTATCCAAAAGTATATGTCGCCAAATAGTGTCAACCGAAAGGTAATATTTGATCGGGCCGACAACATCATAAAATCTGAATGCTTGTGGATGGAGACCAAGGGGATTCCTTGTAGGCATATTTTTTCAGCATTGAAGAGATTGCAAATTGGAGATATTCTAAAGAACTTGATAAAATCTTGTTGGCTCAAGGATTGCAAAGAGAATTATCTCTCCGGACCTGGCGCAGAAAGAAGAATCATCCACCCCGACATTATTGAGAGCAGAAGGTATTATGGTATTAATGAACAAGTTAATCTGTTTACATACTATTGTAAAAAAATAAAGCAAAATTTAAGAGAGGGGAACGGAGTTGTTGTCGTCTGTTCTGATGGAGTTAAAAGAAATGGTGACCGATATTGGTGAAGAAGAACAAATGGTAGCTGATGTAGTTCATGGAGTGCATGAAGCTTTAAAAGAGCCAAATCCGATAGCAACAAAAGGAAGGCCTTCTCAAGGGAAATCAAGCCAGCCTACAGTAAGTCAGACTATCCCGAAGCCTAGAACTTGTAGAGTTTGTAAAAAATTGGGTCACGATTTTCGTAATTGTAAAGTACGAAAGAAAAATAGCGACAAAGAGCAAATGGAATCAAATGAAACGTCGTTGACTTAAGACAATGTCTTTCCTATGTGGCAAGATGTCATTCACGCAAGACAATTAGATAAAAAATATGTTCTCCAAAGCAAAAGTTTGAGAAGTCAATTAGATAAAAATGTATTTATTCAACTTCCAAGACAACTTTTTCACTTCATCTTTTTCATAGGTATAAAAGTCATTTTGAAGGGGCAGATGCTCACATTCTCAATCGTTTTAATACTCAATTGTTTTAATACTAGGAACGACATTCTCCGTGTAACTCAAAACAGAGAATAGCATTCTCCGTTTCAAATAACACGGAGAATATCATTCTCCGTTTAAATTAAAATGGAGAATGAACATTCTAATATGTTTTTAACACTGGGAATGTTATTCTCCGTTTTAAGTTAGACGGAGAATGCCATTCTCCGTTCCAAATTAAACGGCGAATAGAATCCTCAATCGTTTTAACACTAGGAATGCTATTCTCCGTGTAATTGGAAATGGAGAATGCTATTCTCCGTTTAATAAAACACGGAGAATAGCATTTTTTTTCGTTTTAACTCTTGTAATGCCATACTCCGTCTAATTGGCACAAAAAACATGGGGAACATGTATAATTAACAAAATTTGACAATATATTTAAGAATGTGAAGTTTCTAATCTCAATATTTCCATTTTTTGAATATTTGATTAAATTTTTGAACGTATTTTTTTGCAATGAACCGTTCTATACTCGAAAAATTGAGATGGGACAGATTCATTGGTATTAATTTTCGAATATTTGATTAATATTTGAGTAAAATTGAAACCCTCAAAGTTGGCAGAATTCGAAGGGGCAGATACATTGGTATTAATGGCATATAAATGGCAGTAGTTGGGAGAGTTTGTTCTCGTCTTACTTTGCTTTACTTGAGAAGGGGCAGATGCATTGGTATTAATGCAAATTAATTGAATTGAATTCGAAGTGACTGCCACTTGGCGCATGAGTCCGAGTTGTTCCTTGCCTATAAATGGAAGTAGTATAGGGACAGTTTGTTCTCGTCTCACTTAGCTTTTCTTGTGGAGATGGACTCTACTAATCTTCCACCTTGGAAAGACGCTTTTCTCTTGGTTGTCGATCTCCTCGTTCGAAGAAGCTTTAGTGGTGAAGTCCTTCAGAAGACTGAGATGTGCCTAGTGGACTGTCCGTATCTGTGCACTTCATCGACTGTGTGCCATGATGTTGGTTTCTGGAAGAGCCCCAGGGTTTGGATTGATTGCCAACCTACACTCTGTCGAAGCGACCGCACGTTGATTCGCTCGGACTATGCACGGTGTTCCTTTACCTCAATGAGTTCCTCTCTCAAGCTCCTCTTTGGGACGTTGACGATGAAGTGATTTGCTCTGACGATGCACGGTGTTCCGTATTCGTGCACTTCATCAGAAGTCTGAGATGTACTGAGTTTTCGTGTTCGTGCACTTCATCGACTGTGTGCCATGATGTTGGTTACTGGGTCCAGGATTGCCGCGGCCCAGTTTTTGTTATGCTCCGATGATGCACGATGAAGTGATTTGCCTCAAGGAGTCATCCAACGGTTCCTATGCTCTGACGATGCATGATGATGTGATTTGCCTCAAGGAATTCCTTTGCCTCAAGGAGTTCCATTGCTCTGACGATGCACGATGAACTGAATTCACTTCATCGTGCATCATCAGAGGAATGAAACTCCTTGAGGCAAAGAAATTCCTTGAGGCAAATTACTTCATCATGTTTCCTCAGATAATAGAAACCTTTGGATGACTCCTTGAGACAAATCACTTCATCGTGCATCGTCAGAGCAAGAGCAAGATGAATTCCTTGAGGCACAGGAACAGAAGCAAAGGAATTCCTTGAGAGCAAAGGACCTTGCAAAGGAATTCCTTGAGGTCGTGCACCTTGCGAAGGAATTCACTTCATCCTGGAGATGGACTCTACCGATCCTCCGCTTTGGCAAGACTCTTTTCTGTTGGTTACTGGAAGAGCCGCAGGGTTTGGGTTAAAGCGCTAGCACTTTGATTTGCTCTGACTATGCACAGAGTTCTTTTGTTCAGGGAGTTCTACTGCTCTAACGATGCACAATGAAGTGATTTGTATCAAGGAATTCCTTTGCCTCAAGGAGTTCTATTGCTCTGCGATGCTCGTACGCAGCTCACATTCAACTTTTTTCTTGATAGTAGGATTTTATGTAGTAGTTCAGACTTTCATATATAAATAAAAGTCAAACTTTTCATGGTTTTCACAATGTAAATGTAACTCAAAAATGATTTTATTATAAAAGACAGAGCAGAGCTGTAACCCCCCTTTCTAGAATTTTGATAATATTTTTTTATTTGGATTAAATGGTGATTTTTAGAATTTTTATAAATAATTACTTACTTAATTATTACGGTAAATGATTTTAGATATGATGAAGTTTTGGAGTATAAGGTGACTAGAAATCGTGACACGGATGGTGCAATGGCGTGCTTTGACTAGAGTATTAGCCCTGGTAGGAAAGGTCGAGCCATAATGATGTCCTAACTAGGAAAACCAGGCCGAGTTGCGACATAACCCTTACCGATGTTTATTTAAGTAGTAATTATATTATTGAGTTTAGGGAAACCGGTTATACCATTTTAGCCAAGACTGGACCCGAACTGAGCCCAAGCCCATGTAGTCATGCGGCACGTCCAATGACAGTCGTGTTGATGGAATTTGGTATTAGGGTGTCGTATTTCGTTAAAATGGTTTAATGAATATTTCCTCTGTATTCGTAATTTAAATATTATAAATATTATTATTAGTGTGATTCAGTGACCATTGTATAAAGTAGGTCCTTGTATATTTTAAGATTATTAGATTGTACAAAATGGTATATACACCATTATGGATTTATTGAATTACGTTATTATTATTATTATTATTATTGATATTATTTTTTTTATTATCAGTACTATTGAGGTTATTACTATATAATATTATTTTATTATTATGGGTTATAATATTTTTGTCAAATAAATATTATTATATATAGTCATTAGGAATAGATAATATTGAGGTTTATTTATTTTATGGAAAATATTATATTATTATATATAAATATATAGGTATATGGATGCCTATTAAATAATTGTAAATATATATACTCTCAGTATTAATTATAAAATAAAGTATGTGTATATAAAGTGTTATGTAAGTATATACATATAAATGTATATATACGAATATATTATATATGTGTGTATATATAGATAAATATAAAGGTAAATATGTGTGTGTGTATATATATATATTTATTTATTTATTTTTTATTTTTTTTATAAAGGTAAATATGTGTGTGTATATATATAAATAGTGTGTGTATATATATAGATATATATGTATAAATATATGTATATACATATATACATGTAGTAATAAGAAAAAAAAGGAAAAGGAACCAACACTACCCAAAGCTCAGCCCACAACATTCCGGCCCAGCCCGATTAATCCCCCACAGCAAATGAGAGAATCCCTACACCAGCCAAACAGACCCCCTTCAGCTCGGTTTAAACCGAGTATATATATATATATATATATATATATATATACATAATATATATCATCTCGCCTCCTCAGGAACCCTAGGGCGCCTCTTCTTCTTCCTCGACCCCGGAGTGGCCGTTGGCCGTGCCGGCGTCCCTCTGGGGCTGCCATACCATTTGGATGGTAGCTCCTCCCCTTGCTATTGATCTGTTTCGGTGCCTCGGGTTTTCATGACCTCTCGTTCTTTTGCTGAGGTGGTGGGAGGCCAGACTCCCAAGTCTGCGTCTCTCCTTCCGCCTAGAACGGTTTCGTCCTTTAAGGGCGCCCCATCGATCTCCTTCACGGAGGAGGAAGAAGCTGCTCTGGCTTCTCCTTTGCGTTTCGTGTTAGTGGGAAAGTTCTCTCTCTACCGACCCACTATCGACAAGATTCGCAAAGCCCTAGCGGAGTTCACCTTTGATGGATCTATTTCCGCCGGGCTCATCGATTCTAAACACATCCTGATTCGGCCGTCATGTGAATCCGATTATCTTCGTCTTCGCGCAAAAGATACTTGGTACATTGCCAGAGCTCCTATGCGGATTTTTAAATGGGATCCGGACTTCTCTCCATCCCATGAATCTCCTATTGTTCCAGTCTGGATTATCCTATCGAATCTTCCTCATCATCTTTATGCTAAAGAAGCGTTATTTGCCATTGCCGGTGCCATCGGTACCCCTCTCAAAATTGACAAGGCTACAGCAGATCTTTCCCGTCCAAGTCTTGCACGGGTTTTCATCGAAGTGGACGCTTCAAAACCTCTACAACATAAACTCCGCATTAATATGCCTCGGAACAGAAGCTTTTGGCAGCATGTGGAATATGAGTCATCCCCCCTTTACTGCTCTTTCTGCCACCACCAGGGTCACTCAACAGAAGCATGTAAAACAAAAACAAAAGAAAAAGGCAAAGAAGTCCCAGTGCAGAAGGAAGTTCCTGTTCCTCGAATCCTACAGCGAGGGTCTCGATTGGAGACAGGGGAACCATCTAATCCACCATCTAATCCCACATTAAATATCCCAGTGGATATTAATGGTACTCAAGAGCCTCGTGCCCTGATCAATGACCCCCAGCATACTGAAAGCCGCCATAATAACTCCCTTCAGGGAAGCCCGACGTCCAATGCTGCTAATACCGCTCAAATCCCTCCAATCGTGCCGCCAGTCCTTAATTCTGAGTCACCTCAGGGAAGCCCGACGTCCAATGCTGCTAATACCACTCATATCCCTCCAATCGTGCCGCCAGTCCTTAATTCCAAGTCACCTCCTGATGACAACGGGATGCAGGACGATGGGACAACTTCCACTCCAGTCCACGCCGTTGATTCCACTCGGGCAGATAAGGCTTTCTTCGAACAAGAGGAGGTGGCCGCTGAAGTTGTTCCAGAGATCGAGGAGGGAGAAGTGGTTTGTCGAGAAGGAGAACAAAGACTTGTGGGTCGATTTTGGGCTGACATTGCTGAAGAAGAGGACTCAGGGGAGGAAGATGAAGAAAAAGAAGAGGAGGTGGTCCGACCACCCCAGCAGAAGCGCAAGAAAAAGCCCCCGCCTCCACCATCGGACAGAGTCTTACGATCAGGCCAATGCACTCCAGCTGGTACCCAAACTAAAGCCATTAATGTTTAATTTCCTTATCTGGAACGTCCGCGGAATTGCGAATAAAATGACTATTAAGAGGATCAAATCTCTTCTTAGGATCAACAAGATTCAATTCCTTGCCATCATTGAGCCTAAGGTTGCTAAGGATCAATTAACTTCTTTTCAAATTAAACTTGGATGCTCTCAATCCTTTTCGAATGATCGCGGGAACATTTGGCTATTTACGAGATTTGGTTTGCTATGACTATGGTGGATTCTTTTGATCAAGCAGTGACGGTCAAGTTTTCGAATGATCTATTGCCTATGGATGTTATGGTGTCGATTGTTCATGGGCACGGAACTAAGGAAGGCAGAACAGAGCTGTGGGAGAGGCTTCAGTACATTCAATCACTAACTCCAGTACCGTGGGCGGTAGGCGGCGACTTCAATGCTGTACGTGAAGAACAGTTTGGCAACTCTAGAGGGGGGTGAATAGAGTTTATATAGAAAAATAGCCAATTAAAATAACTCTTTCACCAACAATAAATAATCAGAGTAAAGTGCGGAAAATAAATGAAGAGCAGAAGAGCATACGCAAATACAGCGATTTTAACCTGGTTTCCCTCGTGGAGGACTAGTCCAGGCCTGAGAACTCTAGCTCAGGATTAAATCCACTATTTGTGAAATAGTAGTTTACAACCCGTGCCTTTTCTTCAGAAGAGCACGTCAACTTCTAACAGAGGATCGCAGTGGCGATTTGCTTGGAATTTTCCAAGCGACTTCTTCGACTCTTGCACAAGAATCCTAACTGAGAGATGCTGAGCACTCGAGACTTAGGAGGCTTGTGGCTAGTAGATGGGAAGGGTATGGCTTATTGAGCTTGTAGGAGAGAAGAGAAGAGAAGATTGAGTGAATTGAAATGAGAGAATTCATGCCCTATTTACAGTGTTTTTAGAGGCAGAATTCGGCCAGAATTCGGGTAGGAAAATTCAAAAATTTGGCCGTTGGACAGCTAGCAACCAGCTAACCCTAAAATTAGGGTTCCTGATTTCTAGGGGACAGAGGTCGGCCCGAACTCTGTGTGGAGGCAGAGTTCGGCCCGAACTCTGTCTCCAGAGCACAGAGTGGTCCTAAGTGGGACTTGTGGGCAAGTTTTGTTTTGGTGGAGCTTGGGATTTTGGGTAGGCTTATAGACTAAGTTCCAAGAGCTCAGCATAACTCAGAGTACATATTTCTAGACTCAATAAAATGTAAAAGTACAGACTCGAAAATACACTGAGAGTCGGAAACTGAGCTTTTGTCTGTCCTGAACTGAATGCAGACGTCGTGTGTCGTATTGAATTTATACAGATATTATTTAGTCAATGTAGTCAATATTTGGTTGACTGTGACTTTGTGTCAACAATCTCCCCCATATTGATAATTGACAAAATAATAAATGTATATTTCAATATTCATACCTGGACACAGTTGGTTAAAACACAGCTCCCCCATAAACAATGCCGAGCTAGAATAAGATAGCTCCCCCGTAATCAGTGAACGGTGCCGAGCTAGAATCAATAGCTCTCCCCCGTAAATAATGCATAGAACCTGTGGCCTGATAAAAATATTTTCCCAAAAGCAAACACAAACACAAGCACACAAATATACGTATTTCTCCCCCTTTTGGCAGTTAGCAATATAGACTGCATAAGAAAAAGCATGGGAATAGCAGTATAGACAATGAAAGTAATCCAACCACACCAAGCAGAGAAGAAACAGTATAATACTAATAAAACAAGTCACTGACATAAAATAGAACTACGAAAAATAGCATAAAATGTTATCCACCAACCAGCACATCATCAGGGTTTGAAGACATAAATCCAGTACATAAAACAAACTGAAATAACTAAAATCAAAAAGGCAACTAAGACCATCAGCAGTGGCAGCAGCATATCAAGCCAGTCTCCATCATGGAGCACGAGAAGGTCCTGGAACATCTGAAGGACCATGGAATGAGCGACGAGGGTCCACAAAAGCATCATCAGGATCCATATACCTCATGACCCACGGATCGTCTATACGATGACCCGCGCGATCTGGATCCCGCTCAATAGGCATATGCAGATCAGGATGACGAGCAAGCGAATACCGCATATCATGCAGAGAGTTCCCAAGGGCACTGATCTGCAAGGTGGTACGGTAATCCTGCTGCGTCCAGCGATCATCCTCAATAGCAAAGCGATCGCGAAGCATAGTCTGAAGAGACTCAAGAGTGGCAGGAGGAGGAGGTGCATCCTGACCAAGAGGAGGGGCGTCAGGCTCCTCATCAGCAGAGTGCTCAGATGACTCAGAAGCAGCGACAGGCTGAAGGCGTCGTGCTTTGGATAGAAAGGCAGGTGCAGGCAGGAACGGACAATCATGGATAGGAATGATGAAAGCACGAAAGACTAAAGGAAGATAGAGAGGATAAACCAAAGCTCTTGGTTTCTTCCGACAGTTGATCATCCAATCCATCATAGTCCGTGGAAAGTTGAATGGAATACGATAGTGGAGATGATATAAGGTGGAGATCTCAAGATAAGTGACTTCATCTGTTGAGCCAGCCTTGGGCAAGATAGTATTGAACATGATGCGATGAAGTTCATAAAAGTAGGGGGTGAGATGCTTGGCCTTTAGCTTGCGAGGACTTACGTTAGGAGCACATAAATCCTCCTTGAATCCTTCAAGGGAAGTATCGCCAACAAATTGAAGTTGACGTGCTTCCACAAGCTTGTCCCACACATCAAGATTCGGGAGAGCAAGAAAGTCTCCCAACTCAGAATCATTGATGGCAATGTTAATGCCAGCAACCCGGGAATAGATGTGGGTTGCATCGTGAGTCAGATTACAGTAGAACATTTGAATTGCACTATGGTAGATAACAGAATTTGAAGCAACAAGTTCATCCAAACAAAGATCACGGAATAATGACTCATATTGAGAAAATATAGTGAAATTTATGGGATGGCCCCCAAACACCGGACGAGTTCTAAAATCGCTAAACCATTCATTAGAGGCTTCTAGCGATACAAATAAACGATCGTCGTAAGTGTTAGGGTCATCGGGACGCGGCGGATTGAACAACGGATGAATGGGGTGTTGTTCAACTACTTGTTCAATCGGAGGAGGAGGAACCGAAGAGGAAGCACCCTCATGTCGAGTCCTTCTCCCTCGTTTGGACAAGCGAGATGCCATTTGAAATAAAAGAGGAGAACTTGGAAATGATAGAAAAAGAGAGATATACCTGAAAAGAATACCAAACAGTTGAAGAGAATGTTGAAAAACTCCTTTCCCTTGATTTTGAGAAGAAATAGAGCCCTCTATATCAAGAACTAGGGTTAGGATTTGGAAGGAAGAAGATGGAGGAGGTGGAGAAGAAGGAAATATAGGAGGAAAGAGAGGGAATCCCGAAATAAAGTAGGGCTTGGTCTTTGGTCGGGTGAAATATTGACCATTGGATTAGAATTGATCCAACGGCAGAGCCAGATCCCGACCCTGGAACCTAAGAACCGAACTCGGCCCGAACTCTGATAGGGGCAGAGTTCGGCCCGAGTTCTGGATCAATGGTCCAGAACTGAAAACAGGCAAAGAACAAGAAGAAAATGTTTAAGAGTTAAACAAAAGGTAGTTGAGGTCAACAAAGAGTGTTGAATTTAAAAAATAGATAGAGAGGTACTCAGAAAACAGAATGAACTTTAGAAAATTTCAATTAGGCAATATTAAATCGAAAACGAGCCATATAATAAATAAGGACATATACTGTGGTTCAATAGTCCAAATTTGCCATGGGTTAGCTGCAGGGGCCGGATCCCAGCTAGCGGTAGTCCTGAGGACTAGTGCACCGTGTCGCTTAGGCTTTTACGCCTTGTTGTCAGAAGGACCCTTTCGGCTTGTACCCATACCAAATTCTTCGAAAATGAATCACAATATACTCGATTTTTACGCAGGTGAGTTTCAATTTATAACTGCTTCATCTAAAATTCCAAGTTCACGACAAAGAAAATTGAAGCGCTCTTCGGATAGTGGCTTAGTAAAGAAATCTGCCAGCTGATGATCAGTGTCAATGAATTCTAAGTTAATCGTGCCATTTTGCTGATGATCACGCAAAAAGTGGTGTCTGATCTCAATGTGTTTAGTGCGTGAGTGGCAGACAGGGTTCTTAGTCAAATTGATTGCACTAGTATTGTCACAGAATATAGGAATATGCATGAAAGATAACTTATAGTCTTCAAGGGTTTGCTTCATCCACAGAATTTGTGCACAACAACGCCCAGCTGCTATGTATTCAGCTTCTGTTGTGGATAGTACAACAGAGTTCTGCTTCTTGCTAAACCATGAGACTAAAGCCTTTCCTAATAAATGACACGTGCCGCTCGTACTTTTACGGTCGACCTTGCATCCAGCAAAGTCAGCATCAGAGTAACCGATGAGGTCAAATGATGTTGACTTGGGATACCATAGGCCCACTGTAACCGTACCCTTAAGGTATCGAAAGATACGCTTAACCGCGGTCATGTGAGATTCCTTAGGATTTTCTTGATATCTAGCACATAGGCAAACACTAAACATGATATCGGGGCGACTAGCAGTTAAATAAAGTAAGCTGCCTATCATACCTCGATACTTACGTTGATCAACGGGTTTGCCGCTCTCATCTGGTTCGAGTTTGGTTGAAGTAGCCATTGGAGTGCTGATTGGTTTGATGTTGTCAAGATCGAACTTCTTCAGCATGTCCTTGGTATACTTCGATTGACAGATGAAAGTTCCATTAGCCAGTTGTTTTACTTGCAGACCAAGAAAGTAGTTGAGCTCTCCCATCATGCTTATCTCAAATTCCGTCTGCATACACTTGGCAAATTCTTGACAAAGAGTTTCATCAGTAGACCCAAAAATAATATCATCAACATAAATCTGAATTAATAAAATAGTGTCTTTGAAAGATTTTATAAACAGTGTAGTGTCAATTTTCCCTTTTGAAAAACCTTTCTCAAGCAAGAAACTGCTTAGCCTTTCATACCAAGCTCTGGGGGCTTGTTTAAGGCCATAAAGCGCTTTCTTCAGCTTGAACACGTGGTCGGGAAATTTGTGATTTTCAAAGCCAGGGGGTTGTTTCACATAAACTTCCTCCTTAATAAAACCATTCAGGAAAGCACTTTTCACATCCATTTGAAATAATTTAAAGTTTTGAAAATTAGCAAAAGCACAAAGCATCCGAATGGATTCTAGTCTAGCAACAGGAGCATACGTCTCATCGTAGTCGATACCTTCCTCTTGGTTGTATCCTTGAGCTACTAGACGAGCTTTGTTACGTGTGACTGAACCATCTTCATTTACTTTGTTTCTAAAAACCCATTTAGTACCAATTATTGAGTGATTAACCGGTCTAGGAACGAGTTCCCATACTTGGCTTCTCTCGAATTGGTTGAGTTCTTCTTGCATAGCAGAAATCCAAAATTCATCATTAAAAGCTTCAGAAATGTTTTTAGGCTCTACTTGTGAAATGAAGGCAGTGCTAGCAACGGAGTCTCTTAGTGATGATCTAGTAGTTACTCCACGTGAAACTTCTCCTATAACTAAATTTTCTGGATGAGAAGGTTTGAAAGAGAATTTTTTAGGCAAACCCTCCAGAGAATTAGTTTCGGTTGAAGTATTCATTGGAGTAGAAGTTGATGGCTCAACGTCATCATCAAGAGTACTTGCTGCACTGTTGTCTTCATCAAAAGTCACATTTGTTGACTCTTCCACAATAAGTGAGCATTTATTGAAAACTCTATATCCCTTACTCTTGGCGGCATAACCAAGAAAGATACCATCGTCAGCTTTGGCATCAAATTTGCCTAAGTTGTCTTTGGTGTTAAGGATAAAACATCTACAGCCAAAAACTTTAAAATAAGAAACATTGGGGGTTCTCCCAAACCAAAGCTCATAGGGTGTTTTCTTCGTAATGGGACGAATAAGCACCCTATTCAAAATGTGGCATGCTGTACTTACAGCCTCTGCCCAAAAATATTTCGGAAGAGAAAATTTATTCAACATGACTCTAGCCATATCGCCAAGAGTCCTATTCTTCCGCTCCACAACACCATTTTGTTGAGGAGTTCTAGTACAAGAAAATTCATGATCAAAACCATTTGCATTACAAAAACTTTCAAAATCATAATTTACGAATTCGCCTCCATGATCACTTCGGATTCGAGTAATCATGTAGCCTTTTTCGTTTTGAACTTTCTTTACAAAAATTTTGAAAGCAGAAATAGCATCGCTCTTATTAGCGAGAAAGAAAACCCATGTAAATCTCGAAAAATCATCAACAATAACAAATGCATAAAGTTTGCCTCCAAGGCTAGCTATTCTACTAGGACCAAATAAATCCATATGAAGTAGTTGCAAGGGTCTAGTAGTACTTATAGAGTTGATAGAATGAAATGAGGATTTAGTTGCCTTGTTTAGTTCACATTCGGCACATACCGTTTCCTTTTTGAACGTGATTTCAGGCAATCCTCTCACTAGCTTCTTGGTGGAAAGCCTGGATATAGCATCCATGTTGGCATGACCAAGACGCTGGTGCCAAAGTAGTCGTTCGTCTTTGTGGGCATATAGACATCTACCTGCATTGTTAGTATTTATAGAAAGATAGAAAATGTAGATGTTGTCCTCTCTTTTCCCTTCAAAAGTAATGTCTCCTGTTGACCTATCATAGATGTAGCAACTGTTTTGTCCAAAGTTAATATCATATCCATGATCAGCAAGATGACTAATGCTGAGCAGGTTATGCTTTAACTCGGTCACTAGGCAGACATCCTTTATTACAGGAGAAGGAGGATGACCAATGATACCATTACCTATAATATGCCCTTTGAGATTGTTACCGAAGGATACGTATCCTTCTCTCTTCATCGATAGTGATGCAAAAAGATTTGCGTCTCCCGTCATATGTCGCGAGCATCCACTATCGAGAATCCACTTACTTTCAGTTGAGGAGGGAAGGTCCACCTACATCAAGAGTAGATGTGACCTTTGGTACCCGAGTTCTTGGGGGTCCTGAAAAGTTAGTCTTTGGGAACCAAGCATATATCCTTTTATCTACAAGTCTTCTAACTCTGCACTGTGGTGAGATGTGTCCATGTAATCCACAATAAGTACAGATAGCATTCTTATTTATACTAGGAGCATGAGAATAATATCTATAAGCAGCAGGATGAGGATGGACATGATGTAAAGAGTTAGCATGGTGAAGATGATTATGCATGGAATAAGTGGCATGTTGATGGTGTCTATGAGGCATAGAATGATGGTATTGTCTATGATGTGTGACATGCTGATATTGTCTAGATGGCATGGCATGATGATTTTGTCTATATGGTATATGAGGATCTTGTCTATATGGTATTGCATGATGATTTTGTCTATATGGCATGGCATGATGCTTTTTATGTGTGGAGTGATGTTGATTGTGTCTTTGTGCATGATGAGTGTGTACTGAGTGAGAATTGTTCTTACGTGCACGTGGTTTGTGAAAGTTTATGTATATAAAAGCATGGTTATGTACTGCATGAGATTGACGTGGTTGACTAGCATGAGTGGTGTTGTGCCCATGTGATTGGGTTTGAGGTTGAACAACCTGTTTACCCAATTTGGTTTCTAATCTTTTAGAAACAGCTTGCAGTTCATCAACCTTAATATTTAAGCCATAAATCTTAGTCATGGAAATCTTGTGTCTACTCTTTTCTTCAGCAAGCAACGTGTTGAGAGTAGTAATTTCTTGAGTTTGTTGCTCAATACGTGCTTCAGCATCATGTAAGCTTAATTTAAGCTTGGATGCTTCATCAGTGTCATTTGTGGGTGATGTGTTTCTAACATTATCAAGAAGTAAAGAAATTATTTGTATCTCATCTTCTAGACTTTTGATTTTGTCCTTGGCATGTTTATATTTACCGATGACCTTTTTATGATCATCGAGTAAATCAGTGAAAGCATCGCCAAGTTCATCAAAAGAGAAGTCATCCAGAGTTTCGTTAGATACCTTGTTGGAAGTTGCCATCAGGCACACATTTGCTGTATCTTGAGGAGAGTCCTTTTCTTCCTCAGAGTCACTCGCTTCACTTTCATGCCAGATACCTGTGTTGGCATATTTCTTTGATGAGTTCTTTTTGTATGGCTTCTCATAGTGGTTGCTCTTCTTCAGGAATGGGCAGTCTTTTCGGACATGTCCAGTTTTCTTGCAACCATAACAAGTTGGTTCTTCTTCATCGTCTTCTTGAGATTCCTTCTTCCTTCGATTGAAGCGAAGGAATTTCCTGAAGTTGCGAACCATGAGAGATTGGTCTTCATCATCCGAATTATCTTCTTCGGTCTCATCATGATTAGCTCTTCGTTGATGAGCTTTGAGTGCGATCTCCCTGGTCTTCGGAGCAGGCTCTTCGAAGTCCTTGAGGTCAAGCTCGTGAGTCATAAGCTTACCCATCAAGGTCTCCATTGACATTGTTGTGAGATCGTTTCCTTCTATGATGGCTGTCACCTTAGGGTTCCAAATCTTTGGTAGCCCTCTGAGCAGCTTACGAATCTTCTCGTGGTTTGAGTACTGCTTTCCAAGCGAAGATAGAGGATTGATGATGTCGAGGAATCTTGTGATCATTTGAGTGATCGTCTCACTTGGCTTCATCTTGAAAGCTTCGTATTCTTGAGTGAGACGGCTTATTTTAGATTCCTTGACCTGTGTGGTTCCTTCATGCGTCACTTCTAGAAGTCTCCATACTTCATGAGCAGTGGTGCATGTAGAGACCCTGTTGAACTCATTCCTGTCTATAGCACAGAATAAAGCATTAATAGCCCTAGCATCTAGACTTGCCTGTTTCTTCTCCTCGACAGAATATTTGTCGTGTGGTTTCTCAATGAGGTCACCATCGACAACTATTCTGGCGGGCTTTTTGTAACCGTCAGTGACGACAGTCCACAGGTCAAAGTCTAGAGACTTAAGATAGAAGCTCATCCTTGTTTTCCAATATGTGCAGTTAGTCCCATCAAATAGGGGAGGCCTATGAGTGGACTGACCTTCACCATGATTGGAAATCAAGGATTGTGTGGCTGCCATGGATCAGCTCTTAGGATGTTAGTCCTTATAAAGAGAACAGAGCTCTGATACCAATTGAAGAACAGTTTGGCAACTCTAGAGGGGGGTGAATAGAGTTTATATAGAAAAATAGCCAATTAAAATAACTCTTTCACCAACAATAAATAATCAGAGTAAAGTGCGGAAAATAAATGAAGAGCAGAAGAGCATACGCAAACACAGCGATTTTAACCTGGTTTCCCTCGTGGAGGACTAGTCCAGGCCTGAGAACTCTAGCTCAGGATTAAATCCACTATTTGTGAAATAGTAGTTTACAACCCGTGCCTTTTCTTCAGAAGAGCACGTCAACTTCTAACAGAGGATCGCAGTGGCGATTTGCTTGGAATTGTCCAAGCGACTTCTTCGACTCTTGCACAAGAATCCTAACTGAGAGATGCTGAGCACTCGAGACTTAGGAGGCTTGTGGATAGTAGATGGGAAGGGTATGGCTTATTGAGCTTGTAGGAGAGAAGAGAAGAGAAGATTGAGTGAATTGAAATGAGAGAATTCATGCCCTATTTATAGTGTTTTTAGAGGCAGAATTCGGCCAGAATTCGGGTAGGAAAATTCAAAAATTTGGCCGTTGGACAGCTAGCAACCAGCTAACCCTAAAATTAGGGTTCCTGATTTCTAGGGGACAGAGGTCGGCCCGAACTCTGTGTGGAGGCAGAGTTCGGCCCGAACTCTGTCTCCAGAGCACAGAGTGGTCCTAAGTGGGACTTGTGGGCAAGTTTTGTTTTGGTGGAGCTTGGGATTTTGGGTAGGCTTATAGACTAAGTTCCAAGAGCTCAGCATAACTCAGAGTACATATTTCTAGACTCAATAAAATGTAAAAGTACAGACTCGAAAATACACTGAGAGTCGGAAACTGAGCTTTTGTCTGTCCTGAACTGAATGCAGACGTCGTGTGTCGTATTGAATTTATACAGATATTATTTAGTCAATGTAGTCAATATTTGGTTGACTGTGACTTTGTGTCAACAGTACGAAGCACGGAGGAGAAGACGGGGGGGCTTCGACCTAATTCTCAATCCATGCAGGATTTTAATAATTTCATTATGGCCTCCGGTCTTTCTGAGGTGCCTTATTCGGGGAGCAAGTATACTTGGTTTAAATCGGACGGAGAGAAGCAAGGTTCAAGGCTCGACCGGTTGCTTCTGGACAAGGAATGGTGGCATTTGGTTCCTTTAACGATTGAGGAGCACCTTAATCGCAACGAATCCGATCATTGTCCGCTTCTTATCAAATTCAAATCTGCTAACGCGGGCGAGAAACGTGCGTTCAGATTCCTGGATTTTTGGGTGGCTCATAAAGATTTTTCTCAGGTTGTGGAGCAGGCTTGGCTCTCTGTGAACCATGAGAATGCTCTTTCGCGGGTGGCGGAGAGATTAATTGCATGTAGAAAGGCGCTATCCCGATGGAGTCATTCAACTTTCGGAGATATCTTTCAAGAGGTTAAGGCGGCTGAAGATGGGGTTCTTGCTGCCGAGGTCTTATATGAACAGGATGACTCTGTTCTCAACAGGGAGAATCTCCAGAAGGCAAGGGCTCTACTGAAGCTGCGACTATCCTATGAAGAATCCTACTGGAGACAAGAGGCAAGAACGAAATGGGACTTAGAGGGTGATCGCAACATGGCTTACTTTCATGAGTGTGTCAATAGCAAAAGACGGAAGCTTCGTATTCATTCTATTAAGAAAGAGAATGGTTCTTCTATCACTGAGCTTAAGGAGTTACAAGATTCGGCAAATGATTATTTTGCGACTCAATATTTGCATACAAGTACGGTACAGGACGAAGAGCTACTGTCTCATATTCCTCAGCTTCTCAATGATGAGGATAATCATCTGCTGACGGCGGACCCTTCAAAAGAGGAGCTGCATCAAACTATTAAAGGGATTGATTCTAAAAGTGCTGGCGGACCGGATGGATTTACGGCTAGATTTTTCACGGAGGCATGGGCCATCATCGAAGGGGACATCATGGAGGCAGTTCAATTGTTCATGGCTGGTTTTGCTTTACCTCGGGCTATCTCGAGTACATCTCTCATACTTATCCCCAAGGTAAAACAACCTACTCAGTGGTCAGATTTCCGCCCAATTAGCTTATGTACAGTGATGAACAAAATTATTTTGAAATTGCTGGCTAATCGACTAGCCCTCATTCTCCCTCGTATCATCTCCCCTGAGCAATGTGGTTTTGTCAGGGGGAGGGAAATTATAGATAATATTATTTTGGCGCAGGAGATGATGAGTATGATGAAGATTAAGAACAGAGGAGGGAATGTTGCGATCAAACTAGATATGGCGAAGGCTTACGATCGTCTAGACTGGGGATTTCTTATGCATGTCATGCGGAAATTTGGCTTCAATGAAAATTGGATTAACATGATTTTTCGATTAATTAGCAATGTCTGGTACTCGACTGTGATCAATGGAGAATCATCTGGATTTTTTCATGGCTATCGAGGGGTGCGGCAGGGTGATCATATTTCACCTGCTTTGTTCATAATTGCAGCGGAAGCTCTATCCAGAAATCTCAAGGCTTTGCCTGATACCCCGTCGTTCCACCATTTCTACTCTCCTAGCGGATGCCCGGCTGTGACTCACTTAGCCTATGCTAATGACGTTCTGATTTTTGCTGCTAGGGATGTGGGTTCTATTCAAATTTTACGTCAATTGCTATCAAGATATGAGAAGGCTTCGGGACAGCTTATTAATTCTCGCAAGTCATCTTTATATGTGCATCCTTCATTCCCTAGTAACAGAGAAGCAAAGTTGCAGCAGATCACTGGCTTTCAGTCATCGAATCCTCCGTTTTCTTATTTGGGGTATCCCTTAATGTCCGGGAGAAAGAATGCGGCAATGTTTGAAGAGTTGATTTCCAAAGTCAGACGACGGGTCGAAGGGTGGCAACAAAGACTCCTATCTTATGGTGGTAAACTTATTTTACTCAAATCAGTGCTAACTTCGATTCCGATGTACACTCTAGCCGCTTGTAATCCTCCACGCTCTGTTCTTAATCAACTGGAGATTATGTTTTCCTGGTTTTTCTGGGGATCACAAGATGGGATGTTCAAACACTCATGGCTACGATGGGGTAGGATGGCTAAGCCCTATGATGAAGCAGGATTGGGACTTCGAAGTTTGACAGAGGTTTTTGATTCATTCTCCTCTAAGTTATGGTGGAAGTTCAAAACTCAGGACTCCTTATGGACTACTTTTCTCAACATCAAATACTGCAAATATGCTGATTTAGATACTGTACAGGCTAATTCTAATGCTTCAGGGATTTGGAAAAGGTTGTTGCATGGGAGACATCTTGCAAATCATCTTATCATTCAAGATCCTGCAGATATCAATAGGTGGCGATGGGGTCCTTCAAGTAGTGGCTCTTTTTCGGTCTCCTCAGCGTATCGACATACTAGAGTGCAGCATGCTCGACACCCTGATTTCACTCATGTCTGGAATTCTTGTATTCCGATTAAATGGTCTGTACTTGCTTGGCGTATCCTTCATAATAGGTTACCAACAGACGACAACGTTCAGCGCTTGGGTTATCTTATGGCTTCCCAATGCTATTGTTGTGTTTGTCCTGATCAAGAGACTATTGAACATCTATTCTGGAAGGGGGAACTTGCCCAATATATCTGGAGAGTTTTACAATTGGAATTCTCGTTGACGGGCTCGGGAACAATGTTGGGTCATCTGCGTCGATGGTGGACACGACCAATGATACACATGAAGGAAGTCATTGTCGGGGTTACATTTTGGGTGATTTGGAACAACAGAAGCAAATGGAGATATGAAGCCTATAAATATTTAGGGGTTCAAGCAGTTAATGAGATCAAGAGACAAGTACGCAAAGCCCTACTTCGGTGCAAGCATTTGAAGACTATCCCGCCAGGATTCAGTTAGTTATGTTTTGATCTTTTGTTTTTTCACTACTTGTAATCTCCAAGGAGTTAGTCGCTTGATTTGAATAAAGTGGTTGGTTGTTAAAAAAAAAATATATATATATATAAAAATATATATATATATATATATATATATATATATGAGAGAAAAAAAAAATATATATATATATATGAGAGATAGGTCGAGAGATCGTGAGAAACACCACGAACCCTAACGCCGCATCCACTTGCGCCCCTCCGCCTCATGCGCACGCAGCCACCCTGCCGCCGCTGTCCGGAGGTCGACCACACGGGCGCGGACAGAACAGAGGAGGTTGGCAGCAGCGCTGTATCGCGAGACCAACTTCGCCGTAATATTCTGTCGTGCTCGGTTGACCAATGGTCGAACCGTCTTTGTAGGTAATACGACAACCTATACAACTATAATTCCCATCATTTAGGTTGATTTTAGATAACCTATATTGCCCGAAAAATCGAACCCAAGTTCGACGAAAAACTGTCGAAACAGGACAGAAAAACCAGTCCGACTACTCTAGTTCGCGGTCAGTTTTCTTCCAATCCATGCACGATTTCGAAATTCCATTTGAAGGCACTTATAGACAATATATAGGAGATGGAAACTCTTCTTTTTTTTCTGTATTCGTGCAATGTGTGCCGAATAAACAGTCCTAAAAGATTTCAAAAAATATGTTTTAAAATATTAAAAATCTGGAAAAATCTCTCGATACGACGTGCGTCCCGCCAATCCGGGCGACGTGGTCGCGAACCAAATGCATCGATAGATGCGTAACGGCTTCGTGGTCATGTGGGCTTTGACGGAATTCAAATTGGTCGCGTGTGCGCGACGAATTTGATGCGTATCCGTCGAAATTCACCGTATCGACCTATATGCAAATTTCTTAATTACTTTGTACACGCTCGTCAGATCGAGACGAAACTTACGCCAACAGGACCGTATCGTTTTTCTGGTCCTGTATGCCAAGTTTGGTCCGATTCCGAAATAGTTGATTGGATCGCCGTTTTGCGGGCCCTACGGTCCGACTCGACGGGTGATTTTGTGCACGGCCTGCTGGAATCCAACTCTGGAGATACGGCTGAGTTCGTATCAAAAAACTGGATCCGTAGACATGTAGTTTGACTACTTTAGAGACCGTTGACTCTGGCACGGTTTTCGGTACAAAGCGGGTCCAAAGACGGACACCGTTTTGACCCAAAATTATCGTTTTGCTCCTGTGTCCAGAATTGGACTTAAGGACAGGCAATCCTTGCTAATTTGACTATTCTAAGAACATTGGTAATGTTTATTTCAGCTTTTGGGGACTGTTGTACGGGTTTTGACTATTGTGGCATATTGAGTAGTTCAGGCTATCGGTTTCACCAGCAAAGGACCACAGGCGAGTACAGTTTATTGTTTGTTTTCAGTATTGATCTTTACTATACATCAGTATTTAGTTGATAGATATGTGATTTCAGTCTTTTATGTTGATTTATTTTTTTGTGGTGTCGGGAGAAGTGAAGTACCAACGATGTGTGATCTGACCTTAGACCGTGTAGACCGTAATTTATTCCTGCATTAGACCGTGTAGACCGTGATTTATTCTTACTTTGTACAATGTAGACCGTGTAACATCATACTGTATAGAACGTGATTATTATTTTGTAGACAGTGTTTCTTTATTGTAATATTTTCTGTAGACCGTGTAACTGTAGACCATGAAATTGTAGACCGTGTAACTGTAGACCGTGTAACTTTAGACCATGTAGACCGTGTTGCATAATTGTCCCGAGACCGATCACATATCAAAGGTACTTCAGTCGGACAGTTGGTGAGTATTTTATTGCATTTTTTGTTCTTATTATTCAGTTTTATTGTCTTTCTTTATTTTATTTTATGAATCATATGTCTAAAGGCTAAACTCTGTAGTATAGTCATTTTCATATATTGAAACTGCATTCAGTGAATTGTGCTCGTTCTATTCCTGACTGGAAACCAATATTTTTCAGGTTAGCCGTGGATTCACTTAGCATGGGGAGTGACGGGTATACTTGCAGATGAAAAGCCTAGAGACTAGCTAGATAGATGAGTTGTAGTCATTCCATATTTGTACAAGTTTATATTTTTTACAAATGTAAAACTTATGAATATTGTAAGTTAAATTTGTTTGTGAATGAGCATTATTTATGATTTTGATCTTCATGGCCGTGACAGCGTTCTACCACCGACACTGCGGCGTAGGCTGGCTTGGACACATTTCGTATCCGTTTAAAAAAAATGGTTGCGGGTCGTGACAAGTTTTTGTGGTGGTCCATGCAAGTCAGTCTTTGCAAATCATACAAACTCGTAATAGTACTTAAGTTAGTCGTACTATTGTGAGCCTGCGACTAGGAAATGCTCATTCACAAGTTAGGGTAAATTTAATTTAAGAGAATGGCTAGGACTAGGAGTCCCTTATACAAAATTTACCGATGGGTAGTCTAGGCCATGCAATGTAGATGAGGGTTATTGATTTTGATAAGTTTTCAGATCTCTATAGGTACACTATTACCTCTTGATATGACGACATGATCCAATGTGGATAGATTATTCAACTAGTGAGACCGGGCTTCATAGAAGTAATGATCTAACCTAGATGAATTATTCAATTCCTTCTCCTTGCCCCTTTAGATATCATCCTCATATCTTAGTCTAAATTGCCTATTTAGTTCCTACTTGCCCTAAGAATTATTATTTTTCTGATTATGTTATCCATATACGAACCTTGAATAAGTTTCGATTCAAAGTTTTTCCTCCATGATTTGAATACATATGAAATGGATACTAGGATGTTTGTATTTCTTTGTCTTCAGTTATTTCTCTCCTTGTTCACCTTTTATTTTCAGGGTTGTGACTGATAGGACAAATACTTACGTTTTAGTCCATAGTCAATTTGTTTGAATCTCATGAATTTTTACAGATATAGTTAAAGGAATGTTAGTTAACTCAAAATGGCAGGATAGCAGCGCACTGTCGCCATTTATTTCAATTATGGAGACTATGGATTTACTGCAGCCAGTAGCGCACTGGCGAGGCACGACCCCTAGAGTTGAAATTGGTTTAAGAAAATATAGGTTATAGAATGTTACTAAAACTATGGCTAGTGGTCCTCTTTGATCGTAGTCACCCTTGTTTCAATTATGGAGACTATGGATTTACCACTGCCAGAGTATACGGGCAGGGCATAATCCTCGGTGAAATGATTCCAGATGTGATTACAAGTTCAGGATACTATGGAGGATAGAACAATAGCATGTATGTCCTGTAAGATCCAAAGCCAATATTAGTGGAATTTTATAAGTTGGATAACATGTCTCCCGACCTAGCATTCCGTAGTCCTTGCGACTTATTGACGAGGTAATTGACTAACGCTGATAGGTTTACCCAGAATATAGAATTTAGAGGTTCATAACCTATTAGTCGATTAAGGCCTTATGGGTAAGAAGATAGTAGAAAGACTGTATATGCAAGAGCACCGGGTAGGGTTTTGATTCTCACAAAACTCGAACTACTTCTGCCTTCTTTCAAAAATCTCGCATACTTGTATTTTTACTATCTTAACCAATGCTGCTATTATAGCCTAGTTTTGCAAGCTCACTCTGTTCTCGAGCTTGATTCATGATATATATTTAGTGGGGACGCCTACTAACATATTGTCTAATCAGAATCAGTGTATTATGGTCTGATCCACTACCAAAATATATGGATTTACCGACGGCCTTATCCGTCGGTAGTCCGTCGCCAAAAATAAATACCGACGGATTACCGACGGATATTTTGGTAAAACAACCGTCGGGAATAACCTCGTCGCTAAAACATATCCGTCGCTACTCCGTCGCTCAGCGACGACTTAGCGACGGAATACCGTCGGCGCATTTAAATATATATAGCGACGGATTACCGACTAGTTTTCGTCAAAACATGTATCAGGATATAGGGTTAGCGACGGAAAACTCCGTCGCTAACGAGTCGGCAAAACCGTATCAGTAATTTTCTGATACCCAATATCCGTCGCTAATCCGTCGTAAATTTGTCGGCAAAAGCGTATCAGAGATTTTCTGATACCCAATTACCGACGGACATTCCGTCGCTAAACCGTCGCTCAATGTAAAATTCTCCAGGTAGCGACGGATATTACGTCGCCAATCCGTCGATACATTAAATTCCTACAGTTAGCGACGGATAGTCCGTCGGGACTTTGTCGCCAGTCCGTCGTAAGTTAGTCGCCAATCCGTCGCTAATGCTAAAATTTATGGACATCAAACAGCATCAGTTCGACGGATCGTCCGTCGCCAATCCGTCGCTTTATTAAAATGCTCCAGGTAGCGACGGACTGTACGTCGCCACTCCGTCGCTAACCTCAGTTTCTCCAGTTAGCGACGGATAATCCGTCGCTGAGTGGTCGCCAGTCTGCCGTAAGTTAGTCGCCAATCCGTCGCGAAAGCTAAAAATTTTGGACATCAAACAACATCAGGTCGACGGATCGTCCGTCGCCAATCCGTCGCTTTATTGAAATGCTCCAGGTAGCGACGGATAGTCCGTCGCCACTCCGTCGCTAACCTCAGTTTCTCCAATTAGCGACGGACAATCCATCGCTGAGTGGTCGCCAGTCCGCCGTAAGTTAGTCGCCAATCCGTCGCGAAAGCTAAAATTTTTGGACATCAAACAGCATCATGTCGACGGATCGTCCGTCGCCAATCCGTCGCTTTATTGAAATGCTCCAGGTAGCGACGGATTTTACGTCGCCACTCCATCGCTAACCTCAGTTTCTCCAGTTAGCGACGGACTATCCGTCACTGAGTGGTCGCCAGTCCGTCGCTAACTGCTAATTTTTGAAAAAAAATACTGCAAACAGACTCTTTCCTGTTTATACAATACATCCAACACAATATCAAACATACAAAATATCCATATACAACACCATATATCCATATCCAACACGAATATCCAACGTATCCAATATCCAACACCATATATCCATATGCAAAATATCCATATCCGACACCAATATCCAACGTATCCAATATCCAACAAAATATTACCAACCCAATATATCCAATATCCAACATTAAATTATCCAAACATAAAAAAAATATCCGAACATACAATGTATCCAAATGTCTACAAAACCAACAACATAAACAAAATCAAACCCCGTCCGTCGGATCGTCTCGTGCTCGTGCCGCCGCATCCGCTTTGCGTATGTACTCCTCCACCGTGTGTGCCGGCACTTGGGACAAGACATGGTCTGGAAGCGCGCGTAGCTGCTCTGGCGACATCATGTCAAGGAGCGTCAAGATGGTGTTATCCGATACGATGCGGTCGTCCGCAGAGCGGTTAAACAAAAGTCGTCCGGGGGAAGAAGGACCAGGTCGATCCGAAGCACCGACAGCAGCAGTAGACGGACCGGGAGCAGACGGACCGGGAGCAGACGGATAGCGCCCCAACACTATCGCCCGTAAATCTGACACCGCGGAGGTCAGAGTCGCAAGCTGTGCCCTCACATCGTCAACCGGGGGCGCTGGGGGAGGCGGAGGCGGTGGATATCTCGGGGACGGCTGCAACGAGGGCGCCATGGAACCTAAGCCGTAGACGCGCCCTTTCCTAACGTCGCCGACGGATTCTACGAACACGTCGTCGTAGCGAGCGGCCATAGAAGAGTGCGTCTGGGTGGGCGTCGTTTCGCCGACATTCTCGGAAGGGGGCTCGATCTCAAGCCGACTAAGTGCCTCACGATACGCAGCCTATCTAATGAATGTGTTTATACTATAAGTTTTCCTAAGTTATAATCTAAATCCTATGTTTCCCTAAGTTATAGTCTGAATCCTAAGTTTATCTAATTAACTTAACAATAATTATATTTCTAACATAAATCTCATAAACGTAAGTACTTACATCAGTCTCTTCGGCCCTCGCGTCGACGAAGCTCCCGTCCTTCCGTCTCTTGTGCGTATGCACGAATACATCGTGAGCGGTGACCGTCTCCGCCTCTTTCCCCTGCTTCACCGCCCGTTGGGCCTGCATACGTAGAATTTAATTAACTTCGTATATTAACAGTACAAAATTAAATAATAGAATGAATTTGAATTTGCGCTATCTCACCAAATCTGCACGCGTCAATGCGTGGGGCCTTGATCCCCCCGTATGCAGACCCGCGACCTGTCGATTAGCCTTAGCTTTCTCCGATTTCAGCTTGAACTGCGGAGTATCCATCTTCTCCAACATCTGCTCATAGTACTCCGCCCGGATCCAGTCCTTCTTCGTATGCGCCGTACGAAGGTCGTACACCGCATCCCGTATCTTCTTCCCGGCGGCGGCTTTGTAGGTCCTGCGGATCGCCTCCTCGCGATGGGGGGGGCCACCAGAACGTCCTTTGACATACAAATTCAAATATCACGTAATAAAAAATTTAATGATTTAAAGAATAATTAATAATTCACCGACGGATTTATACCCTCATCTCGTCGAGCCAGACGTACTTCATGTCCTGAGACACCTCAAAAAAATTGAGGTAGGGGCCATGGTAGTTATCCCGGATAATGCGCCCTAGAATCCGGGCAGCATCCCACGGGAAAAACCTATAAAGAAGCAACGACTGGATTATTAACTTGAATAAGTGAAACAAATTTAATAAATTAACTTAAATTTACTTACGATTCACCAGCGGGCCATAGCTCTCGTCGGAACTCGCCCACCAGCCTCTCTGGTGGCGTCGGGGGATCCGCGGGTCCGCGCACGTACTCTCCGATAACAGGATGAAACTGAATCCCGGGGTACTCCGAGGCCCACCCTGCAGTAACTGCTGGGCCCCCTGTTGCATCTGCTGCTGCATCCACTGGTACATCCGGTGGCGGAATGGATCCGCTAGCGGATGGAGTCACAGGCCTCGACGACGATGTCGGTAGCACCGAGGAAGAATGACGGCAGGAAGAGCCTGTGTCCGGGCTCTCCATGTCGGGATCGGAGGTCACATCCGGGGAATGCGGCTGGCGACCACGACCGCTACCACCACGCCCACGCCCACGACCACCACCACCACCACCACCGCCGCCGCCGCCGCCGCCGCCACGACCACGGCCAGCACCACCAGTACGGGTGCTCGCAACCATGCCCTGTAAATAGAACACATAAACAAAATACCGACAACATAGATTTATAAATGAATATAAAACTAAACATATCCATGCCAGCAGCAGGGCGATGAGTGCCGCCCAGACGAGTAGGCCTAGGAGTGCCATCTGCAAAAAGAAACTCATACAATAATACTCAAATATCCCAAACTGAAATAAATATTACAATCAGAAGTGAAGTACGAATAAAAGCTAGATACACAAAATCTGATAAAATCACGCACCAATACAACAAAGTACAATTCTTGTAACTTTTGATAAAAGGGCATCTTGTGTTCCACTAGACTTGTAATTGTAAATCCAAATGTAATAGGGTAATTTAGGATTCGAGACTAGATATTAGGTGCTTCAAGATACAACTAAAATATAGCGATATTTAATCATCGTCATCGTCCTCTTCCTCGGCCTCGGCCTCATCATCATCATCATCCTCATCGTCGAATTCATCTGTATCCTCATCCCCATCCTCATAAAGTTCTTCTTCTTCTTCTTCTTCTTCTTCTTCTTCTTCTTCTTCTTCAGTCTCAATACTTGGGACAAGACGCCTCTTTCTCCCCTGGTTGACATCTAAGTCTTGTATATCAACCTCTTCCTCCCCTCTATTTTCATCAGCAAGAGGTATATCAACCTCTAATTCAACATCTATGTCACAAGACTATTGTCCCAAGTATTGGGGCTTTTCGATCTGATCCTCTTGGTATGCTGGGTCTCCAACGTTGAATGTATTTCTAGATTTAATCTTGCATACTGCCCACCAGTCAAAGCGATCTCTACGACGCCTTGGGTAGCTTGTATAGTAGACTTGAACAGCCTGACTTGCTATCGCAAACGTGTCGGACCCTCTATACCTCCTGCGATGATTTATATCGACGAATCCAAATTGTTTATCGATTCTCCAACCGATATTTGGTGTCGTATCGAACCACTCACATTTGAACATAACAATATGCATATCAAATGGGGCACTATATTGTAATTCTACAATATCCCGAAGCACTCCATAATAGTCAAAGTCCGGCTCGTCGTCATAGATTGTGCCTCTTATGCAAACACCAGAATCCTTCGTACTGAAGCCGTCATTGAGAAATTCGGCATTTATAGGATGTTGAGTTGTCTTAAACTTGAAGCCATTATCGACATAGCCGGGCCAAGTCTTTGCATGCTTCTTCGGTCCCAATGACAAATAACGAATGCTCTCATTTGTGAGTGTACTTGGTTTAGCTAATAAAACCTGTAAACTTTAAATGTTTTAGTTGCATATATATATTTAAATGGTAGCCGCATAACATATTATCTCAGTTACTTACGTAATCTCGAAACCATGACGGAAAGGTAAAATCAACCTCTCTTTGAAGTCCCTCATCGGTAATATCGGGTGTCCTTATTTTGACTTCATCTCTAAATACACTGTTAGAGAGAATAAAAATTAGTGTAGTCACTTACCTCACCAAATTAGAGATTATAACGAGGTATAGTCACTTACTTCTCCAAATCTCTCACTTCTTGTATGTCACAATTTAACAAGACATATCGGTGAGCGGCATCATACTCATCGTCACTCAACCACCGTTTCTTACTAGCCCCAATAGGCTTGCCCCTTAAATTGAATATACCTCCTTCCTCAACGTCTTCGTCATTCCTTTGAGGTCTATTTCGATTTGTCTCAACATGAGTATCGAAATAAATAGAGCAAAAGTTTGACACCTCCTCGATAAGATATGCTTCGCATATCGAAGCCTCTATATGAGCCTTGTTGCCAACTTTCTTCTTTAGATGATGTAGATACCTAGAGAGACAAATTATCTTGAGAATTAACAATGAATTGTAAAATCCACTTAAATTATATCGATTTTTATTTACCTTTCAAAGGGGTACATCCATCGATAATGAACAGATGCACCGACACGGGCTTCGTATGCTAGATGAATCGGTAGATGCTCCATACTGTCGAAGAAACCCGGTGAAAATATTTTCTCTAACTTGTAAATTGTTAAGACAATCTTCTCCTCAAGTTGTATCATATGTTGCACCGTGAGCTTAGTTGAACAGATATCGCTGAAGAATGTAGACAGCTCGGCCAACGGAACCCATACAGCAGAAGGCAACAACTCTCTCAACGCAATGGGCAGTAATCTTTCCATAAACACGTGGCAGTCATGACTCTTCATTCCTGTTAGCTTGCGTTCATTGAGAACAACGCATCTAGACAAATTCGACACATAGCCGTCGGGAAATCTTAAAGTAGATATCCACTTGCAGATTATTAATCTATCTTCCTTGCTCAATGCGTATGACGCTATCGGCTTAGTTACTTGTCCACCAGCTCCCCTTTGTATCAAGTTTAGATTATGACATTTGCATATCTCGGCCATGTCTTGTCTTGCTTTTGGATTGTCCTTCGTCTTTCCTTTAATATCCATTACGGTATTGAAGACATTATCGAACACATTCTTTTCGATATGCATGACATCAAGATTATGCCTAATAAGATTATCTTTCCAATAAGGCAAGTCCCAGAAGATACTCCGTTTGGTCCAGTTATGGCTTTGTCCGAACCCCTCGACACGATTGTTCGATGGATCTTCCATTGCGGTGGGCAATTCCTTTACATCTTCCCAAATATCGTATCCCGACAATCTGGTAGGAGGTTCAGAAAATTTTTGTTTTCCATATCTGAACGCGTCCTTGTTCTTTCGCCAAGGATGTCTCGTTGGCAGAAATTGACGGTGACAGTCAAAGAAAGAAGTTTTTCCTCCATGTCTAAGGCGGAACGCCTTACTATTTGCCATACATATCGGACAAGACATGTTGCCGTGCGAACTCCATCCCGACAGCATACCGTATGCTGGAAAATTATTGATTGTCCATATAAGTGAAGCTCTCATCTGAAAGTTTTGTTTTCTGGAAATATCATAGGTCGTGACGCCGATCTCCCACAACTGTTTCAGCTCATCCACCAACGGCTGTAAATATATATCGATGTTCTTTGTCAGATTTTTGGGACCGGGTATAATAGCTGTCAAGAACATATAAGGAGTCTTCATACACATCCATGGTGGCAGATTGTAAGGGGTAAGAATGACCGGCCAGCATGAGTATTGAGATCCCGACTGTCCGAAAGGGGCGAAGCCATCAGAACATAGCGCCAAGCGTACATTTCTAGGCTCTGCAGCAAAATCTGGATGACACAAATCAAAATATTTCCATGCCTCCCCATCCGAAGGATGTGACAATTCTCCTTCGTCCTTTATGCGATCTTCACTGTGCCACGTCATGTGTTCTGCTGTATTCAGAGACATATACATCCTCTGTAAGCGCTTCGTGATCGACAAGTAATGCATATACTTGTAAGGACGTCGTTTTCTAGTTGACTTTCCTTTTCCCTGTACTGTCTTGTAACGATCCGCATTACAGAACCAACAACTTTCTAATACGCAATTCTCTTTGTAATACAACATGCATCCGTTGCGACAGCAATCTATCTTCTCGTACCCCAGTCCCAGTTGTCGGACCATCATCTTTGACTTGTAGAAGTTTCTTGGGAGCTCTTTTGATTCCTTCGGTAACACCTCATTAGTTAATTGTGTGATCCGATCATAGCAAGCTTGTGGCAAGTTAAAATCAGACTTTATGTTCAACAACCGCATCGTCACTGACAGTGCGGAATGAGTCTCACAACCAGGATATAGAGGAGTATCTGCGTCCTTAAACATATCATAGAACTCCTTTGCCTCGGGATTAGGATCCTCCGGATCAAAATTAGGCCCTGCTGCAGCATACACCATATCTCGTGCAAGGTTCTGCATGTCTCCATAATCCATAGAGCATCCGTCGTCTTCGAGGACATCCGTTGCAGCATTATCATCAAAAGCATAAGTACCAGCTTCTGCAGCCTGTCTTTCTGAATATAATTCACCTTGCGATGACCACAGGCCGTAATCACGTACGAAACCCTTACGGGTCAAATGATCTCTCACAGTCATCACTTCTTCGAAACGTCTATTGTGACAATTAACACATGGACACTTCATTTTGTTATCGTCCATGTACTGAGTTTTGCTCATGGCATACTTAAGAAATACTTCCACACCTGCCTGAAAATCGTCACTCATACCAATTCTGCTCTCGTGTTGTCGTTTGTACATCCATGTACGATCAACAAAGTAATGATTCATGCTCGATTTGATGCGAATATCTGTATCGTAAGACAAACTAAACATAAGAATTAATAGCCCGATACCGATACTCATATCGTAAGAAAAACTAAACTTGTGGATAAAACGCTAGGCCTACGACGAGGCTACTTAGTATCACAATCTAACATAATTAGTATATAATCATGTAACTGGTGGATCCGCTAGCTAGTAAGCCGGATGTACTTAATATCAGAGAGTATCAGATTAGTATCAGTATATAGGTTAGGTAGACCGTATCAAACGTATATCGGAATAGTAGGCCGAATAGGAGGCCGAGATAGTCGAATGAGAAGAAGGGAAGAAAGGAGGAGCAGATGGTATACTAGACTAGTTCTGGGTCAAATTAGGAGTCCAAGTCAACTCTGTCAAAACTAACCTTAATTAGGCTAAACTTCTACCTTAGCTAATCAAATATATATAATAGACTTCACGACGTGTGTCTGTGTATATATATATATTATTAATAAATTACTTAAAATTATGCCTATATATATATATATATATATATATATATATATATATATATATCAAGGTTCAAAGTATCGGTATCGGAATCGGTATCGGACTATTCCTATGAGTATTGGTATCGGCGATATCGGTAGTATCGGCGGTTTCGGATCAGAGTATCGGATTTTTTGGTATCGGGGAACAAATAATTATTAATAAATTATTTACATTTAAAAACATATATTTTATACATTTAGGCATAATTTTAAGTATTTTCAGTGTTATTTCTTAGTAGTTTTGAAATTAAATGAAATAGTAGTCACCCTTACCGATTGGTTTACAAACAATAGATGTGATTTTCTTCAATTGATGTGATTTTCTTCTTTTACATGCTTCTACAACCTTGTTATGCTTTAAACCCTTGTTGATTTGTCTTTTTTGTTTAATTTTCTTTGTCGAATTGATCGGAACAAAGACCCCCAATGTCGGTATCGGTCAATACTTGGTATCGGTCGGTATCGGATCGGAACATGCCAAACCGTATCGGTATCAGCCGTATCGGATCGGTATCGGCCGATACTTTAAACTATGATATATATGTCTGAGTGTGTGTGTATCCGTGTGTCTGTGTCCGTGTGTGTCCGTGTGTGTGTGTGTGTGTGTTCGTGTGTGTGTGTGTGTCTGTGTGTATGTGTCCGTGTGTGTGTGTCTGTGTGTGTGTGTCCGTGTGTGTGTGTGTCTATGGGAGAGGAGGAGGAGGACTCCTGCGCGGGGACTCCAGAGTCCCTCCTACGCCCCCCCTACCCCGACCCCCCCCCAACCCCTGCCCGACCCCCCCAACCCCTGCCCGATCCCCTCTCCCACCCCCCTGCCCCCCCTGTCCCGACCCCCCCAACCCCTGCCCGACCCCCCCCCAACCCTTGCACGACCCCCTCTCCCACCCCCCTGCCCCCCCTGCCCCGACCCTCCCCAACCCCTGTCCGACCCTCCCCCAACCCCTGTCCGACCCCCTCTCCCACCCTCCTGCCCAGACCACCCCCCCACCCCTGCCCGACCCCCTCTCCGACCCCCCCTGCCCCCTCTTCCACCCCACCCTTGCCCCGACCACCCCACCCCCTACCCGAACCCCCCCTGCCCAGACCACCCCCCCACCCCTGCCCGACCCCCTCCCCGACCCCCCTGCCCCCGACCACCCCACTCCACCCTTGCCCCGACCACCCCATCCCGTACCCGAAACCCCCCTGCCCCACACCCTCTCCGACCACTACGACAGCCCCCCAACCCCCCAAATCGTAAAAGAGAGAGAGAGAGAGAGAGAGAGAGAGAGGGAGATAGAGAGAGAGAGGGGGGGAGAGAGAGCATACCTTAGAGAGAGAGAGGGAGATCGCCGGTCGGAGAGAGCGAGATCGTCGGAGAGAGGGAGAGGGAAGAGAGAGAGTGTTTTGGGGGGGAATGAAAATTTCCCCCCCGTCGGTTCAATTTAAGTTAGGGTACAGAAATTAGCGACGGAGTAGCGACGGATTATTCCGTCGCTAAGTAGTCAGTAAATCTCGCGCCAGAGTAGCGACGGATTATTCCGTCGCTAAGTCGTCAGTCAAATCTCGTGCCAATATTTTAGGCTTTTGCCGCCAAAATATGCGACGTTCTAGCGACGGATATAAAACCGTCGCTACTTGGCCGACGACCTATCGACGGCGTAGCGACGGATATGGACATAAAAAAATAAAAAAAATTGTCCACTGCTTTCCGTCGGTATTTCGTCACAAATCCGTCGGTGATCCGACGGTAATAGCGACGGAAAATTTCCGTCGCTAAATGGCCGTCGCTAAAATGCTGTAATTTGGTAGTGATCAACCATGATGCATTTGGTTCGCACTTTATTCAATTACCCTACGTGGATTGAGATATAGATGCATCTCATCCATGACTGCTTTGACAATTCCTCTTGAATTATACATTCGTCTTTGAATCACGTAATTGTATTCAGTGACATCTCTCTTGAACTCTTTATTGTTTTGTCTTTCACCGATTAGTAAGGCGAAAGCTCGTAATTGATAGATAGATAGATACAGAGTATTCTCGTGGCTATGATAGTTGTATATGCAAGTGTAGCTACCATCGGCCTGCTCTGTGACTGGAACCTTGCCTTGAGTTACTCGTCCTCCCTTCGACACTAAACCTACTATCTTGATCTTCTGGTCATTGGAGTCCGAGAATGATTAGGATCTTTTCCCTTGACCAAATGCCAACCTAGGAGACTACCTATTCTCCAAAGACCAAATGTTGTGAGCCTCTAATCATTTGTTTGAAGCTTGCTTCAACTAGAACCCTTGTGACACTAGTCCGGCAGGTTTGACCCCAATAGAAATTCACGACTCAGTTGTAAGAAATCTTTTCATATGATGTGCCTTAGAGTTGGTTACCCCGTCGACAAATCATGTATACTGTGGACGAGTAGGTCATTCTATTTTATCGACCATGTGTCATTGCACACACACTCGTTTTCCAATTATTGAGGAACGACCCTTGACTTGACTTATATCAACCGTATCCCGTTACGTCGTGCCTCATTCTTTATCAAAAAGAGTCGGGGTACAGTATCCGGACTTTGAAATTCTTCTGACCTCATTATTCCTAAAACCATGTCCTAGCTTCTAAGGTGGGTAGCCTGTAAGCCTTCTACAATTTTAGGATATACGAGGATTTTCGATTGATTAGAATGATCCCATTAGGATAATAAATAGTGTTCAATGGACTCCCACTTTCCATTTAGATCATTTTGAGTCCTTGGCCGTGTCATTAATAATCGAAGCACGAGACCAGTTGTTACCTTCCAACAAATTTTGCATGCAAGATCTAGACGAGTCCACCATCATCTAGGTATATCATGTCCCACTCAAAAACGTCTCCTTGTACACTATTTTTATGGTACGACTTTCAGGTAAAAAGGACTAGCTATAATCCTTACCGTAATCCCCGTATACTTCCCGACTACGACTAGAGACTCAACTTCGACTCGAATCTTTCGACCCAATATATGGTTGTGATCGACTCGAAGCCCACTATGCACATGTCACTAGTGTGCCATTCAATTGTGTCTTCTCGTGCTACTTAAACACAAAAGTCAAGGAAGACGCATCTTCAGGGCTTGCAGAACCTATTTAACCAATCCAACTATCCAGCAATCTCAACCACTTGGGTGGAAACATATTCTAGGTTACCCTAACCTAGTAGAAATAGTTTATCATTGGGACCTTGCCCAGTCAATATAGATTGAAATCCAAGAGCCATCCAACCAGCGATTGATTTTCAATTAGGAAAACCATTAAGACCCAGTAAAATCCATCCATACATACCATCATATTTGGACTATTAAACCAGACTACTTGAAATAAGTCCCTATACCCTTTATGTTGTCTCCCTTTCTTAAAATGTGAAGTCGTTCGTAACCCTTATTCCATCTACCTGAAAGTTACGATACGATCTTGTATTGCATTTATATCCCTTGTTTGTATGTTTAAATAACCACGGAAAAGATCACAATCTTGATTTCTCAAATTCTGTTCTATTATGGAAACTGTTTAGAATTTTGAGAACGGAACTTCTGTATTGCACGGGTTGCAAGACCCTCTGAGAAACGAAGGGTTCATTGACTTAGCAAGTGACTGGACTAGAGTAGCCCAATTTAGCAAAATAGGTCATTTGCTCATAAATTTTCTTTCTATCTGTATCATTGGATACTCTTACCGCTCTGGAAACTTTATTTTCGCTCTCGGTTATTTTTCCTTATCTTTCCGTCCTTCCTGTTGTAGAGCGACGTATGGACATGCTTATACGAATTTACCAATATTTTTAGCTACCTATGTAGGTTTGTTGCTTGTTAAATTTAATTTGGATTGCTTGATAAATATGAGAGGTTATAGGTGCCACAAGCAGTAGATATCTATTGGTAAAAATTTTAGCAAGTAGTTGGATGATTTTAAAGTTTTAGGGACACACCTTTGAGGGAGTAGTGCGACCAAAGGTGGGTAGAAGTCCTCAGGGTTTTGTAGTTACAAAATGGCTAGGAGGAGGATATAAACTGTTTTTGAGGAATAAAAATCCGAGGAGATTAAGGTAATGGTAGATTCCTTTTTGAATTTAAGGAATAGTTACAAATAGAATTTCGAGGACGAAATTATTTTTAAGGTGGGTAGATTTGTAACCCCTCTTCCCAGAATTTTGATAATATTTATTTATTTGGATTAAATGGTGATTTTTAGAATTTTTATAAATAATTACTCAGTTAATTATTACGGTAAATGATTTTAGCCATAATGAAGTTTTGGAGTACAAGGTGACTAGAAATCGTGGCACGGATAGTGCAATGGCGTGCTTTGACTAGAGTATTCGCCCTGGTAGGAAAGGCCGAGCCATAATGATATCCTAACTAGGAAAACCAGGCCGAGTTGCGACATAACCCTTATCGATGTTTGTTTAAGTAGTAATTATATTATTGAGTTTAGGAAAACCGGTTATACCATTTTAGCATAGACTGGACCCGAACTGAGCCCAAGCCATGTAGTCATGCGGCACGTCCAATGACAGTCGTGTTGATGGAATTTGGTATGAGGGTGTCGTATTTTGTTAAAATGGTTTAATGAATATTTCCTAAGTATTCGTAATTTAAATATTATAAATATTATTATTATTGTGATTCAGTGACCATTGTATAAAGTAGGTCCTTGTATATTTTGAGATTATTAGATTGTACAAAATGGTATATACACCATTATGAATTTATTGAATTACGTTATTATTATTATTATTATTGATATTATTATTGTTTTTATTATCAATACTATTGAGGTTATTATTATATAATATTATTTTATTATTATGGGTTATACTATTTTTGTCAAATAAATATTATTATATATAGTCATTAGGAATAGATAATATTGAGGTTTATTTATTTTATGGAAAATATTATATTAGTATATATAAATATATAGGTATATGGATGCCTATTAAATAATTGTAAATATATATACTCTCAGTATTAATTATAAATTAAAGTATGTGTATGTATAGTGTTATGAAAGTATATACATATAAATGTGTATATACGAATATATTATATATGTGTGTATATATAGATAAATATAAAGGTAAATATGTGTGTATATATATATATATAGATATATATATGTATAAATATATGTATATACATATATACATGTAGTAATAAGAAAAACAAAAAGGAAAAGGAACCAACACTACCCAAAGATCAGCCCACAGCATTCCGGCCCAGCCCGATTAATCCCCCACAGCAAATGAGAGAATCCCCACACCAGCCAAACAGACCCCCTTCAGCTCGGTTTAAACCGAGTATATATATATATATATATGAGAGATAGGTCGAGAGATCGTGAGAAACACCACGAACCCTAATGCCGCATCCACGTGCGCCCCTCCGTCGCGTACGCACGCACAGCCATCGTACCGCCGCTGGCCGGAGGTCAACCACGCGGGCGCGGACAGAACAGAGGAGGTTGGCAGCAGCGCAGTATCGCGGGACCAACTTCGCCGTAATATTCTGTCGCGTTCGGTTGACCAATGGTCGAACCGTCTTCGCAGGTAATACGACAACCTATAAAACTATAATTCCCATCACTTAGGTTGATTTTAGATAACCTATATTGCCCGAAAAATCAAACCCAAGTTCGACGAAAAACTGTCGAAACAGAACAGAAAAACCAGTCCGACTACTCTAGTTCGCGGTCAGTTTTCTCCCAATCCATGCACGATTTCGAAATTCCATTTGAAGGCACTTATAGACAATATATAAGAGATGGAAACCCTCCTTTTTGTTTCTGTATTCGTACAATGTGTGCCGAATAAACAGTCCTCAAAGATTTTAAAAAATATGTTTTAAAATATTAAAAATCTAGAAAAATCTCACGATACGACGTACGTCCCGCCAGTCCGGGCGATGTGGTCGTGAACCGAAAGCATCAAAAGGTGCGTAACAGCTTCGTGGTCATGTGGGCTTTGACGGAATTCAAATTGGTCGCGTGTGCACGACGAATTTGATGCGTATCCGTCGAAATTCACCGTATCGGTCTCTGTGTAAATTTCTCAATTACTTTTTGCACGCTCGTCAGATCGAGACGAAACTTATGCCAGCAGGACCATATCATTTTTCTGGTCCTGTATGCCTAGTTTGGTCCAATTTCGAGACAGTTAATTGGATCGCCGTTTTACGGGCCCCATGGTCCGACTCGACGGGTGATTTTGTGCACGGCCCGCTGGAATCCAACTCTGGATATACGACTGGATTCGTATCGGAAAACTGGATCCGTGGACATGTAGTTTGACTACTTTAGAGACCGTTGACTCTGGCACATTTTTTGGTGCAAAGAGGGTCCAACGGCGGATACCATTTTGACCTAAAATTATCGTTTTGCTCCTGTATCCAAAATTGGACTTAAGGACAGGCAATCTTAGCTAATTTGACTATTCTAAGAACATTGGTAATGTTTATTTCAGCTTTTAGGGACTGTTGTACGGGTTTTGACTATTGTGGCATATTGAGTAGTTCAGACTATCGGTTTCACCAGCAAAGGACCACAGACGAGTACAGTTTATTTTTGTTTTCAGTATTGATATTTACTATACATCAGTGTTTAGTTCATAGATATGTGATTTCAGTCTTTTATGTTGATTTATTTTTTTTGGTGTCGGAAGAAGTGAAGTACCAACGATGTGTGATCTGACCTTAGACAGTGTAGACCGTGTAGACTGTGATTTATTCTTGCATTAGACCGTGTAGACCGTGATTTATTCTTACTTTATACAATGTAGACCGTGTAACATCATAATGTGTAGATCGTGATTATTATTTTGTAGACAGTGTTTCTTTATTGTAATATTTTCTGTAGACCGTGTAACTGTAGACCATGTAATTGTAGACTGTGTAACTGTAGACCGTGTAACTTTAGACCATGTAGACCGTGTCGTATAATTGTCTCGAGACCGATCACATATCAAAGGTACTTCAGTCGGACAGTTGGTGAGTATTTTATTGTATTTCATTTTCTGTTCTTATTATTCAGTTTTATTGTCTTTCTTCTTTTTATTTTATGAATCATATGTCTAAAGGCTAAACTCTGTAGTATAGTCATTTCCATATATTAAAACTGCATTCAGTGAATTGTGCTCGTTCCATTCCTGACTGGAAACCAACAATTTTCAGGTTAGCCGTGGATTCACTTAGCCTGGGGAGTGACGGGTATACTTGCAGACGAAAAGCCTAGAGACTAGCTAGATAGATGAGTTGTAGTCATTCCATATTTGTACAAGTTTATATTTTCTGCAAATGTAAAACTTATGAATATTGTAAGTTAAATTTGTTTGTGAATGAGCATTATTTATGATTTTGATCTTCATGGCCGTGACAGCATTCTACCGCCGACACTGCGGCGTAGGCTAGCTTGGACACATTTCGTATCCGTTTAAAAAAAAAGGGTACGGGTCGTGAAAAGAGCAGACATTATAAAGACAGAAGTTCCTTGCCCATTACATAATTACGTTATTCTTTTACAATGTCATTGCTAGGTTGGTTGGTTGTGTTACATATTCTCTTGAAAGCAAATTCTTAGCCCATACCAACCTCATCATATTCTCATCAAGCTCATCTTCATTCTCTTTTTCAAACTAAACGGAGAATAACATTCTCCGTTTCAAAAGACACGGAGAACGTCATTCTCCGTTTAAATAAAAACGGAGAATGAACATTTTAATGTGTTTTACCACTGGGAATGTTATTCCCCATTTCAAGTTAGACGGAGAATGTTATTCTCCGTTCCGAAATAAACTGTGAATAGAATCCTCAAACGTTTTAATTTAAACGGGAAAGTTATTCTCCATTTATATAAACGTAGAATGCCATTCTCCGTTCCAAATAAAACGGAGAATATAATCCGAAGGGGCAGATTCATTGGTATTAATGGCATATAAATGGCAGAATTCATTGGTATTAATGGCATATAAATGGCAGATTCACTGGTATTAATGGCATATTAATGGCATATAAATGTCATTCTCTGTTCCATTTGGGCGCAACAGTACATGGGAGGATGGTGTTCACTTGGCAGAATTCGAAGGGGCAGATTTATTGGTATTAATGGCATATAAATGGCAGTAGTTGGGAGATTTCGTTCTAGTCTTACTTAGCTTTACTTGAGAAGGGGCAGATACATTAGTATTAATACAAATTAATTGAATAGAATTTAAAGTAACTGCCACGTGGCACATGAGTTTGAGTTGTTCCTTGCCTACAAATGGCAGTAGTTAGGCGAGTTTGTTCTCGTCTTACTTAGTTTTACTTGAGAAGGGGTAAATGCATTGGTATTGATGTAAATTAATTGAATTGAATTCGAAGTGACTGCCATTTGGCGCATGAGTCCGAGTTGTTCCTTGCCTATAAATGGCAGTAGTGTAGGAAGAGTTTGTTCTCGCCTCACTTAGGTTTTCTTGTGGAGATGGACTCTACCGATCCTCCATCTTACAAGATGCTTTCCTCTTGGTTGTCGATCTCCTCGTTCGAAGAAGCTTTGGTGGTGAAGTCCTTCAGAAGACTGAGATTTGCCTAGTGGACTGTCCGTGTTCGTGCACTTCATCGACTGTGTGTCATGATATTAGTTTCTGGAAGAGCCCCAGGGTTTGGGTTGATTGCCAACCCATACTCTATCGAAGCGCCCGTGTTTGCCATTGATTGTAAAAGTACAGAACAATTATATAGGAGGACTGGACTTAGACTCACAATACAAACTCGTTCGTACAAAGAAAGCCTAGGGACGAAAACCTAGGTACAGTTGTCTAAGTACGATTATTTATTTTTGATTCTGGGGGGTGACGGTAGAGGCTCGGGAAAGCGACGGCCGCTCTGCCTTACTCCTTGGACGATCAGACGTAGCCTTGGCTCCGGTGAAGAACTGCTCTCAAGATGGGAAGACTCTTCTGTGCGCGCCTTTGTCTCTCTGTGTGTCCTGTCGGGTGGAGAGGATCTTTCTTCCGTTTTTTTCTGAATTCTCCAGTCGTCATTTGCAAGGGAATGGCACCTTGCTATTTATAAAAGTGGGGGTGTGATCATTAGGGTTTACAATGATTCCCCTTTTGAAAAGTCGGCGGCTAATCATCTGGACCAATAATCTTGATTATATTACATCTGGGCAGTTAATTCTTGATTGCGCCAAATCCGTATGGGCAGTTAATCCTGATTGTGTAAAATCTGTATGGGCAATCAATGTTGATTGTCATGAATCTTGGGAAGCTCAGATCTCCTGCCACGTATCTAATCCATGTGATTGCCATAAATCTGTTTTGATTTGGGTAATTATGATAATTACACTAAATCAGGTTGTTGGGATTTGTTGATAACTCTTGATTGATTTAGTGCCACGTAGGAAACTGATCTTCTGCCACGTGTCATAATCGTAAGCCACAGCCGCATGAAGGTAGCTTCTTAGGTTTTGGACTGCATGAAGGTGGCAGCCGCATAGGTGAAATCTCTGAAATCTGAGCCGCATGGGGGTGGTTTTCAATTGAGCCGCATAGGACTTGCCACGTGTCAAGTCTGTATGGACGTGAGCCACATGGAGATGATCCTCATGACCCGAGCCGCATGAGAACATCGGCCGCATAGGGTGACTGTTCATAATTTGAGCCGCATGACAAGGGTCTTCACGCTCCGAGCCGCATGCGAGCATCAGCCGCATGGGATGGTGGCGGCCGTATAGGGGGCTTTGTAGTTGGTGGATCGTGCCAGCTGTAGAGGAGATTTTCTCCGTTTCTCGAGAAATACGTCGTCATATCGAAGTTCATCACTTCAGCTTTAGTGTCAGAGTTATTGCTTTATGTCAGATCATTTAATGGGAGCAGTACTTCATGGCCAGCTGTAAAGCTGCATAGGGTCACGTGATTCTCACCTGAGCCGCATGAGGCTATTGAAAGGTTTCTGAGCTGTATGAGGCTCTGATAAATTCCTGAGCCGCATGAGGCTCCTTCTGCTTTAAGCTGCATGGGCTTCTTCTATTTTGAGCCGCATGGGCTTCTTCTGTTCTTTTCCATGCTTCTACAAGACCCCCTTCAAAGTTTTTAATTTGAAAAATTGGAATACTTTGAATAAGAAGCATGGCTATATGAGCTCCGCTGGCCGCATAGGATTTTCTTGGCCGTATGGCTTGTCTGGCCGCATGGCTTGTCTGGCCGCATAAACTCCCTAGCCGTATGAACTGCTCTGGCCGCATGCTATTCTCTCTGCCACGTAGGCGGCATTAATTGCTCTTGATTCGTTATGATTTGGAGCCGTCTTTAGGGGGAATCCCAAGAGTCGGTTCATTAAATTTTAGGATTTCGTGCTTTGATGAATCTTCTTTATGAGAGAGAGGGGGCAAAATTCGAGGAGTCGGTTTTGCCTGCAGCACACGACCAGAAGTGATTTATCGATCCACGTGCCCCCCTATGTCGACCTATAAATAGGGTGCTGTTAGGATAGAGAGACTTCTTTGCTTTCCTTTGTCTTCCTCTTCTCTTGCCCTAAGCTGTTATTCTTCTTTCTCCGATCATCATCGACAATGTCCCCGAAAGCGTCCAAAGCTTCGAAAGCTTCCAAAGCTTCCAAGGCCTCTGCTGCAGCGAAAGACAAGAAGGCGACGGCTCCCTCGCCGACTGTAGCGCCTCCAGTCCATCCTGACGTCCACCCTACTATCCAGGGTAAGGACTATGTGAAAGATCGCACACTTCAAACCCTAAAACCATGGCTCTGTTGCATATTTTTTATGCACAAGACTTCTTATGTTTGAGCCGCATGAGATCGTCTGAGCCGCATAAACCCCTTGAGAACTGAACCGCATGAAGCCCCTCTGAACAGAATCGCATGAGCTCCTAATGGACTGAACCGCATAGCGTTCCACGAATCAGAACCGCATATAAACCTACCTAAACAGAGCCGCATAAGGGCTCGTCGAGCCGCATGAACTTTGTGAAGATACCATGCCGCATAAAGACTCATCTAAACAGAGTCGTATGTGCTCTGTAGAAATCGAGCCGCATAAGAATTCGTTTAATCAGAGTCACATGAGGGCTCGTTGAGCCGCATGAACTTTGTGAAAAACCCCGTACCGCATAAAGACTCATCTAAACAGAGCCGAATGTGCTCTGTAGACATCGAGCCGCATAAGAACTCGTTCAATCAGAGTCGCATGAACTCTGAATTTCTGGCCATCTCCTGACTTTGTTTCTTTTGTCTCTTTTTAGTAAATCTGCCAGTCAATGCTGCAGGAGAACCCTTGGTGGGTCAGGCCCAATTTGCCATAGGAGTTCGATTTGACCATCTAGTCCGGCAGGTGGTGGAGCAACTACCTCAGAACGAGCCTGAGGAGAGGCTAAATCTTATCAAGAACCAGCCCTTTCGCTTTCTCTGTGCCATGTTGAACTCAGAGAAATTGGAAGGAAAGTACCTGAAGCCGGCGTTCTTCTTCGATGATGCTCTGACTGTGAAGAACTCCCGGGTATTGGATATATCTGAGAATTAGAATTTTATTTCTGCTGGGAGGGCAATCCACATCCCCCAGATGGAACGTCATTTCCTATTGGCGTAGTTCAATATGTTGCCGGTAGACAGGAGGTTGCAGGAATCCTTGACCCCGAGCCGGTCGGGCATGATCGTGGGTAACATCCACTATAATAAGCACATTAGATCAGCATACGCGGGCAAGAAACCGATCAGCTGCCACGTGATGGGGCTAGCCCTGGGTGCCTTTTTAAATACGTAAGGTCCCAATTTCTCATTTTCTCAAGCCGATACTTTCCTGAATCAACTTGCTCTGAAAGGGTCTTATCCCATTGGCCGGCTCTCGCTTTTGAACTGGATACGCCCCATCCCTTTATGGGCCAATTTGATCGGGTGGATTTTGCGAGAATATGGGACTTTCCTGCGTGAGGTTGGTCTCTACCACGTCATCCAGGGCACATGTCACGGACTGCCCATCAACAAGGAGTTGTTTATGGCTCTCTTGGAGACGTACAACCGACGGACGGGGACTTTCTTCGCACCTGAAGGGGAGATTGGTCTTGCTCTTCATGAGATGCACGCAGTCTCTAGGCTGCCCTGGAGAAATGAAGTGTTCGAAGTATATACTCCAACGAATGAAGAGTTCGAAGATTTGGAGCAACGACATCCGGGTTTCGTTGCTGTCTATCAGTAGTTACTGTGTCACCATAGTTACTGTCAGCAGACGACCAAGAAGGATAGTAGCTCGGAGGGGAACCTCCCGCATACCAGGGCTTGGCTCTCCCATCTTTTTCAGCAAGGTACCTCAGGCCGGGTTACTTCCCAGAATCCTCTGACCCGAGAGCAAGTACAGGATCTAGTGTTAACTGCCAAGAAATCGAGGGCCTTGAGCGACACATTTGGGAGTCAAACTGATTTCTTTGATTATTTTTATCAGGATATTCAGCCGCTGTCGGAGAAGGCAATCCTGGAGGGTTCCTGATGGTATGGCTACGGAATTGCGTGGTCTCCAGAGGAGTTGGTTCCATTGAGAGGATCAGCCGAAATTTTATCCTTCCTGCCGTGAAGCTAGCCTTCGGGGTCAGACTGGCCCTTCTCCCGGCCATGGTGTGCAGTATACACCGTGGCCTCCGTACTTTTTTGTCCAAGGTTATTGCACGCGACACGGTGATGAACTTTGAGCGAATCGAGTTGCCCTACCACTATTTGATGGGGTGGCTATTAATGCATTGCCGGTCTTTGATGAGACCTGGCCCAGAAGATGGTGTAACTGACGATGATGCTTTTATCTTCCAGTACCGTCGGATGTCATGGGAGTACAACTCTATGCCCGCCTGTCGGAGGGCGCTGGCGAGGGTGGATGGATATAACTTCTTCGTGTCTGTTCCCTATTTTTTTGCTGAGGAGGTGAGGAGTGTACATGTTGACGGTGCCGGGCCTCCTCTCCTCTTACCTGGGATGATGCTTCTTTGGTTGCGTAACATCCGTCCCTCGCACTTAGTATATCGCAACCGAAATACCGTCTACCTGGAACCTTACTTGCCCAGCCGGTTTTCCCGTCAGTTTGGGTATAGCTAGCTGTTCCTAGAGAGTCCCAGCTCTTGCCTGGGCTTTGAAGGCAGCGTTCTGGATGGCATCAGAGCCTGGCTTTACTATAATATTTCTCATACCCGTGCTAGTTTCTCGGTCCCTGACACTGAGACGCAAGTGGAGATTTTGTATTTAGTGGCTCTCTACCACGTCACTGCGAGTAGGTTTCTTGTTAACTTTGACCCACGTACCAGTTTTATTGTTGGTACCGGCTTGGCAGAGAAGCCCCAGGGGTCGAAAACGAGGAAGTATAGAAGCATGGAAAAGAATAAAGAAAGATCCATGCGGCCAGAGAGCCCCATGCGGCTCAGAGAGTTCATGCGGCTCAAGGATCCATGCGGCTCAAGCGTCTATGCGGCTCAAACAAGTTCTATGCGGCTCAGAGAGGAGCCACGTGGTCTTCAAACAGCTCTTCCGTTTGTCCTTTACTGTATTAAATGCTTTGACGGTTGACAGCTCTGACACATGACAGCCCTGACACAAAAATACAATTATGACTCCGTCATAATGGCAGACTCCTAGGGAAATGAAGGAAATCTCTGACACAATCTCCCGAAATCCAGAAACCTTCATAAGGACTTGAAACGTGGACAATCGCATGTGGCTCACGAAGACTATCCCCATACGGCTCAAGCGGAGGCTGCCCCATGTGGCTCACGAAGACTATCCCCATGCGGCTCACGAAGACTATCTTCATACGGTTCATGAAGAAGGCACCCATCATGCGGTCATCTACACTCATGCGGCTCAAATCTTTACCATGCGGTCCAAATGTTCAGGGGGCCACTCTCAAGCAGCCTTGACACGTGGCCAGCCTTATGCGGCTCAATAAGGAGCAACTTTTCTGCGGCTCAAATTTCTGCAGTATCTTGCGGTTAAGACATGTGGCATGATAGCGGGGCACATGGCATCAAATTGATCGAAATCCCTCAACAAATCCTAATAAAATATTGGGATCAAATCAGATCATTTACAATCAAGCAAATTAATGACACGTGTCGAGAAATCTGAGGTTGGCATAAAAAATTAGGAGGATTTATGTCAATCATCATTAATTACCCACAAAAGATTTGATGCAATCTCATTTATTGCTCAAATCTCGTATATTCAAGATGAACGGCCCAGATCCAGTGATCCTTAGCCGCCGACTTTTAAGAATGGGCAATCATTGCAAACCCTAATGATTCCCCCCACTCTTATAAATAGCAAGGTGCCATTCCCTTGCGAGGGGACATACAGATAAGACAAGACACATACGGAGAAAGAGAAGATTCTCAGATAGAAAAAAGAGAGAGACATAGAGAGCCAGAGAGCTAGAGAGAGAATATACAGAGCCTGAAAGGAGAGCATTTCTTCACCAACGCCAAGCAGATCTTCTACAGAGCCAAGGCTGCACCCAATCGTCCAAGGAGTAAGGCAGAGCTGCCGTCGCTTTCCCGAGCCTCTACCGTCACCCCCCAGAATCTAAAATAAACAATTGTACTTAGATTGCTGTACCTAGGTTTTCGTCCCTAGGCTTTCTTTGTACAAGCGAGTTTGTATTGTGAAGTAAAAGTCCAGTCCTCCGATAATTGTTCTGTTCTTTTATATTTCACGGTAAACACGACGGCGACTCTGCTGGGGACAAACTTCTCCACGGCTGAGGAGTTGGTGACGCAATCGAATGCAGCCAAACTTGGCTCCACCCAACAGAAGATGGTCGTCTGCTTCGACCAACAGGCGTTTGAAGAAATGCTCTCTGAGGGAAGCACTGGCCCGGTCCAGAAGCAGACCCGCACAAAGAAAGCTCGCAGCGAGTGGAGGCCAAAATCATTTGCTCCTCTCCAAGCTTTGGACGGAGTACTCTCCGCTACCCAAGACGGCGAAGGTGACTCTCATACGGCTCCACTTCAAGCCATAGAGGACTCTGCTGTCCCCAAGTCCGGCAGAGGAAAGTACTATGATGCTGGACTTGCAGGGACAAAGAGTGATTCTATGCGCCCCAAGAAGAAGCCGAACACTCATGTGGCCAAGTCTGCCAACCGCATGCAGGATGCTTATGCGGCTGAATCTGCCAGCCGCATGAAGAAGGTCTATGCGGCCAGATCATCCAGCCGTATGAAGAAAACTCATGCGGCCGAGACTCCCAGCCGCTTGAAGAAAGCCTATGCGGCCACAACTGCCAGCCGCATAAAGATTATTGATTCCAGCCGCATGACGCCTACTCTACGTGGCTCTGTCTTCGACCGCCTCTCCTATGGTCATGATCTCTTGTGCTCCCAAGAAGATAAGTCTGATTCTCTCCAGCATCACTTAGACTCTTCCTACTATGTACCCTTATACACTAGAGCTAAGAAGTCTAGGACAGCGCGAGATTGGCAAGCTCGATCCGCTGATCCAACCTCTGACCATCCGATCGTCCCGCATACTGTTATGCGGGCCTCAGATGGGAAGTTGTACAGAACTACTCGAGTCCAGCCCCCGACGGCAAACGGACAGAGAGGTTCCCAAAAGTCTCCCAAAATCTAGGGAGCAAACATAGTCGATCCAGACCCATCTGATTTGCGTGAGGCCATCCTCCACAAACGTAAGGAAAGAGAAGGTGCATCGGGGTGCAAAAAGTCCTCCTACGGACGTCACTGCACCCAAGTCATCGTCAACTGCTGTTGCAATAATACGACGGTACGAGAAGACCGGCAGTCCGTCTTCCAAAGACTGCAACAAACATGTTCAGAAGATGAGGCATTTTTCGTCATCTCCTGCAACTCTGCTCAGAAAATCCCCGCCGATGGGAGAGAAAAGAAGACAAATGTTCCCAGCCCGAAGATTTCAACCACTATGACTAAGAGACTGTCGTCTAAGCGGGTGCCCACCACCGGAGTTTTTCAAGGTACCCGTTCTAAGACAAAATCTGCTAGAGTGGGAGATTCGTCGTCCATACCACTGGGGGTTGCTGGGACTGGGGGTAGCACTCCTCCGAACCTCCACGACAATCCGATGTTCCAAGAAGACGAGCCAGGGGAAACAACTCTCCCATCAGATGCAGCAAACCCCGACGTCCCCGAGGACATCTACAACTCCCAAGACGAGGCAAACTCGGAAACTGGGGGTACTGTTCCTTCTGAGTCCGAACCAGAGGAAGACATGCCCACATACCCCGATGACTTCTCGCTACAGGGGTATGATTCGGAGGGTACTTCCTCCACCGTTTCGTCCATCTCTCCTCATGTAAAGACGGTATTCATGACGGACAGCAGCCAAGATGGTTCCAGTGATCGCCAACGCATCGACACTCTGGAGGCCATACTGCATGCCTTGGTCAAGTCTGTGGACGAGATCAAAGAGGCCCTTCCAACTCTGCAAGGAGGGACGCCTGGCCAAACAAGCGTGGGTCCCACGATCAATGCGAACTCGAATTCAGCGGCACTGAATCCGGGCAACAACCCTCCTGAAGTAACGGCCCCCACCGCTGTGGATGAGGCCCGAGAAGCGAGAAGAGAGGTCCAGGAGCTCTGAGCCATGTTTCACGCTCGAGAAAATTCTCAAGACCTCAGAATACGGCAACTATACCCTGCTGCATGGAGGGATGTCCCCTTCCCGCCAAGATATAAGCCGTTCAACATCAACCCGTATGATGGAAAGACCTCCGCAAGTCGGTACATCACTTACTTCGAGGTCACTACCGACCATCTGCCCCATGACGATGCCATCCTCACACGATTATTCATTAGGGCATTGGAAGGAGTCACCTTCGACTGGTATCGCAACCTGCCAGACAACTGCATCCACTCCTTCGCCGGCTTCAAGCGCATGTTCTTGGAGAGATTCTACGAAGTAGGGCAGGACATCACAATGTCCACCCTCAAGGACGTCATCCAAGGGGAGAAAAAGCTGACAAGGAACTATATTGAGCGGTTTCGCCAAACCGCAATGAAGTTGCCGTCTAGAAATCTGGATTCCTCTTTGATTGAAATTTGCCAAAAGAGATTGCTCCCAACAATCAGTCTCTGGATGGGCGAAAGTCAATTCAAGGACTGGAAGACGTTTATCATCAGTGCCACAAGCGCCGAAGAACGATTGAAGAAGGCTCGCCAACTGGGATTGCATATCTCAGAGGGAGAGGACAAGGGCAGGCGTCCCAACGCCAACACCAACAATGGGGGTAGCTCCACCAACAATCGGGACAACAAGGGCAAGCAGGCTATGGTGTCCGACACAGCACAGAAACCTGAGCCAAAACCGGCAGACAAGCAATGGCCATAAATGACCTACTCCTTCGAAGACGGCCACGTCAAGTCCATCTTGGACATGCTCATACAAGGAGACAGAATTCAGCTTCCTCCACCAAGACGGGAACCTCGGCCGACAGAAATAGAGAGCCCAAAGTACTGCCATTACCACCGCTACGTCCACCATACTACACATGACTGCTACCAGCTAAAACGGTACATCCAAAATCTTATCGATTCGAATGCTCTAGCCATCGATTTCGAAGAGGTAACCGTGGCAGCCAAAATGGTATCGGTACAATTCGGCAGCTTCCCTCCGACGAAAACTCAAGACGGTGTGGTCTTCATCCCTCTGGCGACAATGGAGATTGCTAATCTTTCACCTCCCCGAGATCAGGCTGCTGGTCTAGTACCCCTCACCACATCACGAGGAGAGGTCATGTGGGTCCATCCAGACTTGGTATCAGAAGTGACTCAGCCCACACCATCTTCCATTTGCAAGAAGAAAAGTAGAAAAGTCAGGTCCTGCCGCACAATCTCGGCAGATATCGAAGAAGCTACAGCCGTCGTCACTCGGTCTGGGGCACAATCCCAACCTGTGGCTGATAACTCGGCTGAAGATCATCAGCCCGCTACCACTGACGCCCCGGGACCTGCTCAGCCTCCGACGACCGACAAGCCTAGGCCAAAGGAGACTCGCTTTGACAAATCCCTCCGAAAAGAGGCACCGCAGGGGCTGGAGAAGCCCTACAACTTTGACATCTTGGCACAATTGGCCAACACACCGGCCAAGTTGTCATTATACGAGCTTCTGAGACTCTCAAAGGATGTCCGTACGGCTTTGAGCGATGCACTCCAAAACGCCGACGCGTATCTGGCTCTGGTCAACCTCACGGGAGAGAACCCGCCTGCAGATCTCCAAGATAGCGCTTACACGGGAGCGATGCCCAACATTGTCTTCACTCCGCAGGACATGCTCATCAAAACCAACCTGCACGATCGCCTGTTATACTACACTGGATACATCGGCAACGTAAAGGTGGATCGGATGCACATTGATCCTGGCTCTTCCATAATCATTATCCCGAAGGGTCTGTTACATCATCTCCGCATCTCTATGCATCGCCTGACGCCTACAAGCACCGCCATAAGCGGTTTCAATTCGGGCAGGAGCTACCCAATTGGAAAGATTCGTCTGAAGTGTCAGATTGGCGATCTCCAGTCGAAAGTCACCTGTTACGTCATAGATGCAGACACTTCCTACAACATCCTCTTGGGACGCCCTTGGATACACGATTATATGATCGTGCCTTCCATGCTGTACCAATGCTTAAAGTATGTCGACAAACATAGCTTCGTGAGGACAAAATTTGCCGACATCGATCCCTTCAAAGGGGTCGAATCCTACTACTCAGACTCCTGCCTGTACGAAAAGTCGAAGAGGCACCTTGGTGAAGGAGATGTGCAAGCTCGTACCGAGACGGCCACAGGATCAGAAGAACCTCTGACGATCCACCTCCAAGCTCGCAAACCTGGCAAGTCCGCACCCCTTACCGCCACTTTACGTAAGGACGCAATCAGCCTCTCGGCACAAGAAGAGCAAATGATAATCCGGCTGCCAAGGTCTGGCCAAGTGCCAAGACCCACAACGGAGCCACTGACAATCAGGCTGCCGAGAGTCGGCCAGCCGCAAACGGAGAAGCTCAATCCCTCCGACAAGCCAATGACGTTACGCCTTCCCAAGAAGAGTCGTCACCCCGATGCAAGGTCTGGGACTTCTAGCGAACCAGCCACTCCCCGCCCAGCATCGAGTACCAAACTGGGGGTCGCTAGTCTGCCAACAACTCTACGCTCTGCTCCACCATCTGAACCCCTGACGATCAAGCTGCCCAGGTCATCCTCTCAGTCTTCGTTTATACAGGGGTAGCCGAAGAGAAACTGGATCTAGCCAAATATGTGGCTACCCACACTGATGTTCCCTCCGCAGATAATGTAATCCCGCTAGAAAAGATACCATACTTCATCAATAAAGGGCTATCTTTGAATTACCTCGAGCTTAATAAGCTTTGTACAATATATGCTATGGAATACGGTATAGGCACTCACCTACACACACAGGTGACAAATGTGTACACCGCAAACCAGCTTACTCCAGTGGAAGACGCTTACCGCATAATCGAGGGAGGGGACCATCCAATCATCTTCGGCCGGAAGGACGATCCGCAGCCCTTCACCATAGAATAAGTCAATCTTGAATCAGATGCTGGAAGACTGCCTCTGTATCTTTATAGCCCCCAATCCAAATATCTCATGCAAAAATAGGGGTATGATCTGGAGACTACGCTAGGCTTGAACTACGGCACTGGATGACGATTACCTCTAAAGCCACCAGTCCCGGCTGGCAAACCACGGGACTACTACAGCAAGACTCGATGTGGATTAGGGTAAGTTACACCCACAACGACCCCTGAAAGTTCAGATGAAGAATGTGACTGGCATGCACAATCAACCGGGTCACCAACTTCTGACTCGGATACCAACATCGGAGACGTATTCAGACAAGTCCTGTCAGTCAACATGGCATTTGTCGACGCTTATGAAGAAGATGAAGACATTCTTGAAATCCTTGAGCTAGAGCCGTGGGTCCAACAGTTGGATGCACAATGGGAAAAGCGGTTCGAACAGAGGGAACCTCCTACTGAAGATGAGGTCATACAAGTGGATCTCGACAGCGAATCTTCTCCAAAACCAATCTTCGTCAGTAAAAGCATAACAGACGAAGAGCAAGAGTCGTTACTGGAACTTGTCAAAGAATATATTGATGTGTTCGCCTGGAGCTATGAAGACATGTCGGGGTTAAATCCCGATATTCTCTTCACAAACTCAACATTCGGCCAGATGCAAAGCCGGCCAAACAACAACAACGACGCTTCCGCCCGGGCATCATGGATGCGATCGAAGCTGAAGTCAACAAACTAATAGCCAGTGGCTTCATTCGTGAGGAACAACATCCGAATTGGATCACCAACATAGTACCCGTCCTTAAGAAGAATGGGAAGATTTGAATCTACATCGACTTCCGCAATCTGAACGAGGCATGCCCCAAAGATGAATTCCCCCTCCCTATCACAGACATCATGATTGACAACACCTGCGGCTTCGAACGTATGTCATTCATGGATGGCTTCTCGGGGTACAACCAAATCAAGATGTCCCCTGACGACGAAAAGCATACATCATTCCGAACACCGATTGGCACATACTGCTACACAGTCATGCCTTTCGGTTTGAAAAATGCCGACGCCACATATCAAAGAGCCATGAGTATCATCTTCAGAGACCACTTACGCAAGACGGTGGAGTGCTATATTGATGACATCGTCGTCAAGAGTCGCTGTAAGGGAGACCATCTGCAGGATCTGAGGACGGTATTCAACCTGATGCGAGCGCACAATCTGAAGATGAATCCCACAAAATCCTTCTTGGGCGTATCTAGCGGAAAGTTCTTGGATTTTATCATCACCGCCCAGGGTATCCATGTAGACCCTGAGAAGACAAAGGCAATTATGGAGATGGGTCCCCCGAGAAATCTCTGCGAGCTCAGAGGCCTTCAAGGGAGGCTAGCTTACATCAGGAGGTTCATTTCTAATCTCTCCGGGCGATGTCGACCATTCACCCACCTCATGAAGAAGGGCGTCTCATTCGTATAGGACGAAGAATGTCAGCATGCCTTCGACAGCATCAAAGAATATTTCTCGAACCCTCCAATCCTGGTGGCCCCGGTTGCTGGAAAACTATTCCTGCTTTATGTACGCGTAATGGAGCATTCCTTTGGTGCCCTGCTAGCACAAAACAACGATGCAGGTCATGAATAAGCCATATATTACCTCAGTCGAATGATGATTGGGCCAGAGCACCGATATACCACCGTGGAAAAGGAATGCCTCGCCCTGGTGTTCGCCATTCAGAAGATACGGTACTATGTCACGGGACAAACTATACATGTGATCTCATGAGTCAACCCTGTCAGGGTCCTCATAACTAAACCAAGGACACTCAGCTCTCGTCTCGCTACATGGGAAATATTGCTGTCCCCCTATCATATGATCTTCGTCCCACAAAAGGCTGTTAAAGGTTAAGCCCTGGCAGACTTTTTGGCAGCCCACCCGGGCTCGGAGTCGTCCAGAATATATGAATAAATTCCAGATGAAGTCGCCGACTCGCATGCAACTTCCCACGATGATATATGGCGAATGTTCTTCGACGGTGCTTCGAGAACTGGACCCAAGGGCAACATCGTCGTCGGAGTCGGGGTGGTGCTGGTTTCTCCTTCCGGATTGGTGATCAATCGCGCTTACTCTCTCACAGAACCTTGCTCTAACAATGTGGCCGAGTACAACGCTTTGGTCATTGGCCTCCAACTTGTAAGAGAGTTGGGGGTAGAATATCTTAAAGCATACGGCGATTCTCAGTTAATCGTCAATCAAATCCGAGGATCATACGAAGTCTGTCACGAAGACATGGTCCCCTATCACCAAATAGCGATCGACATCATCTCGTCATTCGAGGGGTTCTTCATCGAACATGTTCCCAGACTCCGAAATATCGAAGCTGATGCCTTAGCAGGCCTGGCCGCTTCTCTAGCAGTGCCAAATCATACTCATCAATCGGTGGATGTGATAGGCCATGAACTGGTCTGTCCCAAGAACAATGTTCAATTCATGACGAGTTATTCCGCTCATGCGATCGACGAAGTCCCAGATTGGAGACAACCATTCATTGACTTTGTAGTTTACGACATCCTGCCCGAGAACCCAGAAGAGGCCACCTCTATCAGAAGGCGTTCTCTCAGATTCTTCTATGATACAAAGACGAAAATGCTGTATCGCCGATCCTACGATAGATTATTGCTTCGATGTCTGTCAAATACAGAAGCCAAAGAAGCCGTACGCGAAGCTCATGATGGTGTCTGTGGGGCCCATCATCCTGGCCCTAAATTGCAAGACCGTCTTCGCCGAATGGGCTACTACTGGCCCACGATGGTAGCAGACGCGATAGACTATGCTAGAAAGTACAAAGCTTGCCAAGTCCATGCGGACTTCATCCACCAATCATCTGAATTTCTACATCCGACAGTGGCGTCCTGGCCGTTCGAAGCATGGGGAATGGATATCATCGGTCCGATTACTCCACCTTCCTCTCGAGGACATCGCTTCATACTTGCAATCACAGATTACTTCTCCAAATAGGCGGAAGCTTTCCCGCTTACAGAAGTAAAGACTTCAAACGTGATCAGCTTCCTTAAGCATCACGTCATCTATCGCTTTGGACTGCCCCGAAGGATCATCCACGATAATGGTCCGCAGTTTGCAAGCCACGCCTTCTATCGGTTCTGCGACAAGCACCGCATCCAGAATATTGCTTCGATGCCGTACAATCCAGCAGCGAATGGGTTGGCAGAAGCATTCAACAAAACGATCATCAAACTTTTCAAAAAGTTCGTTTCTTCCAACAAACACGACTGGAACGAGAAGCTTGGTGAATGCCTATGGGCGTACCGTACCACAGTCCGAACGGCCACAGGGAACACACCATTCTCCCTGGTGTACGTGAGTGAGGCAGTCCTTCCATTGGAGACTCAAATACCCTCACTCTGCGTCGCTCTCACTTATCAATTGACGACGGATGATAACTACCGACGCCGACTACAAGAGTTAGAGGCCTTAGATGAAAAGCGCCTCCTGGCTCAGCAACGGATCGAGCTATACCAAGCACGCATCTCCGGAGCCTTCAACAAGAAGGTTAAAATCAGAACATTTCAAGTGGGCGATCTCGTTCTGGCAGTCCGGAGGCCGATGGTCATGACTCACAAGACCGCCGGCAAGTTCCAGACAAAATAGGAAGGTCCATTTATCATCGAGGCTGTATTCTCCAACGGTGCTTACCGCCTCGCAAAACAAAACGAAGACTTGCTCATGTTGCCCGGCAACGGCAAGTTCCTGAAGAAATATTATGTCTAAACAATATTCCAGATCACTGAGTTATGTACCCGCTGGTGCCGCTGAACTCACATCCATAATATTCCAGATTGTCGAGTCATGTACCCGCTGGTGCCGCTGAACTCACATCCACAACATTCTAGATCATTGAGTTATGTACCCGCTGGTGCCGCTGAACTCACATCTACCACATTCTAGATTATTGAGTCATGTACCCTTCCGTACCGCTGAACTCACAATCTCCCAGATTATCGAGTTATGTACCCGCAGGTGCCTCTGAACTCACATTCCGGTCACTCTTTCAGATAGTAAGTCATGTATGACCATACCTCTGAACTTTCTTCCTGGAAGAGATCCTCCCTCATGATCCACTACCCGTACTCCCAGTGCACAAAAAGGGTAAACAGATCCACAACTTTCCAAAACGGCCATGTCCTCATTACCTCTGAGTCGTTTCACTTCCGCCAAAAACAAATCACCCCTTTACATAGAACTTCCATGTCCTCATTACCTCTGAGTCATTCTATGTACCCTCCTTCATTGAGCCCACTCCTGCCATGTCCTCATCACCTCTGAGTGGGAAGGCTCCGTCGAAGAAACCTTCATGCTTGCCATGTCCTCGTTACCTCTGAGTAAGTATGATGATTCCCTTTCGACTTATTATCCGTACCCACAATCGGAGTACGCCAAGGATAATAGGTCCACAAATATTCTTCGTTGAGTCCACTTCTGCCATGTCCTCATTACCCCTGAGTAGGAAGACTCCACAGTAAAACCTCCGTACTTACCATGTCCTCATTACCTCTGAGTAAGTAGGTTGGTTCTCTCTCGTCTTATTATCCGTACCCTGAACCAGGGTGCACCGAAGGTAATAGGCCCACCAATGTCCTTTTTTGACCACAAATATACTCCGTTGAGTCCACTCCTGCCATGTCCTCATTACCTCTGAGTAGGAAGACTCCACGACAAAACCTTCATACTTGCCATGTCCTCATTACCTCTGAGTATGTATGTTGGTTCCCCTTCATCCTATTATCCGTATCCTAAGTCGGGGCACGCCAAGGATAATAGGCCCACAAATGTCCTTTGCTAAGTCTCTTAGTACAGGCCCACCATTCCTCATCATGCCCCGGGAGCCCAGCCGCTCTATGGCATTCCTTCTCCCGATACCCCGAACACCCACGACTACCTTACTGTGGAACTGTTCTAGGTATCCCCAATCAAAGTTGTTACCCATACCTAAAACCAAGGTATGCCAGGGGTAACAAGTCCGCAGACAAGTCCTCCACGCGGGGCACACATCACCACAATACCACAGGCACAACAAGCAATACAAATGAAGGGTAGAACGGAAAGTACTCTTTATTTGAAAGACGAAAAAGCATTACATATGGTGGGGACCATGTCCCTCTCAAAAAAAAAGGAAAACATGAACAAAAGAAGAAAAGGCCGACTATAGTTCGATATTACACAACTCCAAGAGGCAGTTTCTCACCAAGGCAGTACCCCGCTCAAGCCTCTGTCTAGCCCTGCGCTCAGCCTCCTGGGACAATCGCTCCCTATTATCCAGGTCCATGAGTGCCCGCCAGTCGTCGTCCAACCTCTTCAGAGCCACTTCCAAGTCAGCCGAAGCTTTATTGACTTTGTCAGCCTCCTGGATAATTAGCCCTCTGTCGATCCGGGCAGCCTCAAGCTCAGACTCAAAGAAAGTTAACTTCCTCTGAAGCTCAAGGATCTGCTTCCGCATGTCAGTAATCCCGCGGAAGGCAATCGCTTCCCGAGCCGTAACATCTTCACTCTCATGGCTCAATTGATCATATCGATCAGACAGAGTACGGAGATCCTTCAGTATGGCCGGCCTGGTTTTATCCTGAGCAGCCCTCGCCTTCTCTATAGCAGTTGTGAGGGAGCCACGCTCCTGATCTATAGCAGCAGACAGATCAACCTACCACAGTACCTGAAGCTGGACCACTAGCTGATCAGTCTCCAGCAATTTTGCCTCCAGAAGTGCAGCCACCCCTGCCCCACCAGGAAGGGCCTTAAGGATATCAATTTGACCCTGGGCGCATTGCCGGGCCAAGACGAAAGAGGTCCCTCTCTCCACAGCAGCTTCTATCCCCCTTTGCAAGTGACGATAAAAGCTGTCGACCACGTCCTGTAACGCTTCGTCCAGGACCTCTGTAGAGGACAGCGTCAGAGGAAGTGTGGCCGGCAGCATCGAAGGAGTGGTACTAGAACTTGCCACCAGGGGGGCAACTTCCGAGCAGAACGATGCATGGATAGCGGCTAACTCTTCCTCTGCCACCCGAAGAGCCTGGACGCTTGGCAGGACGGAGAGGTTGACTCTCGGGGCCACCCGAGCAGAGGAAGACACGAGGACCATCATCCCCTGCCCCGGTTGCCCCATCACCGGACTTGCCGAACTCGAGCCCGCAGGAGGCCCATCAAGACGAGCCTGAAGGGGAACGGGTACGCTCCTCTCCGCTAGTGCCCCTTCAGCAGAGTCTGTCTCAACAATATCCATCCTCGGCACTGGAGAGGCAGGACCTGCATGTCCATGACAATAATCAATCGACGTGACCCAAAGGATGTGATGATAGAGCAGATAGGCCTCCTCGCATGTTAAGATTCGACTTATTTTACCAGAAGAGGAGCATGGAGGCTGCAGCTCGTTCGCAGCTGGCTGGGTCTCCTCACCTGCGATCTCCAAATTAAATTTGGTCGGCTCCTCTGACCCAGCCACCTCGGAGGGAGAGACAACTCGATCAGCATCATCTTGACGAAATTCAGCAATTTCAGGGGCAGGCTCACCGGAGCCCCCGTCATCCTGAGTCACGACCTCGGCAACTCGAGAGTCCTCTTTTTCTGACACCTACAAGAGGGAAGGAAGATGATTAAAATCAAAGCTAGAAGAAAGGAAGGACCGGTAATAACTTATTTACCTCTGATGCGGGGTCAACTTCTTCGCCTCTTTCCTTTATAGTTAGCCCGTGGTGTCTGGTCATAGCCAGTTTCTGAGAGCGAGGAATGCCGCCGATAGGAGAAAGTTGCCTGCTACGCTTTCGTGCAGGGCCGGGTGCAACGGATGGCTGATCTACCACCATCTCATCTGGCAAAACATGCGGCTGATCCGCCCCTACATCTGCCACCGGAAGGGAAGAGTCATCTCCATCATGCTCGTCGCCTTCGTCATCTGCAGCAGCGGAGTCCGAATCCGGCACTTCGACTATGTTCTTCCTTTTTCTTGTCTTGGCCCCCTGGGAACCCTCATCCAGGCCGGTACCAACGATGAAACTGGTACCCAGGTTAAAATTGACAGGGGACTTGTTCGCCATGACGTGGTACAGAGCTGCCATATACAAGATCTCTATCGACGCCTTGATAGCAGGAACTGAGAAAACGGTACGGATATGGAATGTGTCATAGTAATACCAGGCTCTGATGCAGTCAAGAAGGCTACCTTCAAAACCCAGACAAGAGCTAGGGCTATCTAGAAAAAGCTGACTATATCCAAATTGTCGGGCGAACCTGCAAGGCAGATAAGGCTCCAGGAAGACAGTGTTACGGTTGCAATACACCAGATGAGCGGGGCGGATGTTACGCAACCACAGAAGCATCTGGCCGTCCAGAAGTTGAGGTGGCCCAATACCGTCGAGATAGACAGCCGCTATTTCCTCATCAGTAAAACGAGGGACAGATACGAAAATGTTGTACATGTCTGCCCTCGCCAGTGCCATCCGGCAAGCACGTATGGTCTCGAATTCCTAAGACTCATTACGATAGCGGAAGATAAAAGCGTCGTCATCAGTTACGCCGTCTTCAGAGCCCGGTCTCATCAAAGACGGATAATGCATCAACAGCCACCCCATCAAATAATGATAGGGCAGCTCAGTCCGTTCAAAATCTTTTGTCACATCGCGAGCAATGACGTTGGATGTGAAAGTACGAAGGCCATGGTGTATGCTGCACACCATGGCCGGGAGGAGAGCTAGTCGGACTCGCAAAACTAACTTTACAGCCGGAAGGATGAAATTGCGACTGATCCTCTCGATAGAACCTGCTCCTCCCGAGACAACACAATTTTGCAGCCATATCATCAAGAATCCCGCCAGGAGCGCCTTCTCTGACAACTCTTGGGTGTCCTGATAGAAATAACCGAAAGAGTCGGTCTGACTCCCGAATCTGTCGCTGGTGGTGGCCACCCTCTTAGCTGACGACACTAAGGCTTTAACCGCCTCCCGGGATTGAGGACGTTGGGGAGTAACTTGACCTGAGGCATCCGTCGTGAAGAGATAGCGCACCCAGTCCTTGGTATGAGGGGCGTTCCCTTCTGAACTACTATCCTTTTTGGCTATTTGAAGACATGTGCTATAATGGCACAGTATCTCTTGATAAAGAGCCACGAAGCCTGGATACCGTCTTTTCAACTCTTCGAACTCCTCATTCGTGGGAGTATACGCCTCAAAAGCTTCGTCCCCCAAGGAAGCTTGGAGACCGCATGCATTTCGTGGAGCGCAAGCCCCATTTCCCCTACGGGTGTATAGATGGTTCCCGTACGGCGATTATACATTTCCAGCAGAGATATAAATAATCTCTTATTTATAGGCAAGCCATGGCTGGTGCCCCGAATAGCATGGTAAAGACCAATCTCACACAGAAAGGCCTCATACTTTCGCAAAATCCACATAGACAGATTGGTCCACAAGGGAATGGAATGTATCCAGCTAGGGAGCATCAACCGACCAATGGGATAGGAGCCCTTCCGAGCAAGTTGGTTCATAAAAGTGTCGGTTGTAGAAAATATAAAATTGGGACCCGGCACATTCAAGAAAGTATCCGGGGCCAATCCTATTACAGAACGGCTGGTGTGCACCTTGTCCGCACACACTGACTTCAGGCTGTTGTTATAATGGATGTCTCCCACAAACATCCCACTTCCGGTAGGAGTTAAAGACTCTTCCATCTTTCGGTCCAGTAGGAGCATATTGAACCAAGATAAAGGGAAGTGACGCTCCATCTGGGGGATGCGGATCGCCATTCCGTTAGAAATAAAACTCCAGTTCTCTGACACCTCCAGAATCTGACTGTTCTTCACAGTCAAGGCGTCTCCAAAGAAGAACGCGGGCTTCAAGTATTCCCCTTCTAATTTTCCCGAGTTCATCATAGCGTTAAGAAAATAGAAAGGCTAGTTCTTGAGGGCATTCAATCTCGTCGGAGGCTCGTCGGAAACTGGTCTGCCATATGCTGAACTATATGGTCGTACCTATAGCCCAGAACAGCTTGGGCACTGCCTACCAGGAGCTCTCCAGCAGCATTAACCGACAAATTCACTGAGAAGAAGACAGAAAAAGATAAGTTAAAAAGATGGACAAAAAGGAACTAATGGGTGCTTTCGAGTTTATGCGGCTCCAACTTAACGAAGCCTCATGCGGCTCAGGAGAACACTTATGCGGCTCCAACTTACTGAAGCCTCATACGGCTCGAGCTCAGAAGAACATTCATGCGGCTCCATTTAAGTGAAGGGTCATGCGGCAGTGCTTTCATAGGGCCCGCAGGGATCGGATAAGTTCGTACGGACCACATGACAGACAAATATGTGCGAATCTATGCGGCTCAGTGTAGCTTATGCGGCTTCGTTGGCGAAGCGCGTATGCGGCCACAGTGGCTATTCTTATCCGGCTCGCGGCTCGGCCATAGGACGAACATGCGGCTCACATGAAAATAAAGGTTCGTGCATAAAGCATGCGACGTAGCCATAGCAGTTAGGGTTCTTTAAACCCACATAAGTCCTTACCAGCAATAGGGGGATGGGCGTCAGGATGAGCCGCGGGCACGATGGCCGACGGAGGAGCGACCGCGGTCGAAGTAGAGGCAGTCGTCTTGATCTTTGCCGTCGCAGATGACGAAGACGCCGCCTTCTTGCCCTTCGCCGCAACGGTCTTCTTGGGAGCCATTGGTAATTGAAGAAGAGGATAACAATGGGGTAGGGAAAGTTCGAAGTAAAGAAGAAAGTAAAGAAGTTTTCTCTCTTAAACTCCTCTTTTTTATAGGAGGACAAGAGAGGGGGGAACACGTAGACTATTAACCGCCTCGGAAAAGACGAAACCGACTCCTCGGATTTCGTCCCCTCTCTCATAAAGGAGATTCACCCAGGGCATAAAATCTAAAGATTTAATGAGCCGACCCTTAGGATTTCTTCAAAAGGCGGCACTAAAAAGAATTTAAGGCAATTAATGATGCGCACACGTGGCAAGGAGCTATGCGGCCCGAAAGTCCCTGCGGCTGATTGAATCAATACAGCTGAGACATCCATACGGCCGAGACATCCATGCGGCCGAGACATCCATACGGCCAGGACATCATATGCGGCCAGGAGAATTTATACATGGCCATGCTTCTTATTCAAAGTATTTCAATTTTGTAAATTGAAAACTTTGAAGGAGATCTTGTAGAAGCATGGAAAAGAATAAAGAAAGATCCATGCGGCCAGAGAGCCCCATGCGGCTCAGAGAGTTCATGCGGCTCAAGGATCCATGCGGCTCAAGCGTCTATGCGGCTCAAACAAGTTCTATGCGGCTCAGAGAGGAGCTACGTGGTCTTTAAACAGCTCTTTCGTTTGTCCTTTACTGCATTAAATGCTTTGACGGCTGACAGCTCTGACACATGACAGCCCTGACACAAAAATATAATTATAACTCCGTCATAATGACAGACTCCTAGGGAAATGAAGGAAATCTCTGACACAATCTCCCGAAATCCAGAAACCTTCATAAGGACTTGACACGTGGACAGTCGCATACGGCTCACGAAGACTATCCCCATGCGGCTCAAGCGGAGGCTGCCCCATGCGGCTCACGAATACTATCCCCATACGGCTCACGAAGACTATCTTCATGCCGTTCACGAAGAAGGCACCCATCATGCGGTCACCTACACTCATGCGGCTCAGATCGTTACCATGCGGTCCAAATGTTCAGGGGGCCACTCTCAAGCAGCCTTAACACGTGGCCAGCCTTATGCGGCTCAATGAGGAGCAACTTTCCTACGGCTCAGATTTTTGCAGTGGCTTGCGGTTAAGACACGTGGCATAATAGCGGGGCACATGGCATCAAATTGATCGAAATCCCTCAACAAATCCCAATAAAATATTGGGATCAAATTAGATCATTTGCAATCAAGCAAATTAATGACACGTGTCGAGAAATCCGAGGTTAACATGACAAATCAGGAGGATTTATGTCAATCATCATTAATTATCCACAAAAGATTTGATGCAATCACATTTATTGCTCAAATCTCATATATTCAAGATGAACGGCCCAGATCTAGTGATCCTTAGCCGTCGACTTTTAAGAATGGGTAATCACTGCAAACCCTAATGATGCCCCCCACTCTTATAAATAGCAAGGTGCCATTCCCTTGCGAGGGGACATACAGATAAGACAAGACACATACGGAGAAAGAGAAGATTCTCAGATAAAAAAAAGAAAGACATAGAGAGCCAGAGAGCTAGAGAGAGAATATACAGAGCCTGAAAGGAGAGCATTTCTTCACCAACGCCAAGCAGATCTTCTACAGAGCCAAGGCTGCACCCGATCGTCCAAGGAGTAAGGCAGAGCTGCCGTCGCTTTCCCGAGCCTCTACCGTCACCCCCCAGAATCTAAAATAAACAATTGTACTTAGATTACTGTACCTAAATTTTTGTCCCTAGGCTTTCTTTGTACAAGCGAGTTTGTATTGTGAAGTAAAAGTCCAGTCCTTCGATAATTGTTCTATTTTTTTATATTTCATGGCAAACAGGAAGCAGAGGGCAAACACGGTTCCTATACCGGATTTGGAGTCCACCACCGCGGATGAAGAAGATGGCGAGCAAGGTGTCGATGATTCTCTTCCACCTCTAGATGAGGTGGCGGCGGACCAACCGCCTATTGCGTTTGATGAAGTGGTGGCGAATCAGCAGCCTGATGTGCCTGGTCCTTCGCGTAAGCGAAGCATGAGTGAGTCGGCTGATATCGGCATGACTTATTCCATAAAACGGGCTGCTGTCAGATCCCGTCGATTACTTATCGAGGATGTTGACGCTATTTCTGAGGTGACTTGAATTATAACTATCTTCTCCTTCTTTTTCCTATTTTTTAGCCTAATCGTTTTCCTTTGCTCTTGTAGGCGTCGGAGGAGTCGCTTTCTCGAGAACCGGCCGCTGAGGTTGATCCGGCCCTGACCACTTTGGTCAGTGACATGTGTACCGCTATTATTTCTGTTAGGGTTCTTCCGTAGGCGGCCGAGGAGTCCCACGTTGCTGAAGGCTCAACCCATGGTGACGGGGGCTCTACTGCACCTATCCTTGAGACAGTTGAACTTCAGTAGGGTGATGGTGAACCAGTTGTATCCCTTTTCAGAGTGGCTGGGGCAGAAGAACCAGCTGAACTCAACTTGGAGGTTACCGATGAGGGTACCGTGGCAGCTGCGAGCGAACCTCAGCCTCCACAATCCTTTCTTGGTAAGATGAGCCAAATTTTGACTGATGAGGAGGCCTATTCGCTCTATTATCACATCCTTCGGGTTACATTGATTGATGGTTGCTCTGGACATACAGGTCCTGCCCTTTCAGTGTCGATGATGGACATTGTTAAGGTAGGCTCTGCTAGTAGGGATTTGGTGGAAGGAAGCGTGCCCCTTCCTTTTCTGACATATCTTAAGGGGCCTCCCATCGGATCGAGTTTGGGAGGTCATATGGCAGCACAGCCTGGACAGGGGGCAATGGTCCCTGTATCTTCCTCTGCTCGTATGACTTTGGGGGTTGACCTCTCGGCTTTACCGAGTATCCAGGTTGTTCAAGCCGCGGAGGAAGAATTAGCCGCTGTTCAAGCGTCCTTTCACTCCGAATTTATTTCCCTTGTGGCAGGGGCGGCAAGTTCTGCTACGTCTTCTTCGACACTGCCCGCCACACTCCCTTTGACACCGTCCTCTACGGAAGTTCTGAATGAGGCATCACAGGATGTGGTTGATAGTTTCTACCGCCACTTGAAGAGAGGAGTAGAAGCTGCTGTGGAGCGGGGAACCACTTTCGCCTTGGCCCGACAATGCGCCCACGGCCAAATTGACATTCTCAAAACCCTCTCCGGCGGGACAGGGATAGCTGCGCTTCTGGAGCCCAAACTGGTGGAGGCTGATCAGCTTATGGCCCAGTTTCAAGTACTGCAACAAGCTGATCTGTCCGCAGCAATTGATCAGGAGCGGGGGTTCCTCACCACCACCTTGGAGAAGATAAGGCTCGTGCGGGATACATCTAAGCCGGTTATAATAAAGGACCTCGGTGACCTATCTCTCTTGTACGACCAGCTGAGCCACCGGAGCGAGGTTTGCAGGGCTCGGGAAGTAGCTGCCTCCCAGGAAGTAATTGATACAAGGAGCAGATTTTCGAACTTTAGAAGAAACTGGCCTTCTTGGAGTCTGAGCTTGAAGCTTCTCGTACGGACAAAGAGCTGATTATTCAGGATATCGAAAGGATTTCCAGAGCTTTCGCTAATCTGGAACGTGCTCTGAAGAAGTTTGAGGAGGGCTGGCGGGCTCATGCGCCTTTGGAAGATGCGGCGCTGCTGACTCAGGCGGCTGAACGTCGGGCCAAACGGAGGTTTGAGCGGTCGACTGCCTTGTTGAGGGATCGTCTCAGGGCACTATGTATCGCCGAACAATAGTCGGCTTTTTTTTCTTCTTTTTTTATGCTCTTTTTTTTCTCTTTTCATCTTGTAATAGGGACATAGTCCCAGATAATGTAGCACCTTAGATTTTGCATAAATAAGTATGTCTCGACTCATCCTTCATTTCTGGTATTTGTCATGTTTGTGGCATTTTGTCCCACTGGAGGACTGTTTATGGACCTGTTATCCTGGGCATACCTTGGTTTTAGGTACGGGCAACAAGTTTGAGAGGGATACCTAGAACAACTTTGCGATTTATGGAATTTCTTGGTATTGAGAGAATGCCAGGGAGCAGCTGGGCTCCCAAGACATGATATAAAAAGAATGGCATGTACTAGGAATTTTAGTACAGCATTTGTGGTCGACTGCGGACATTTGTGGTCAACAGAGGACATTAGCGGTCAACAGAGGACATTTGTGGTCATCGGAAGACATTTGTGGACCTATTATCTTTGGCTTACCCTGGGGTTTTTTTTTTTGTACAGATAATAAGTCGAGAGAGAACCAACATACTTACTCAGAGGTAATGAGGACATGGCAAATATGAGGGTTTCTTCGATGGAGCCTTCCCACTCAGAAGTAATGAGGACATGGCAGGAGTGGGCTCCATGAAGGGAATATAGAACAACTCAGTGGTAATGAGGACATGGAGGTTCTATGTGAGGGGCGGTTTATTTTTTATGGAAGAGAAACAACTCAGAGGTAACATCGACGTGGTTGTTTCGGAAATTTGTGGATCTATTGCCCTTTTTGTGCACTGAAAGTGTGGGTATTAGATCATAAGGAGGAAGCTCTTTTAGGAGAAAAGTTCAGAGGTATGATCATACATGACTTACTACCTAGGAGAGGCGATATAGATTTATCTCTAGTGACCAGAGTATAAGTTCAGCGGTACCTGCGGGTATATAACTCGATAATCTGGAAAAGTTAGAGTCGGCATATGAGTTCAATGGTACGAAAGAGTACATGACTCGTCATTCTGGAAGATTTGTAGTAAGGACGTGAGTTCAGCGGTAGGAGAGAGTACATAACTCGTCATTCTGGAAGATTTGTAGTAGGGATGTGAGTTCAGCGGTACGAGAGAGTACATGACTCATCATCTTAGAGGATGTGTAGTCGGGATGTGAGTTCAGCGGTACCAGCGGGTACGTGACTCATTACCCTGGAGGATGTGTAGTCGGGATATGGGTTCAGCGGTACCAGCGGGTACGTGACTCATCACCCTAGAGGATGTCATTTCAGACGTAATACTTCTTTAGGAACTTGCCGTTGAAGGGCAACATGAGCAAGTCTCCATTTTATTTTGCGAGGCGGTAAGCTCCATTGGAGAATACAGCATCAATGATGAATGGACCTTCCTACTTTGGCTGGAACTTGTCGGCGATTTTGTGAGTCATGACCATCGGCCTTCGAACTGCCAGAACGAGGTCGCCTACTTAAAATGTTCTGGTTTTAACCTTCTTATTGAAGGCTCCGGAGATACGTGCCTGGTATAGCTCGATTCGTTATTGAGCTAGTAGGCACTTCTCATCTAGAGCCTCCAATTCTTGTAGTCTGCGATAGTGAATATCATCCGTCGTCAATCTGTATGTGAGAGCAACGCGGAGTGAGGGGATTTGAGTCTCCAGTGGGAGAATTACTCACTTTCGTATACCAGAGAGAATGGTGTGTTCAAGGTGGCAGTCCGTACTGTGGTACGGTACGCCCAAAAGCATTCATCGAGCTTTTCATTTCAGTCGCGTTTGTTTGTTGACACGAACTTCTTGAGAAGCTTGATGATTGTTTTGTTGAATGCTTCAGCCAGACCATTAGCCGCTGGGTTGTATGGTGTTGAAACAATATTCTGGATGTGGTGTTTGTCGCAGAACCATAGAAGGCGTGGCTTGCGAACTGCAGACCATTATCATGGATGATCCTTCGGGGCAGTCCAAAGTGGAAGATGACATGATGCTTGAGGAAGCTGATCACGTTTGAAGTCTTTACTTCTGCTAGCGGAACAGCCTCCACCCATTTGGAGAAGTAATCTGTGATTGCGAGTATGAAGCGATATCCTCGGGACGAAGGCGGAGTTATCGGACCGATAATGTCCATTCCCCACGCTTCGAAGGGCCAGGATGCCACCGTTGGCTGTAGAAACTCCGATGGCTGGTGGATGAAATCTGCGTGGACTTAACAGGCTTTGTATTTTCATGCATAGTCTATTGCGCCTGCAACTATTGTGGGCCAGTAGTAACCCATTCGACGAAGGCGATCTTGTAGTTTCGGACCAGGCTGATGGGCCCCACAGATGCCAACATAAGCTTCACGTATGACATCTTTGGCTTCTATATTTGACAGGCATCGAAGCAGTAATCCATCGTATGATCGCCGACATAGCATTTTTGTCTCCATATCATAGAAGAATCTGAGGGAACGTCTTCTAATAGAAGTGGCTTCCTTCGGATTCTCCGGCAGGATGTCGTAGACTACGAAGTCGATGAACGATTGTCTCCAGTCTGGTGCTTCATCGACTATCAGGGCCGAGTAGCTCTTGGCATACTGAACATTATTCTTGGGACAGCCCAACTCACGGCCTATGATGTCAACCAGATGGTGAGCATGATTTGGAACTACTAAGGAAGCGGCTAGGCCTGCTAGGGCATCGGCTTCAATGTTCTGGAGCCTGGGAACGTGTTCTATGAGGATGAGATGATGTCAATCGCTGTTTGGTGATAGGGGATCATGTCTTCATGACGCACTTCGTACGAGCCCCAGATTTGATTGACGATTAGTTGCGAATCGCCGTATGCTTCAAGTTGCTCTACCCCCAGCTCTTTTACGAGTCGGAGGCCAATGACCAAAGCGTTCTACTCGGCCACGTTGTTTGAACAGGGCTCCGTGAGAGAATAAGCCCGATTGATCACCAACCCGGTGGAGGAAATTAGCACTATTCTGGCTCCAGCGACGATGTTGCCCTTGGGCCCAGTTCTAGAAGCGCCGTCGAAGAACATTCGCCATATGGTACCATAGGAGGCCATATTTGAAGTGGCGACCTCATCTGGAATCTCTTCGTTTAATCGGGTTGACTCCGAACCTGAATGAGCTGCTAAAAAGTCTGCCAGAGCTTGACCTTTAACAGCCTTTTACGAAACGAAGATCATATGGTAGGGGGACAATAATATCGCCCAGGTAGCGAGACGAGAGCTGAGTGCGCCTGGTTTAGTCATGAGGACCCTGAGGGGGTTAACTCTTGATATGACATGGATGGTTTGTCCTGAGTCAGGTTATTGTGGATATTTAGAGAAATGCTACCCCCGGCTCCAGTGTCTCCCATAGATGTGGACGAATCTCCCAGTACGGTAGATTACGTCTTTGAGCGGGTACCTTGGTAAACTCCTCCTGCGACGGCGGTAGACAGCCGTTTAGAAGAAATTTTCTTGGTTACGCCGGTTGAAATTTTTGGGCTGGAGACATTTGTTTTCTTCCCTCTTCCGCTGTCATGAATCTTCAGAGAAGAATTATAAAAGGCGACGAGAAGCGCCTCATCTTCTGAGCTTGGGTGTTGCAGCCTTTGGAAGACGGACCGCCGGTCTTTCTGTGCTGCTGCCTTGCTGCAGCAACAGTTGACTATGACTTGGGTGCATTGATGTCTTTGACAGGACTCTTTGCATGTCAAATCTTCGTCTCTTTTCTTGCGCTTGTGAAGAATTACGTTGCACGGGTTACCTGTTTTGTGGGCTGATGAGTGCGTTGGTCTCCTGCTTGCTTCCTGATATGGGGGTGGCGTGAGTACTCGCCCCTGATCCTTGTTAGGATATTCTTGATAACTATCCTGTTCGTTGGTCGCCGGGGGCTGGATACGGGTAGTTCTGTACAACTTCCCATCAGGGGCCCAAGTAATAGTCATCGGGATGCCCTGGTAGTCAGAAGTTGGGACAGCCGACTGAGCTCGTCGAGCCCGTGCTGCCCGAGACTTCTTTCTTCTAGCACCTGAGAGTACGTAGTAGGAAGAGTCCAAACTGGTCACAACAGAGTCTGGCATATGCTTAAGAGAGCCTTCGTGGTCAGGACCATATGAGAGACGGTCAAAGACTGACCGTGAGCCGCATGGAGTAGATAGTATGCGGTTGGGATCGATGGCCGTGCAGGCTGTCTGCATACGGCTGGTATGCGTGGCCGTGCAGGCTGTCTGCATACGGCTATCCTTTGTGGTCGCATGAGCTTTCTGTATGCGGCTAGAAGTCGTAGCCGTGCAGGCTATCTGTATGCGGCTGACTCTTGTGGCCGTATGAGTTTTCTCTATGCGGCTGACAGTTACGGACGCATGAGCTTTCTCCATACGGTTGACAGTTGCGGCTGCATGATCTTTCCCCATACGGTTGGCGCCCTTATGCGGCTTGGTTTGCACAGAGTTCCTCTTTGCCCCTGTAAGTCCAGCATCATAGTATTTTCTTCTGCCGAACTTGGGGACAGCAGAGTCCTCTGTGGTCTGGAGTGGGGCCGCAAGCGAGATTTTTTCGCTGTCTCGGGCAACAGAGAGTACTTATTCGAGAGCTTGGAAAGGAGTAAAATTTTTGGGTCTCCACTCCCTGCGGGCCTTCTTTGTGCGGGCTCACTGCTGGACCGGGCCAGCGCTCCCGTCGGAGAGCATTTCTTCAAACGCCTGTTGGTCGAACCGGGCGACCAGCATTTGTTGAGTGGAGCCAAGTTTGGCTGCGGCTGATTGCGTCACCAACTCCTCAGCCGTGGAGAAGTTAGTCCCCAGCAGAGTTGCCATCGTGTTTGCCATTGATTGTAAAAGTACAGAACAATTATATAGAAGGACTGGACTTTGACTCATAATACAAACTCCCTCGTACAAAGAAAGCCTAGGCACGAAAACTTAGGTACAGCAGTCTAAGTACGATTGTTTATTTTTAATTCTGGGGGTAACGGTAGAGGCTCGGAAAAGCGACGGCCGCTCTGTCTTACTCCTTGGACGATCAGACGTAGCCTTGGCTCTAGTGAAGAACTGCTCTCAAGATGGGAAGACTATTCTGTGCATGCCTTTGTCTCTCTGTGTGTCCAGCCGAGTGGAGAGGATCTCTCTTCCTTTTTTTCCTGAATTCTCTAGTCGTCATTTGCAAGGAAATGGCACCTTGCTATTTATAGAAATAGGGGTGTGATCATTAGGGTTTGCAATGATTCCCCCTTTGAAAAGTCGGCGGCCAATCATCTGGACCATTAATCTTGAATGCATTACATCTGGACAGTTAATTCTTGATTGCACCAAATCCGTATGGGCAATTAATGCTGATTGTGTAAAATCTGTATGGGCAATCAATGTTGATTATCATGAACCTTAGGAAGCTCGGATCTCCTGCCACGTGTCTAATCCATGTGATTTCCATAAATCTATTTTGATTTGGGTAATTATGTTGATTGCACTAAATTAGGTTGTTGGGATTTGTTGATAACTCTTGATTGATTTAGTGCCACATGGAAAACTGATCTTCTGCCACGTGTCATAATCGCGAGCCACAGCCGCATGAGGGTAGCTTCTTAGGTTTTGGACTGCATGAAGGTGGCAGCCGCATAGGTAAAATCTCTAAAATCTGAGCCGCATGGGGGTGGTTTTCAATTGAGCCGCATAGGACTTGCCATGTGTCAAGGCTGCATGGGCTTGAGCCGCATAGAGATGATCCTCATGACCCAAGCCGCATGAGAACAGCGGCCGCATAGGGTGACTGTTTATAATTCGAGCCGCATGACAAGGGTCTTCACGCTTCGAGCCGCATTCGAGCATCAGCCACATGGGATGGTGGCGGCCGCATAGGGGGCTTCGTAGTTGGTGGATCGTGCCAGCTGTAGAGGAGATTTTCTCTATTTCCCGATAAATATGCCGTCATATCGAAGTTCATCACTTCAACTTTAGTGTCAGAGTTATTGCTTTATGTCAGATCATTTAATGGGAGCAGTCACTTCATGGCCAGCTGTAAAGCTGCATAGGGTCACGTGATTCTCGCCTAAGCCGCATGAGGCTATTGAAAGGTTTCTGAGCCGCATGAGGCTCTGATAAATTTCTGAGCCGCATGAGGCTCCTTCTGCTTTAAGCCGCATGGGCTTCTTCTATTTTGAGCCGCATGGGCTTCTTCTGTTCTTTTCCATGCTTCTACAGCCCGCTCGTTGATTCGCTCGGACTATGCTCGTTGTTCCTTTGCCTCAAGGAGTTCCTCTCTCAAACTCCTCCTTGGGACGTTGACGATGAAGTGATTTGCCTCAAGGAATTCCTTTGCCTCAGGGCGTTCCATTCCTCTGACGATGCACGATAAAGTGAATTCATTTCATCGTGCATCGTCAGAGGAATGGAACTCCTTGAGGCAAAGGAATTCCTTGAGGCAAATCACTTCATCGTGCATCGTCAGAGCATAGGAACCGTTGGATGAGTCCTTGAGGCAAATCAGTTCTCCGTCTTATTCAACTTTTTCTTGGTAGTAGGATTTTATGTAGTAGTTTAGACTTTCATATGTAAATAAAAGTCAAACTTTTCATGGTTTTGACAATATAAATGTAATTCAAAAATAATTTTATTATAAAAGACAGAGCTTATAAAAGATAGAAGTTCCTTGCCCAATTACATAATTACATTATTGTTCTACAATGTCATTGCTTGGTTCGTGTTACATATTTTTTTGAAAGCAACTTCTTAGTCCATACCAACCTCATCATTATAATCTCCTGGTGAGTTTCATCGTCATTTCCTCCCGATATTTTGAAGGGAGTAGTCATTAATATATTCATATAATACGCCGTTTACAAGAGGCAGTTGGGTGCCCGTTGTTGTGGGCAATTTGGAGAACAATTCAGCACTTTGCTCTCATACTCTATCTTCGCCGGACATCTCTCCCTCATCATATCAACTTTTCTCCTAACGATAGTCTCTAAGGTCTTCTTCATTAATTCTGCATCCATCTTGCACTTTTCGTACGTGGTTTGCCTCAAAGAGTTATAGTGTGTCCAATCGTAGGAGATAAAGTTGAATGTGAGCAGAGTATAGTGTCTGATAGATAAATTAAAGAGTGTGATGAATAGCAAATCTATGTTGTCCTCCAAACCCATGACGAAGTCTACTACATCTGTTTGGAAGTCTTCAAATGCGCCGGATTTTGCGTCTGGTTCAGTGGCACGTTCAACGATGTTCTGTTTTCCAAAAATAAAACACAATATCATTAGTAACTTTTTTCTGTCATTTTTCTTCGGTGTACACATGAATAAGGATTTTTTTGTTTGGATTCTTACCATTGTGTGGGGCATCAAGAATACAGACCACTTCTGTTTCAATGTTTGGGGCACCGGCTTTTACTTCTGGATCAATGACACGTCCTTTGAACTAGACGGGGCACACCTTCTTTTAATGTCTTGAATTTCTCTCAGCTTTCTTATTATTAGGTTCAGTATGTCAGCCTCCATGTCTTCATAGTTGAGTATGTCTTGCAGGTCTATTATCGACAGCTGGACTGTAACTTCATTTTTACCCACTTTCGGCAAAAATAAGTATACAATATCACTGCACATAAATTTAGTTTAGATTAAATTAATAAAGATAGATTCTCATTACATAATTGTGAAAAAAGTCTAGAAAAAACAAAAGAAAAAAAGGATTCAGATTAAATTATGATATCGATGTATTTTTTCTTCAGCTCTTCATCCGCATCTTTCCAAAGTAAGAGTTCATCGCATTCCCTTAGTATGACATGGTTCTTCTTTAATTCAGCCATTTTTGAGTCTCCTTCGGATTTCGAAACGGCATTAATCTTCCACTTTTTATTAGCCTCTCCAACTGTATTCTTTTCCAAGGAAGCAACATCTTCAACAGCTAATGGCGCTGATGGTTTTCTGAACCTCTTTCCCCCCGATCCTCCTCTTCTTTTGGCTTCTTTTGGAGCAGCAAGTTCAGCAGCTGCTTGAATCTCCTAACGCTGTAATGCTACAACCATGGCTTCGAGATCAATAATTTTCCCATCATTTTCAATGGCTTCAATATTGAACGATTCAACTTTATTTTGAAGCTCCATTTTCTCCTCAACGAGCCTTTTATTTGTTTCTCTGAATTGCTCGGTTGTTTGTACTGAAATAAAACAAACAACAATGAAATGTATGATGTGAATCTAACACGAAGAATGACATTCTCTGTGTAATATAATATGGAGAATAGCATTCTCCGTTTGGAATTACACGGAGAATAACCATCCCAGTATCAAATGATAGAGAATTGCAATTATCCATTTCAAATAACACGGAGAATGCTATTCTTCGTGTTATAATACATAAAGAATAGCTATTCTCTTGGAAGATTACAAATCAGAAATTTAAAATAGAAAAGATTTTACTTTGTGCATGTACCTCCGCAATAAGAACATGATTCTGCTTTCTGAAATCCTCCCGTTCATGCACAGAGCCCTCTATCACAACGTTGACTGCACGTTGTTGCGCTTCTTCTGCCTCGAGCTCTTTCAGCTTTTCTTTGAGTATGGCATTCTCAAGGTTGGTTGCACGTAACTGCGCTCCTTGTGCCTCCATCTCTTTTAATTTTTCTTTGAGTTCTTTATTCTGCACAAGAATATCAGAATGATGTCTTCTCAAATCCTCCAGTTCATGCACAGAGCCCTCCATCACAACGTTGACTGCACGTCATTGCGCTTCTTTTGCCTCGAGCTCTTTCAGCTTTTCTTTGAGTATGGCATTCTCAAGGTTGGCTGCACGTAACTGTGCTCCTTGTGCCTCCATCTCTTTTAACTTTTCTTTGAGTTCTTCATTCTGCGTAAGAATATCAGAATGATGTCTTCTCAAATCCTCCAATTCCTTTGCTGAGTCATCCATCACAGTGCCCATTTCATGATGCTGTGGATCCGTTGTTCATCAAAATTATTTCCACCTACTTCTTGGTGTTTTTCCTCTCCCTTTTTTTCAACTTCTTCTATAGGTGGCTCATCTTCTTTGTGCCCTTCTTCTTCCCCAACAGGTATAACCCGATATTCCAATATCATCTTCGATCTCATTTTGTTGTGATATTCGGCCTTGAGGAAGTATGAGATTTTGTACCCATTCCATGTAAAAAATCTTGGGTAATCAGGATTTGGGGCGAACTTCCTTTCCACAAATTTACTATGTTCTACAAACCAATAGAGGAAGTATATTGTGCAACCTTCCAATTTGTGGAAAGCCATTGAGTAATCCCCCCGTTCAGTTTTGCTTCTACTCCTCTTTATGCTATCCATTACATATGCCAGGATTAACCTTGGCCAGCATATACTGTTGATGACGTCCACACTGTCTACCAAGGCCAAGAATTTGTACGATAAATTTGAACAGCTAGACTTTGTGAAGAATACTGTTTGGTACAAGTGGAAGATTATTAGCTTGACCAAATCATCTGGATTAACAATGTTATCTCTGCCACGAAGCCGTCGTAACAATTCAAGGAACCTATCTCTCACTTCTTTATTCGTGACTTCTGCGTGTTTGCCCATAGAATTAGCCAACAATCTTGTGAAGTGATCTCTACACAGGCTCAATAATGCTGGTGGTGTGGGCTGCTGTTGTTTTTCCTTTATCAAGCTTCTGTAAAAAATATTATTATCGCTTTCTCCATTCAGCGGTAGAGCGAAGATGACTGCCATATCATCGACGCTTGGCACAATTTTAACAGTGGTGCTCAATTCAAAGCACCCGGCGCCATCTTCTTCTTCTGTGTAACTTGTAATTAAATTCTCAAGCCCTTCCGTTACCTTGGCCAATTCGGAGACGTGGACTCTGTTTTGGTAGAAAATCTCGACAAAATTCCAGAAACCGATATTCTTCAAGGAATCAATAACTGACTCAGGTAAACGGCCAACATCTTGATTGACCTCCTCCATAAGATTTAGCATTGGCTTGAAGGTAGAACGAAAAAGTCTTGAATCCTTATTCCTGACAGATTTTTTTCTACAAAACAAAAAACACAAAAAATTAGGTTGAAGAATGGCCATTCTTATGGGTTTTAACACTGGAAATGACATTCTCCATGTAAACTAACACGGAGAATGTCATTCTCCATTTTAAATGACACGGAGAATGTCATTCTCCGTTTAAAATAAAATAGAGAATGAACATTCTAATGTGTTTTAACACTGGGAATGTTATTCTCCGTTTCAAGTTAGACGGAGAATGGAGTTCCTAATTAAACGACGAATAGAATCCTCAATCGTTTTAACACTGGGAATGTTATTCTCCGTGTAATTGGAAACGGAGAATGCTATTCTCCGTTTGTAAAAACACGAAGAATAGCATTCTCTTTCATTTTAACTTTTATAATGCCATACTACGTTTAATTTAACACGGAGAATAGAATTCTCCGTTTCAAATTAAACGGAGAATAGCATTCTCCGTTTAAATTAACACAGAGAATAGCATTCTCATGTGTTTTAATACTGAGAATGCTATTCTCCGTTAAAGTAAACGGAGAATGATATTATTGATTTAATTTAGACGGTGAATGGCATTCCAAGTGTAATTTGACAGGGAGAATGAACATTCAAATGCGTTTTATGATGGAGAATGTCATTCTCCGTGTAATATATACAGAATTTGCGAACATAAACTCAAAGTTATATCTTCTGTTTGCACTTCTTCTTGCACTTCTTTTTGTTTAGCAACTTTTCCCTTTTTCTTCTGTAAAACTTTCTTAGAATAGGGTTTCGGTTGTTCTCCGTCTTTCCCTTTTGGATTTTCTGAAACTGGTGCATCTTCTCTAATTGGTGATGTTGCCGGTGATGATTCTGCTACTGATGCCGATATGGTGTGAAGATTGCGAATGGGGAGGAAGGTTTGAAGATTTTGGAGGAGAATGACCTAGGTTTGATTACAGAGTGGAGTATGGATGAAGAGGAAGAATAAAAACGGTTTTCTTTTTTTTGTAATAAAAGGGTTGGGGGGTGTTTTGAATTAATTAGAAAGGCAAAAATGTCATTCGATGGAAGGTAAAAAGAATCAAAACCATTTGGACTCCTTTCTGCTTAATTATATTAATTTGAAGGGCAAAAATGATTCTGCTTAATCAAAAAGAATCGAAGTCGTTCGGCAAAAATGTCATTACAACTCAACAAAATAAATGAACATAATACATTAGATATAAAAGAAGAAGAAAAAAATCATCGTCTTCCATATTCAATCATTTCAGATTGGACTCCTTTTAGTACTTCATTGTGCTCTGAAGTTGTAATCCATTCAGCAGCTTTGCGTCTTTCCATTCCCGTATCAAACTGCATATAACAAACATAACATCAAAAAAATTGCTCTAAAAGTGTAAGTTTTTGACGACATATTTTCAGACTTACATTGAGAGAACGGTAGTCTAGACTACATCGGTCTTTCATGAATGCATTTACAAAAATCCTACAATCAACAAAATTGCCTTGGCGGGGAACATAAGAACGACGTTTTATTGCAAAAGTAGAAAAGCTGAACCTAGCATCTCTCAACTTCAAAATCTCTTCTTCGAGAAAGAGATCCAAATTTGAAAGCTACAATTACCAGAATACAATATGTATTAGTATACCGGGTATCTTGTACCTAATTCATAAAAATTGATGAATATGAGCTTACTATTTCTTTTATGACTGTTTTGTTTTGAATCGGATCATCTTTAGATGCAAGTGAGTTCCAAATTTCAACAGTCCTTGTTTTAACCAGAACTCTTGAAAGAGTATAGTATCCGTCCAAAAGAATGGGTATGTATATCTGAATCAGGATTAATTAGGTAAAACAAATTAGTAAATTTTCAAAAAATTAGGATTAATATTTAAACAGAAATACATTAATACCTCGTTACAAGTGCTTAAAGATCCCATGTAATTCTGAAAATATTTGTACTTCATCCATATTTCATGAAGCTTTTTGTTGGATGTAGGTAACATTTTTTTCTACATACATATCAATTAATACATTACGAAGGACAAACAAACGAGAAAATTGTTAATGCATATGCATTGAAGAATAAAATGCTCACTCACCGATATTCTTATTGGTAAAAACCATACATTAGCTTTATTGGAGGATCTTTTCCGTTCCTCCGCGGTGAGAAGAGCAGAGACAATGCCTACAATCTGAATAAATCATTAAAAATGTCAGCGACGGAATCAAAGTAAACATAGATGGCATCTAAGAAGAAATATACTATCTATACATACCCCAATTTTAATTCTCGTTAAAGGAGCTAAGGTCTTCATCTCAAACCACGACACATAGATTTTGTTGCAAGATGATATTATTTCTCTAAGAAAAGAAACGAATAAATTAGGAGAAAAACTGTTGGAATTAAATCAAAACTTATATTACTTACTCGTCAGGTCTATCATCGGCAAAAATATAGTCGTAATAACTCGAAGAACCACTAGTATAATTGCTAGGCTTCGAGGTTGAACCCCTTGTTAAACTTTTCAATGGTGTGATCGGATCTAAATTTTCACGCATTCTTTTCGAAGAACTGCTAATGTCAGTTTCTTCTGTAGGACACAATGCAAGAATTCGGTCCAATGCTTTACTACGATTCTGTAGCACCACGTCCTCCTTATCAGAAGATTCAACGGAAATCACCTTCACATTATTAAATACTCCAGATGAAGATGCCTCCTTCAAAGCTGGAGATTCTTCAATCTTCTCCAAACGTCGAGAGAAATTCATTTTTTTCAATTTGTATTGAACCAAGCTTAGAATTGATCGATGCAACATCAGCTGAAATCGTCGACAGTTGTTGTTTAAACCTGCGTAACATACGCGGAATGAAAGTTTCATTTGGAGCTGGCAACCAATCTTCTACGTCTTTTACATTTCCCACCACACGAGTAGACATCTTGAGAACAAGAAAACTATTGTATTTCAGACAACTATTCTATGTATTTCAGAATGAATAATAGTACTATGAAACAAGAAAACTATTGTATATATAGCAAAAGAGAAATACAAAAAGTGAGGAAGATGGAAAGACAAATAAATTTCGAGACTAGCAAACAATCTACTAGCCGTTTGATTGAGGAGGGCTCGAGGAAGATTCTACTAGCCGTTTGAAAAGTACAAAAGGTTATCATGATCAACTTCAATTAAGGAACTCTATAAAAGGTTTAATTCCGTTTGATTGAGGAACTCGATTAAGTCCGCCGCGAACCAGAACTTCTTCTTATTTCCTTCTTCGGCTCCGTTTCTCCTTCCACCCCCACCACCATGGCCAGTAGCTTTATAACAAAAATATTAAATTGTTAGATGAAACAAAAAACTAATTACGGAAAGATTACTAAGTCAAAATCAAACAGAACACATATTCATAGAAAATATGAGATTAAAGATGAAAGTGTCACAGAAGCAACACCATAATTTTACAACAACTAAGAAGACTCTGCTAAGCAATAACTAAAATTAGGGATTGTGTCCTCCTTGGATTTAATTTACACAAAGAAGACATTTGAGAGAACGAGCTTTTATCGGCTTCCTAAATATACCATTCTCCGTCCTAAATATATCATTCTCCGTCCTAAATGTACCATTCTCCGTCCTAAATGTACCATTCGTCATCGGTGTCATTATCTAGATCGCCAGCGACGGTAGTATCGTCTACATCGCCTACAGACCTAGACACACTGTGTCCTTAGGGATTGTGTCCTCCTTGGATTTAATTTACACAAAGAAGATATTTGAGAGAACGAGCTTTTATCGGCTTCCTAAATGTACCATTCTCCGTCCTAAATGTACAATTCTCCGTCCTAAATGTATCATTCGTCGTCGGTGTCATCATCTAGATCGCCAGCAGCGGTGGTGTCGTCTACATCGCCTACAGTCCTGGACACACTGTGTCCTTAGGGATTGTGTCCTCCTTGGATTTAATTTACACAAAGAAGAGATTTAAGAGAATGAGCTTTTATCGGCTTCCTAAATGTACCATTCTTCGTCATAAATGTACCATTCGTCGTCGGTGTCACCATCTAGATCGCCAGCGATGGTGGTGTCGTCGTCTACATAGCCTACAGACCTAGACACACTGTGTCCTTCCTTTTCGGCTGACACACAATTATTGTTTTATATACGTAGTTGCACAAAATATTAAATTACATGAACGAAAGAGAAAGTAAATATGAGTTAATTTAGGGTGTTCATTGAAAAATTGCATTGAAGAATGACCTGCTATAGCAAGTTAACAAGAGGTCAAAATTCAAAAACCGCATTAAATGATGTCTCCTGTATTATTTCATCTAAATTTAATCTGAACCGTTAGATTAACATCCAACGGTCCAGATTTTGGATGTATCGATACATCCAAAAAGGGCAGATGTATTGTAGAATTTTCCATATATATATATATATATATATATATATATATATATATATATATATAAAGAGAGAGAGAGAAAGAGAGAGGGAAAGGGGGTTGATTAGTATGTGAGTGTGTGTGTGTGTGTGTGTACATGAATAGAAAAGTGTGAGTGTATACCTCTGTTCACAGAGGGTGTCATAGGTTAAAATGTGTAGGTGTGTGTTGTTTGCATCAGTGTAAAACAGGGTATGTGTGTGTGTGTGTGTGTTTGTAACTCCACTTGTTCATAAATAAAGTAAATATTTTTTTATATTCTCCTTTTACTTTGATTAATTCCTAATTAATAATTTTGAATATTTATTTCTATTTTTTAACTAGTTCATAAACTATTTTAAACTATTTTCTAGTTTCCTAAACTCTATCTTCCTATTTTAACCATTAATTTCCTATGGGCTCTTATTCTAACCATCCTCAGCCATTGCTATGGGCCAGCCCGACCCATTCACTCAGTTGGGCGCGGATCCAAAGTCTAAACCTGATAACCCTTCAACCGCACCCGTTAATTCTCAACCGTTATATTCGAATTCTTTTCTTCCCAATTTATTCCTTCTTTGTCCACACTGTTCTGAAGTTCTATTCGGAGACGAAAGTAACGCCACGCGGAGGAGGATGATCCAGAAGCTTCTTTCCCAACCGCCTAACCACCACGAGCATCCCTACCGTTGATCACCAACAACCTGCCTCATCTTGGCCATCGGATTGTAACCACCGCTGCCCGCCCAACTGCCGGTCAGTGCCCGCGCAACTGCCTGCCCGCTTGACACTGCCTATAAATTGAACCTCAGTCCTCTCTTTCTTCATCACTTCTTCCACGACGAAGCCCTATCGTGCTCCACACCGGTTCTCTTCTTCTTCTCGACCTCCAAGGATTCATAGCCATGGCGATTAGGAAGTCGAAGCTCTGTTGCAGCGTGTCGAGAGATTGATTGATTCTTCTTCATCGGTCAGTAACGATATTGGTAAGAATTCCTTCTGCGAACGATTCTTCATGTACTCCTTGATCGATCATCATCTTCCTGAATTGATTCTTCTCTGACAGAAGAATCACGAGTAGATCTGTGGAGATCTGTTGATTGCTTCTGTTTGAGATCAAGTCTCCGAGTTCGTTCAAGACTCTCCTTCCTTGGTGAGTTGTTATTCGATTCTTCTCATGCTCTTAATTCCTTGTTGATCAATCGACCATTTCTGGAATGATAATCCAATTTCTGCAGGTGAATTTTGATTGATTTTCAGTCTTTTTGGATCAATCCAATTATCTGGATTTTTGGAGTTGAACTTGAGAATTGTATTGGTGAGTCTTTCATATGATTCTTGTGAACTTTTCTCCAAATTAGAGTCGATACAATTTAAATATAACTCATGTTTTGCAATCTTTCTCTTGCTCACCACCTGTTCGATGCAATGTCTAAACCAGTCTGTTTTACTAGTCTGGACACGGTTGCGGCAGTATCGAACACCAAGGACGGAAGCAGCACGTCTCTCGAGTACAGGTAGATTTTTGACATGATCTCTGTAACTTGATACATTCGGTATATAGCATAAGGAGAGGAGATTAGGTTCGGACACGTATGCTATCAATAGGACACAAGTGTTCAGGAGATGGTTCGTGGTGTTAGCTGTTGAGAGCAAATTTGAATCAGACCTTGCTCTCTGTTTGAAATTCTTTAGTAACCGTTAGATTCAAATAATGATGGGGTTGGGTTGATTATTGGTTACTATGTAGTATCTGATTTTGTACAGTAGACTTGGGCCAGTGTGGGTCCTTTAATATGGTCAGCTGCTCACTACAGGTTTTGAACTATTAGGCTACTGTAAGAAGAGTTGAGTGCAATGGACATGGGTCAATTTGATAGAGGATTGTTCTGGACTCAAGCTTGGGCTTAGATAGCAAGTGGATTTTTAAGCCATTAATTGATAGGTGAGTTAGTGAGGTTGCTAGTAGGTTTGGTTAGTATTATACATTAGAGAGGTATTTTGTGTAATGAGGGTTAATTCTTTAATCCTATGTTATTGAAGTTAAGGAAGACCCTTAGTATATATTTCTAAATTATCGTCCTATATTCTAGGTGATCTAGAAGATTTGGACAAAACTCCGGAATCAAGGCAAGTACATGTACTCAGTATTACCATCATTGCATGCGTTGCACACACATTGTCTTGTTTCATTATTATACTTGTTCTCGATTGATTGCATGGTTTTTCGTGTCGGGTGGGGGACGTTTTAGAGACATGTGATTGACTAATATTCGATAAATATTGCCTGATAACATACTCCGTATGCCTGATGTCCATTTCGTGCGTGACTGATAGCATTGTCGTCAGACATGCCTGATTATTGATTGACTGATAGTATATTCTATATGCCTGATTACATATTAGTCCCCACATGTTGATAACGTCCAATAGCACATGTACACATAGCAAGTGCATACTTTAAACTCATATTGCTTCTTTGTCTTTCAGTTCTATTAGCTATATTGTTCCGTTGATCTTCCATGGTGGGTTTTATTGAGTATATTGTGCTTTGTTCCATTCTGACTGGACTGTTGTTTATAGGTTATCCTCTAGACTGTTATGGATTACAGATGGATGGCCCAGCAGGGGAACACACTCTTGATGCTACTGATGGATGGGACTATATTCCCGAGATGTAGTTAGACTGATGTATAGGATGTCCTTTGATTGGTTGTATTGATATAGCAGGCCTAGTATTAGCCTTATCTTTCATTACTGGTTTTGTACCCGGTCATTCATGTAAAGGCTGTAATAACTGCTGGATATTGGATTGCTGTGATGGTTAGTATAAATTCCGAGATTAGATGCTGTGATGAGATTATTACTTACTATTGATGACTAGACAGCTCACTACCGCTGTTAACGACAGTGTAGGCCGGGCATGTATCGACCTGTACCCGATTATTCGGGAGCGGGGCGTGACAGTGTTTGTGTAAAGTGGGTGAGTGCTCGCAATGGTAGAGTGAGGGTGTGTGAGTGTGTGTATAGAGTGTGTGCTATGTGACAGTGTGTGTACAATTAGATATAGGTGTGCACACAAAGTAAAACTCAGTTTTGTAAGGTGAAAGTGTGTGTGTGTGTCTCAGGTTTAACATGTCAAGCATCATATATTAGTTTAACATTAACCCCAAAGTACCATACCCATATTTCAGTTTAAACCCAATATCAAGCCCCATATCCAAACTCAGAAACCAGTTTTTTTTTAGTTAAACTCAATTCTCAGTTTCAAATGAACAGTTAATATACAAAGGAAACATATATACATATATGTACATACTATGATACATTCAAAATATACATGTATATAATCACTTAAAATTAGGGAAAAGTGTGTACAGAGGTGTCACACATATGTGCACGTATCAGGGGGTGTCTACGTGTCCAGGAAACTGGACACGAGGTGTCCAAAATACACAATCTGTTGAGTATCAGTAAACTGTACAGTACAGTGTGGTAGAGATGTGTCGGGTTAGTTTGGACACGGCACAGGGCACTAGAGGCCACGTGCTCGTGTCCACGTGTAGCTGAGGTGTTGGTCTTCATGGTCGACACCTTACTTGGTGTCCACGAGGAACACGAGACGCGTATCAGTCGAAGAAATTTGACTGTGCACAGTCAGTACAAAATATGTGCACACTTGATATCGTGTCTGACACAACACGATAGTTCACAAGACTTAAGGGGTGACACGTCAGTCACTGCCCCCACGTCCATGCCAAGTGGCATGCGACCACGTGGCATGTGCATTGTGCAATCGATATGCAGCAGCAGGGCACGCACACATGACCTCGTACAGCACGTTCGTGTCCATTTTGGACACAAACACAAATCCAAATCGTGCTCAGAGTTTAGGATCTGTGATCAGCATGCCAAGGGCTATTCAAATATGTAATTTATTTCAGAAAACAAGACAAAAATCCTACAGAGGCATTTCATCAAACACATTAAATAGGATACTGATACATGTTCGATACGCATACCAAAAGGACTCTAATTCCTACCAAACTTGGGCTACAGTTAGGGTATACCTAAATGAATACATCTATTAGGAATTTGAATAAATTTGAGGGGCTTTACCTATTGAGAGTAAATCTTAATACACAAAGCTAGAATGATAACTCCCTTCCAATTTGCTATGGTCCAAAGCTCCCAAAACCTTGCTAGCAAGCCTCCACTAGCCTTCTCTACTGTTGGGGATGATGATGCAAGAGTCTAGGTTCAATTTGGGGTCAATTTGGATAAAGGGAGAGAAATTAGGGAAGAACTAAATTAGGGCTTGTTGTAGGTATTAAAAAGAGGCAAGATCATGAGAAGAGATGTTTATATACGGGGGGGAGGACTCGCTATGGCAACCTGGGGTGTAGAATTAGGGTTAGGGCAATGTAGAGGAGTGGTAATGGGCTTCTCTCTATGTAAATCAAAGTTCAATTAAAGGCCCAATTAATATTAGGGCTTCCTTCTACAAATATCTAACTAGAAATATCTCACTAACATAATATCTAGATATTATTAGTCTTGGCACATAGTAGGAATGATTTAATCAAATATCTAACCTCATGACTCATCTAGATTAGGTTAACTTCTAGGGTAAGTCTCAAATAAATATATATCACATATTTAATTAATAAAAATTCAATTTCACAAAAAGTCAAAAATGACCAAAATACCCTTAGACTAAAAAGTAGAAATAAATTATCCTAATCACATGGTTAGGTCTCTATGGTCATGGTTAGTCGCTAGGTCAAGTAGTCTCTAGGGTTACACTAGCAAAACACCAAAATCACAATTCATTGATTTAAATAGTTTTAAATTAATTAAAATTTACTAAAAATCATAACATGAATTAAATCTTATTATTAAATGATTATAATTATAAAATTTCAAAATTACTCTCATTTTTAGAAAAGTGGGTATTACAATTATACATGGATCAGTCAGCGGGATTCTTTGAGCAGGACAAGTCATATTTAAACTGTCGGTTGACAAATAGCTTATATAGTCTGAAGTGGGCTTCAAGATATTGGTATAGAAAGTTTGATTCATTTATGGAGGAGCAAGGTTATACACGAATGACTTCAGATCATTGTGTATTTGTAAAATATTTGTCGATGATGATTTCATCATTTTATTGCTCTTTGTGGATGATATACTAGTCGAAAGAAACATCACCAAGATAGCGAAGTTAAAGTGCCAACTGGGCGAGGTATTCTCCAAAATGGATTTTGGCACAACGAAGACTATTCTTGGAATGGAGATCAGCCTGGAGAGAGAGAGAGATAGAGAAAGGGAAAGCGAGTCAAAGTTTTTTACTTGTCCTAAAAGAAGTATATTCACTGGCTACTTTAGCTTTTAGGTATGGACAGATCGAGGAAAGTGAGCAACCCCTTGCAAGTCACTTTAAGCTTATTATGGAATAGAGTCCATTTACCGATGACGAAAAAGGAAGATATGGAGCGGGTTCCGTATGCTCCGATTATGGGAAGTCTCATGTATGCTATAGTGTGTATAAGGTCATATTTGTCATGTAGTTGGCATGGTTAGCTTGTATCTTTCCAATCCAGATATGGTACATTGGAGTGGTCAAATGAATTCTACGATACCTTTAGGGCACTGCTAATTGGAAGCTTTTACTTGGTGGTGACAAGCCATAACTGGTTGGTTATAATGACACTGATATGTCTGGAGATGTGGACATGAGGAGATCGACTTTGGGCTACGCTATGATGCTTTCTAGTAGAGCAGTTTTGTAGCAGTCATGATTGTAGAAATATGTTGCCTTGTCCATGATAGAGACATAGTTCATTGAGATGAAGGAGGCTTGGAAAGGGATATTGTAGATAAAGGAGTTTCTGCAGGAAGTTTGACTTAAGCAAGAGCAGTACGTTTGGCTTTGCGATATTCAGAGTGTAATACATCTTGGAAAGAATTTATCGTTTCATTGTCGGTCCAAGCATATTGTAACTCGATATCATTAGATATGAGATGTGCTTGAGGCAAAGGATGGGACACTTGAGAAGGTTTACATGGGATAATGGAGCAGATATACTCACAAAGGTTATACCAAGAGGTAAGTTTGAGTATTGTAAGATGATCATCGTACAAAGAGCTCCTCTACCTAGTTGGGAGGAGAAAATATGTTAAAGTTGGGTTGGATTTTCAACCTATGAGAAGAATAATTCGGGGTGCGACGAGCATCATCCGGGTGTCGGACAAGCTCGAGGAGCCTTGTTAGCAATCACCCGAATAAAACTAGTATTATATGCAAAAATTTTCCTATCTTTCATAAATGTATTATAATTGCGTACTTATATTCAAATTAGTATAAAATTTTAAGCATGCGAAGCTTTAAACGTGTCCCGCATGAATTATTGAAAAATTTGGCAGAAAAAACGTGATAAAAGTTTGTTTAATTAACCAAATTAGACAACTTGTTTAGTCATGTGATGTTTCTAACCTCAATATTTCCATTTCAGAAATATTTAACCAATTTTTTCAACGTATTTTACTTGTACTGCACTAATTTATGCTCGTACTTTTGTCGCCTCGAATTTTTTTCGTTGTCAGAATTGCTAACAAGGTCGAGGAGTTGAAGGCATCCGACGCAGAATTTAGAATTGCAATTATTTTGGAAAACAGAACAGCAATAGTATGTGTTGGAGTCCAATCTGGATTTAGTAATAGCATATTTGTGGAGTCCAAATCTGATTAAATATTTTCTTTAATTTGATTTGGATGTCTATAATAGTGCTGGGCTATTTTAGATGTAATATGATTCTTATTTGAAGGTTTACAATTGAGGAGATCCTATTATAATATAAAATAGGATATTTATGGGCTATTTTAGGTGTAATTTGATTCTTATTTGAGGGCCTCATATTTAGGAAATCATATTATAATTGAAAATACGATTTTCTCATCCTATATATATGGGGTGAGGGTGGAGACACAAAGAAAAGCACAAAGTTGAGATTAAAGGTGGTCGTCCATGTAGAAGCAAAAATAAATTATGATGTATTTTATCATATTTTATAAAAGGGCCAAGTCAAACTGAGTCAGATTCAAGCTCTACGCAGAGATCAAACAGAGTCTAAACTCTACGCATGCTCCTTTACGCAAGAGCCATCCTCAAAACTCTACGCGAGAGCATTTTTAGATTTTACGCGAGAGACAGGCTGTCCAGACCTCATTTAATGCGTGTGATACTGTTCTGTCAGAATGATTTTCTGACAGAACATTACACAGAAGCCAAGGAGATTTTTTACACCGAACCCAACGGTTGTCGTTTAGTGTGTAGATGGGCTACTTTACGCTCAAGAGACCGCTTCCTTTATGCATGAAAGTTATTTGAGTTTTTACGCTCAAAGCTATCTCAGCTACTTTTGTGTGCGTAGAGTTTATTTGAGCTAGCTGTACGCTCAAGGCTACTTTTTAGCCGTTATACGCAGGAAGTTTATTTTGGGTTACTTTACGCTCATTCTGCTGCTTTACGCAGGAAGTTTGTTTTGGGTTATTTTACGCTCAATCTTTTCTAGCTATGTGAGAACGTGGTCTACATACGTGGCTTTCATGCCACACTTATCGAGGAACGTGTGTACGTGCTCTTCCCATATTGTTGAAGTTGTGGGACACGTGTCACCATGCGTAGAGACCACAACTCTATATGGGACGCGTGTCATCACGCGTAGAGGTCGATTTTCAATCATGGGTGGCAGTTACTTGTGTAGAGACTCATTATGTTACTTTTTACGCACAGAGGGTCTAGTCTATAAATAGACTTATTTTTTTAAACAGAAGACACAGCAGATCACATAGATCAGAGCAAAGTGATTTTCCAGAGCATTTCTCTTCAACTTTTTCTCAAGAGCAGAGTGAAGCAAAGCAGAAAAGTATTCGACTGTGCCATCAGTGCCAATTTTGTCGATACCTTTCTGGTGACTTAGTTCTTCCAGTTGTTCTTTTCCAAGCAGTTCTCTTCATCATCATCGTGTGGTCCAAGGAACAAAGTGATCGCTCTCAGATCAGACTTCCATAGCAATACTTCCTAGAATCTACTTGTACTTTTGTACTTTTTCTCGTTTTCTTTCAAAAGGAAATTTTTGGCATTTTGTTAAGTGAAACAAAATAGTGACTTTGCTAGGGACGACTTTCTATTCTGACGAGAAGGCAATTGCTTAATGCGATGACGTGTCGATCGGATCGACGAAGAAGACTCTGGTCGTTCAATTCAACCAGACTGCTTACGAAGAAATGCTCCGAACTGGGGATAGTGCTCGCTGCTCCAATGTGCAAAAATCACGAAAGGTGCAAAAAGTTTGGATTTCTAAGTCCAAAGCACCCTCTGATTTCTCTGTTGTCTCTAAAGGCAAGGGAATTCTTCCCACTCCTATTGTTGGGGCTCCCGTCTGTGACGAGGCAGTTCCTACTTCAGTGTTGCGCCCTGCACGTAAAATTCAGTCTCCCATTTGTGATGTTGTAGACACTCAAATCTTGCACTCTACGCATAAGGGTAAATCTTCCGTCTGTGATGTGGCAGATATTCCTGTTTTTCGCTCATTACGTAAAGGCAAATCTCATGTCGGTGACATGGTAGATAAAGTTCACAATGATGCTTTTGCATCGAAAGTAAACTTGCCTACACGCGTACAGCATAAAAATAAGACTCCTATTGTTGGTAAAACTTCTGTTTTTCACCAACAACCTTATTATACTGCTTTATGCAAAGTACCAAACCTTAATATTACGCGCAATGCTGATGGTGTTCTTTGTGCACAAAAATCTCAGGATTTACGCACACAACTTCATGCGCATAAAATTACACAATTTTGTTCTGCCAATGAAGCTAGTAACCTTCTTTTTACACAACGGACTAAACATTTCTCTGTCCCAAATGTAAAAAAGAAAATCTTATCTTCCAATTCTTCTGATTTACGCGAGTTACTTGTACAAAAACGAAAAAACAGAAAATCTCCTGTGATACTCCATCAAGAAAATTATCATTGTGAGTGTCACCAAATTGTGATCAAATGTTGCTGTTCTGCTTCTAAACAGTCAGTTTTCGATCGATTAAGCTACAATGTACCTCAGCAACAAATTGATGACCTAGATTATGAGTTGTCCTATGTATCAGTCAATATGGCATCTCATATCAATAGAGGACGACGTCCAAGACCTAATTCGTCCCGGACTCCAAGTCAACAAAGGTTTAACCAAATTCTTGACACTTTTGAAGGAGTATATCAACATACTCGGTCAAGAAGTTAACGACATTTAAGCATGCCTTCTTCAGATTCAGAGGCTGGGGGTACCCAGTTTTGGAGTCAGAAACTTATAGCGTTGATTCATACCTCTACACCAATCCCTCTGTATGTTCAAGGGAGGTTGAATCTTATGTTATTGGAGAAGAACCAGAGACGTCTACTTTTAATATAGAGCAACGTCTCTCGGTAGTAGAACAATCGCTGAAGGACATGCTTGCCATGATGCAAAATATGGATCAAATAATAATGACTCAGCAAACAGTTCAACCGGCAGTGGTAACACCGGTGCAGGTAGCAGCACAAACTCAAGATAGTCAAGGGGTTGACATACATTTGAATAATCTGAGTTAAGAACCTGCTATCAATCAAAACTCCGCATCTCTAGATCCTCTCATTCCAGAGGATGAATCACCTCCAGTGGGGGTTACGGTACATCCAGCCACTATTCAATCAAATGTACTTTCCCAAACTAGTGAAGCTATTCAAGCAGTACGTGAGTTAAAAGCACAGTTTGAGGTTCTTAAGCACAAAGATCAGCTCCAGAGGATAGGGATCAAGCAACCTTATCCTCCCTATTGGAATGATGTGCCTTTTTCTCCTAAATTCAAGCACAATCTATGGTATTATTTGATGGAAAGTCTTCTCCAAGTTAATATATCAATTATTTTGATATTATGACTGTGCATCTACAGAAGAATGATGCTCTTCTCACCCGAGTTTTCATTGGGTGTTTGACGGGTACTGCATACGACTGGTATCGCAGTCTGCCCGATAATTACATATTGACTTTTGACGAATTCAAAGAAATGTTTCTCTTTCGTTTCTATGAAGGAGGAATGGACATGAATGTCTTCCTTAATAGAAATTAAACAAAAAGAGAAAGAGGATACTCGAACGTTTTTAGAACGTTTTCGACATGCTACTTTAAAAATACCTCCTGGTATGCCAGATTCAGCATTAATCGATACGTGCAAAATGAATCTGCGACCAACCATCGCTGTTTTTACAGGCTCTCAATTCACAGATTGGGCCTCGTTTATTATTGCAGCAGTTTCAGCCGAGACCAATAATAGATTGGCTCGTAAACATGGGATGATCTTTACCTCAGAAGATAAAGGAAAGAAAACCTCTTCGGGTAATAATTCTGGTAATCGCAATGGGAAAGGAAAGGAAACCCTAGTGGTCAACCTTTCAAAACCCAAAACGACACCAAGTAATCCGGAGTCTTCCAACCCAAACGAAGAGTACTCTTTCGACGACAGTGATATCCCTGGGATATTCCAATATCTCGTGAAGAGTGGTAAACTCCAGATTCCAAAGCCAAAACGACCTAATGAGGTGCATCCGACTGATAATCCTAAGTATTGTATCTATCATAGATACATAAATCATCCCACAAAAGCTTGCTATGTCTTAAAGAAGAAGATTCAAGAGTTGATAAATGCTAAAGCCATCGCTTTAACTAATGACGAGCATACAGTCACAACTAATATGATTTCTCTTCAATTTGGAGGTTTTCCTCCACAGCAAGTTCCTAATGGGATAGTCCCAATTCCGAAGGCGACAATGAAGATTGTAAATCTCCCACCAACTAGAGAACAAAGTGATGGACTATTGCCTCTCACTTTAAAAAATGGTGAAATCATGTGGGTACACCCTGACTTAGTACCTGAAATGGAGAATGAAAGTAAAATTTCAAAATCCAAGAAAGGTCAAAAAGTTAAAACCTGCAATATGATTTCTCATCCTGTTACCCCAGATCATGATGATTTGGATCATCTATGGGATGGCATCCCTTTGGAAGATAGGCTGAAGGGTTTAAACATATGCCCTCCAAGTTTGGCTCCTTCTACCAAACTCAAGCTTACTCATCGGTAATAGTTAGCAATGAATAGTGTCCATTCGTACAGGGCACAACAAGTTTTTACTGCCTATGAGAAAGCTCCCGCAGGGATTTACCTCCTGTCCCGAAAGTCCCTACTCTTGTGACTACAGTGGTCTCTGTTCCTTCTTCATCTGTTGGACCATCAGTTGAAAGTCCACTACCCACTCACATGTACAGTCAACAATCAGTCCATCGCATAAAAAAGATGGGCTATGACTTTCAAAAAGCGGAAGGCTTGAACTATGATAAAGGAATGTGAGTTCCTTTGCAAATTCAAGGTCAAAAATCTATCATCGGATTGGGATTTGAGATTCCTCATAAAAACCACATAAGAAGAAGACTAAGGGAAAGAAGACTAAATCCTATAATATGGTACTTCATTCTTCTGAGTCTGAGGAAGAAACCTTTGTTGGTACAAGATCTGGAAAAGACTACCACAAGAATTATGAGGGAACTTCCAAAGAAGCAGATGACGTCGCTGAAATACTACCAACTCAGTCATCTTCTATTCCTGTTGAGGCCAGGCCTTCTAAACCCCCAGTGGTTGAAAAAGGGAAGCAGAACGCAGTGTATTTTGACGTCCCGTTGAAGTCTAGTTCAAATCAAGGGGTGATGAAACCCTATAAGTTTGACATACTAGCCCAGTTAGTCAATACTCCGGCTAGACTTTCCATCTTTGAACTGCTCCGACTTTCTAAAGAAAGTCAAGAAACCTTAAGTGAAGCATTGCTACAAGCAGATTCATGCTTAGCTAAGCTCAAAAGTCTCGACAATATACCAGTGTCGTGTTCCCAATGTTATAGTGTGATGGAATCAATTCCTAACATTACTTTCACACAAGAAGATATGTTGTTGAAGCATAATCGACACGACATGCCTCTGTGTTATTCAGGGTATATTGACTCGACTGAAATTGACAGAATTTACATCGATCCTGGGTCTTCTATTAGCATTATTCTTCAAAGTATGCTACGACCATTGAGGATTCCTACTAGTGAGTTGACTTACACTAGTAAGACAATTGTCGATTTCAACTCTGGGAGGAGTAAGCCATTAGGAAAGATTCGTCTGAAGATTCAGATAGGTGATCTTAGAACCATAGCAATTTTCTTTGTCATCAACTCAGACGTATCTTATAATATCCTCCTCAAAAGGCCATAGATACATAAGCATAATATTGTACCTTTGACTCTCCACCAATGCTTCAAATATGTGGATTCTCAGGGAACTGTGAAGACTAAATTTGCAGATCTCAATCCTTCCAAGGGTGTTGAAGCCTATTTCTCTGATTCAACACTCTACACATAGGAGCATGTGAAGGAAATATCTGATATGGCTGAAGATCGATCGCCTGTAGAAGATCAATCGATTTTAGAAGATCAATCGCCTTAAGAAGATCAACCTTTGATGATTAAGGTTAAAGGTTGAATTCAACCCCAACCTGTCAGTGATGAACCTTTGTTAAGTCAAAGAAAAAACTCAGGCTACGTCTGATGAAGCTGTGAGGATTCCGGTCAAAAGTCGGGTTCAGACCAACACTAGTGATCAGCCTCTTATGATCAAGGTCAAGGGACGTACTTCTCGTACAAATGATCCAGAACCACTGGTTATTAACCTTGGCAAGTCTACGCCGAAGACGGATGATGGTCCGTTAGTGATTAATCTAAAGTGTAGTAGTCAGTCTGTCAATGATGTAAATATTGATCACTATATATTCTCTCATTTTAATGAAGATTTCATTTTGGAGTGTATGGTTGTCAAATTTATTGAAAGAGTGACTTTATCTGCTGATAATCAAAGTCATCAACATAAAACTGACATAAATACAGAGAAAACCTTATATATTAATCATAAAGAGAATTCTTTTCCTTCTCATGTTGATGTTGGACCCTATGCTCAGAGGTTCCTAACATCATTTCCTTATTTTCTACCTGTAGTTTCATCATCACAAGCTTGTGTAACTTATAAACGTCACGAAAAATCTTATTTTGTGATCCCGTCTAATAAGAAAAACAAGCGTCAAATTGTGTTTGGCTTGGCTAGAAATATCCCTATTATTCAGACAGATAATCTCGTAGATAAAGATAAAGAAAAAAAATCAGAATTGACAAATATAGTCAACAATATCTTAAGATTATCCAAAATATGGGATATGACTTGAAAACCATGATAGGTCTCAATCAAGGCAAAGGTAGATGATTACCGTTATGTGGTGATCCGTTTTATCAATGAACTCATCATGGTTTGGCATACAATCCGTCCCACATATTTAATGAAGATATGGAAGAAGAATTTTCTCCCAGTTCTTTACAATCCTCAGATTCTGAAGGAGTCCGGTATGTTGAATCTGAGTGCATCTTTTCAGTCAATATGGTTCAAATCGATGGTGAATCTGAACTATTTGAAAATGACACATGGGCACAACAAATGGACACTCAGTAGGAGCTTCGGTTTGAACAGCGACAGCCACCCACAGAAGATGAAATCATCCAGATTGATGTTGGAGACGAAACCACATCAAAACCCATATTTATCAACAAAAAGCTTTCTGAAGATGAAAAAGAAGAGTTAATAAAGCTGATAAAAGAATATATTGATGTCTTTGCATGGAGCTATGAGGATATGCCAGGTTTGGATCCTAAAGTAGCTACCCATAAACTCAATATCCTTCATAATGCCAAACCTGTAAAACAATAGCAGCGGCATTTTCGACCGAATATGATGGATGCAATTGAAGCAGAAGTTAAGAAGTTGATCATATGCGGTTTCGTCCGTGAAGAAACAACATACAGATTGGGTCGCTAATATTGTTCCTATCATAAAGAAGAACAGAAAAGTTCGAGTTTGCATAGATTTTCGAGATCTCAATACAGCTTGTCCAAAAGACGAATTTCCACTTCCGATCACCGATGTCATGATAGACAATACATGTGGTTTTGAACGCATGTCCTTCATGGACGGATTTTCAGGATACAACCAAATTAAGATGCATCCAGGAGATGAAAAGCATACCGCTTTCTGTATACCCCTTGGAGTTTATTGCTACTCAATTATGCCTTTTGGTCTAAAAAATACCGGTGCTACATATCAAAGGGCCATGAGCAATATCTTTCAAGAACATCTGCAAAAAATAGTTGAATGTTACGTAGATGATATAGCTGTCAAATGTTGATTAAAGGATGATCACATTCGAGATTTGAAGACGGTATTCGAGTTGATGCATCGACATCAACTAAAAATGAATCCCACTAAGTCTTTCTTAGGGGTTTCCAGTGGCAAATATTTGGGATTTGCCATTACTTCTCAAGGTATTCATGTTAATCCTGATAAAGTCAAAGCAATTCTTGAAATATGTCCTCCACGTAATCTGAAAGAACTCTGTGGCTTTCAGGGTCGTATTGCTTATATCAGGAGATTTATATCAAATCTTTCTGGGAGATGTCAACCTTTCTCTCGTTTATTGAAGAAGGGTGTGTCATTTGTTTGGGACGAAGCATGTCAAAAAGCATTTAATGACATCAAGCAATACCTTACAAATCTACCTATTTTAGTTCCTCCAGTAGTGGGAAGACCCTTTTTGCTCTATGTTCGAGCATTGGATAATTCTTTCGGTGCTCTTCTTGCACAAAAAAGTGATAAAGGTCATGAACAGGCAATTTATTATCTTAGCCGAATGATGGTTGGAGCTGAACACAGGTATACTCCTGTGGAGAAAGAATGTCTGGCCTTGGTTTTTGCCGTTCAAAAGATGCGACATTATGTGTCAGGACAAACTATTCATGTCATATCCAGAATAAATCCTATTCGGGTATTGATGAGAAAGCCGAGTATTCTTAACTCCCGATTAGCTACCTGGGCAATGTTGCTTACTCCCTATGATATGGTCTATATACCTCAAAAATCAGTAAAGGGTCAAGCGTTAGCTGACTTCTTAGCAGCTCACCCTATACCCGAAACTTCCAAGCTATATGAGGATATCCCAGATGAAGTCGTAGATTGCAACATGACTTTGAGGGATGACATTTGGCTGCTATACTTTGATGGAGCATCACGAGTTGGGCCTAAAGGCAATATTGTCTCCGGAGTAGGCATCGTCTTGGTCTCTCCTGATAAAATGGTCATATACCGTGCTTATTCTCTCAATGAACCATGTTCTAATAATGTAGCAGAATATAATGCTCTGCTAATTAGTCTTCAAGTAGTAAAACAATTGGACATTAAGTTCCTAGAAGCTTATGAAGACTCTCAATTGATTATCAATAAAGTCAGAGGGACATGAAGTCAGAAATCCTGACCTTATTCCCTATCATCAAGTGGTAATTGAATTAGCCCTCTCATTCAAAGGGTCTTCATTGAATTCGTGCCACGTTCTCAAAATTTGGAAGCTAATGCTCTTGCTAGCCTAGCTGCAGACTTAGCAATTCCAATCAGAAGACAAAATACCATCACTTTGTTGGATAGAGATCTGTTCTATGTCAAGAATAATTTGCATATCGAACAGAGTTATGCTACCGACTCAAATTCTCAGCAAAGGGATTGGAGAAGTCCACTTATTGATTATACGGTTTATAGGATTTTACCTGAAGATCCAAAAGAGGCTGCATCAATCAAAAGACGATTATTTCGATTCTATTATGATTCTTCAATGTATATGTTGTATCGTCGTTCTTATGACGGACTTTTATTGTGTTGTCTTTCGGAAAGTGAGGCTAAGCAAACACTTTGCGAAGCTCATGACGGAGTTTGTGGTGCATATCAACCAGGTCCAAAATTACAGGACCGTATTCGAAGAATGGGTTATTATTGGCCTTCCATGATAGAAAATGCTGTGGATTATGCCAGACGGTGTAAAGTATGTCAGATTCATGCTGATTTTATTCATCAACCCTCTAAATTCTTACATCCTACAGCAGCTTTTTGGCCTTTCGAAGCTTGGGGTATGGATATTATTGGTCCGATTAATCCTCCTTCTGTCAAAGGGCATCGGTTTATCCCTGCTATAACCGATTACTTTTCCAAATGGGCAGAAGCAATTCCTCTTGTGGAAGTGAAAATGTCTAATGTGGTTAGCTTCATCAAACATCATATCATTTATCATTTCAGAGTTCTCCGAAGGATAATTCATGATAATGGACCACAATTTGCCAGTCAGGCATTTTATAGATTTTGTGACAAGAATCGGATACAGAACTTAGCTTCTACAGCCTACAATCCAGCTGCTAACGGCCTAGCGAAAACTTGCAACAAAAAAATTATTAAACTTCTCAAAAAGTTCGTCTCTTCTAATAAATGTGAATGGAATGAAAAACTTGGAGAACGTTTATGGGCTTATCGAACAACAGTTCGAACTTCCACTAGTTTTATACCATTCTCAATGGTCTATGGATGTGAGACTGTTCTTCCATTAGAAATCTAGATCCCATCTCTTAGAATAGCCATTGCTAATGAGCTTACTACAGAGAATACTTACGACTCCAAGAACTTGAAGGACTGGACGAGAAGCGTCTTCAAGCACAATAGCACATCGAGCTATATCAAGCCCGCATATCTCGAGCTTTCAATCGTAAAGTTAAAGAGAGGGTATTCAAAGTAGGAGAGCTGGTTCTAGCTGTCCGAAGACCTATGGTTATGACTCATAAGAGTAACGGCAAGTTCCAAGCTAAATGGAAAGGACCTTATGTAGTCGAAACCGTATTCTCCAATAGTGCTTATAGGTTATCTAAACCTAATAGAGATTTGCTCATGATGCCAATTAACGGCAAATTCTTGAAGAAATATTACGTTTGAATTTCTTCCTTATTCTCCAGCTACTAAGGTTTGGTTAAGCTGAAGATTTATTTATTCTCCTAAAAGAGAATTTTGATTTTTTGTCTTACCAGCTGATTTCAGAAAGAAAAAGATTTATTATTTGTCATGTCTTCATTACCTCTGAATACATATTAAATCTACTTCTTTTCTTTATTTATCTATCATGTCCATACTACCTCTGAATAGATATTAATCTATTTTTTTAAGTCATTACGATCTATTATGTTCATATTATCTTTGATAGTATTGTGTACTCTAAAAAGAAAACAAGATTTGTTATCTATCATGTCCACATTACCTCTGGATAGATATAATCTACTTTGTTGAGTTTTGAAAACTTATCATGTTCATATTATTACCTCCGATAATTGTTTTCTATCTCACAACCATTTTAAATAAAAAATGTTTCATTTATTGCATGATTTGAAATATTACAGCAAAAGGAAAAAAAAGACAAAATACAAAATTCTTTTCTTTATTGATACAAAATTCCTAAGGAGGAGAAGATACATCTTCAAGCATTTTCTGCAGCTCTGCCAAACGCCTCTCACGAGAACTCAGTACGGTTGTCGTAGCTATAGATCGTCGAGCTTCTGGAGTATAGTGATGGAAGAGTTCGACAAAAGTAACTATCATCTTATCCTTGGCGTCATCAGGGGTTTTAATGGTAGCTTCAGCACCAAAGACCTTCTTTTCCAATATTGAGCTCTGTACGAGATGTTTGTCTCGAGTTGCAATCATCTGCTCTCTAATTCTGCCTTCAATCGAGCCAACTCTGCCTTTACTTCACGAATTCTATCATCTTGTTGATGGATTCTCATGTTTGAAGTTTCATAGGCTTCTCTATGTGTCTCCAGCAGGGGTTTAATTTTATTCAAAAGAGCTCTCTCCCTGGCAACTTTGCTGCTGTAGTCCTAGAGAGATTCCTTGAAAATAGTCTCCCGAGTGATGTATTCAGCCGATAAAGCATCATACTCGATCTGGATGAGACTTTCGAAGGTTTTACTTGACAGCCTTAGATATTCCTTGATAAGCTGTTCAAGTTCTTCCACTACTTTCTCCAGAGTTGCTGCTCTCTCAGCATCATTGAACATAGCAACATTCCCAATGGTGGGAGCAATCGCAGCCTTTAAGCTTTCATAATTTAGGCCCTTCTTCAGGACCATCTTGATCAAGGCTGCCAAGGTTTTATAAAAAGCTTCAGTATGAATCTCAACTAAAAGATTTATTTCTGTATTGGAGCTCGGTGTGGCAGTAAGATCCGCTAAATCCTTCTTCTGAAGACTGGGGGCGCATGTTGTCGTTGCCTTGGTAGTAAGTTGAGCTAAAGCTGTAGTTGTTGTTGTTACTATAGTTAATTGATCCCCAGGAGTTCCAGAGACAATATCTTCAGCACTTTTGTGGATCATTACTCCAGCCGTTTATGGAGCTGAAACTACTTGAGTTTCGGTGGCGGTGATTGTAACCGATTTCGGTTCGGACACTGTCTTCTTGAGAACTTGTGCCGAATCAGTAGTAATAGCTGAGGGTGTTATTACTACATCTCTGACTTTGCTTGACGGGTTGACAATGTCTTCATCACCTTTACTGATTGCAGGCCTTTCAAGCTCTGACAGTACTTCAGTTGCAGCTGGTTCTTCGTATGCAACTGGTTCTTCGTCTGCAGCTGGTTCTTCTGCAGCCAGTTCTTCTTCTCTTTCTTCAGCAAGAGAAGGCAATTCTTGGTGGGCCTCCACTACAGGATCTTGTTGTACCTCCATAGATAAAGAACCCACTTTAGAAGCAGAATCTTCTTTTGAAGAAGAACTCTCTTCTTCAGATTCTATTTCTTCTTCATGGGTAATCTTTTGAGGAGGAGCCACAGACTTTGCTATAGTGATGACACCTACAAAAATTAAGCAAAGTAATTAATATACAAAACTTATAATAAATATTTTTGTATAAATTCTGTGTAATTTATATTTACCTGGAGTAGGTGCAAGACGCGACAAGAGTGCGTAATAATTCATATCCCAGTCATCATCTTCTAATTCAAGAGCCGGTTCATCCGAGGGGATGGATTCCAGATCATTAGTATGAGTCGTAGCGGTGCCTTCGATAGCTTGCGCCTTTTATGGCGAAGTGAGATGCAACGAAGTGCTGAGACGTCCGGAAGATAGAAGCCCCATAGCTTCAGTTGCTGCTGTTGATTGGGATGCTGAAGACCCTTCTCCAGGATGAGCTGAAGAAGATGCAATGTTTTGAGGCTCCTCGACTGGAGTTTCGCTTTCTGGAGTAGCGGCCCTCTGTCTGGAAGGCCCTTTAACAGTGACCTTTTTCTTCTTCTTTCGGACAGCAACTGCTGTGTCGGATTTACGCTTCCTAGAGGTAGAAATTCTGATTGCTCCCGCTGGTGCCTCTCCAACTCCCATGGGGATCGCTTCCAGATATTTATCTGGAATAGCAGCATCATCAGGTATGTCCGAAGGTACCATAATTGGTTCCTCGGTATTTCCTTCCTTGTTCCATCGAAGACTTCCCTTCATGTTGTAGTCATTTGCGAAGGAACGGATGGAGGCATAAAAATGAGCATACGAATGAAGCATTTGTAGCTCAGTTGTACTGGTGGCAGTTGACACACAGAATTTAGCATCGACACATACAGCGCTGAAAAATCTCCATGCCCTTGCACCATCAACTAACTTCCTATAATAGTTGAAGGCAGTAGAGGGATTACCAACGTGAAGTTGGTCATACCCGAATTGACGAGCGAACCGACTGGGCAGGTACGATTCGAAGATGCAGCTGTCTTCAATCCTATACATCAAATGTGATGGTCTGATACATATCGGCCAATTAAAGACAGGCGCAGGGAGCCCCGTCCTCTCTTGACCTACATCTTCAAATTACACACCGAAGCAGTCGGCTGGAACTGGTGGTCGTGTGCAGAAAAAGTTCCACCCATAAGAGTAGTTTAGTGCTGCTCGGGTATTTACTACTGAAGTCGCAATCTACGTGGCTTTATTGAACTTCTGAAGGAAGACCTCTGTATCATCTTCAGGGCCTGGTGGCAATAAACTGCAGTTGTGATGTAGTAACCAGTCCATTAAATAAGTGTAGGGCATCTCCACCCTAGGGAAGTCTTTACGGTAGGAAGCATTATTGATCAGCTCCTCACCAAATGCTCGCAGACCAGCATTTATCCGACACACCATTGCCGGTAATAGGCTGAGTCTGGTCTTGAACACCAAACGTACTGCTGGCCATAGTACGTTTCGGTGAATTTTGTCAACCGTACCAGTCCCTGGTACGACCCATCTTCGCAGCCACAGAGAAAGAAAGCCCGCCAGCAAGGCTTTCCTTGAGATCTTTCGACTGCCATGCTTCAGATAGCTCAGTGCTTCTGTCCCCGTAGGGAATTCTCCAGTCTTGGTGGTCAGATACTTGTCCGGAGACTTATATGTGATCATCCAACCGTGGATCAAATTCGAAAGAATTATTGAACAAAGGTTGATGGATTGAGCCTTATTGTCTTGGAATCTCTCCTTGTCATCCTTGGATATCCTATTCTGATGGTAGAATAGATATGTTGTTCATTTATTGATGTATGGCAAATGCGATCCACTATCATACATTGTGGTGCAAATCAGATAATGGCACATCAATTCTTGATATACTTTGACTAGATCGACATTTTTTTAGCTGATCTCTGCTAATTCCTGGTTGGAGGGAAAGTATTCTTCGTATGGAGCTTCCCCCATTGGCAGCTTAGAAATGAATTGCATCTCATGTAGTACAAAACCTATTTCACCTATCGGGGTTGCAAAAGTCCCTGTTGAGCTAATGTATAACTCCATCAAAGCTAAGAACAGGTTATTGTTCATTGGTATACCTTGACTTGTGGAGCCTACTGCTTCAAACAGCCCAATGGCTCGCAGTTCTGCTTCAAAGTTCTGCATCACCCAAGCACTGAGTTGAATCCAGTTCTTATTATGAGGGGTCATCCATCCTGGAAGCCTAGGGTTGACCTGGGGATATAGCACTGAGACGTTCATAAACTTGTTTATGAACATTGGTATCTGGACTGGTTGGATCAAAGCTGAATCCTCGCTTGGTGTGAATCCAGGCAGTAAACCAGAAAAAGAAATGACACCACCGCTGGGAGTACTGGTATGGTAGCCCATTTGGTTGGACCCATCTCTCTTAAATATAATTTTTCCTGGTCTACCATGACTGTTGGGAGTCAGGTTCCAGATCATATGTCTAAGGTGGGTGGCGTGAACAAACGAAGACAGGGGATAATCCCTTAACTTTAACTGGAGGTACATCGCTCTTTCCCCAAATCTAAATACCCAGGACTCATTCTTGGGATTTGTCTGAGATTTGAAGTCAATGGCGTCTCCAAATATGAAGGTAGGCTTCAAAAATTGTTGGCCATCCAGCGATGTCAGCAGTTCTCCGTTTATCAAAGTCAACAGCATCCTGTCTCCTGAGCAGCTATCAGTTGTTGTCTCTCTTCAGGGTACTGTTTGTCACTTTGTGGGAACTCAACATGAGACAGATTCTCCAAATAGTTGGAACCCAAGATACCAGTTGGGAAACCAAAGACTCCAGAGAGAGGATGAATCTGCAAGTCAACTGCAAAAAGAATATCAACAAAAAAGAAATCAAGTTATTAAAATTCAGAATTGATCTCTATACATCTCTACGCAAATGCTTCTATTCAAGTAAGTGTTTGTGCGTAGAGATTTTGAAATTTTTCATTCTTTCTTTCAAAAAGATTGAAAAATGTCCTAAGTTGATTCATCTCTACGCAAGAGCTCTTTTACGCAAGTGAAGATTTGTGCGTAAAGGATTATGAATATTTTTCATTCTTTGTTTCAAAGAATTGGAAAATATTCTAATTTGATGCATTGTATGACTAAAAGTTTTTTACGCGTACTTTTCTCTGTTCAAAAGAGTAAAAGTTGTATACATGAAAACATAGTCTTTTGACTTGCTTTACGCAGACACGTACGAACGTGGGTAACTTGCGTATTTTTAAACTTTACGCTAGCACATATAGACGTGGGTGTATTTAATGCTTAAACATTTTACGCTGGCACATATAGATGTGGGCGTATTTAATGCTTAAACATTTTACGCTAGCACGTATAGACGTGGGCGTATTTTGTTGTTTCTATTTTTACGCTGACACGTATAGACGTAGGCATATTTTGTTGTTTCTATTTTACGCTGACACATATAGACTTGGGCGTATTTGGTAGTTTTTGTTTTTTTTACACTGACACGTATAAACGTGGGCATAAAATTTAGGATTTTGTTCGGATCCTCTTCTTCTCCGACGAACCCGTGGCCAACCTAGATAGGGTTCTACCTATCATGGCCGGAGCCACAGAGCGGTTGGTCTTTTGGGTTGCCTTCGATGATGCGACGGGGGTCTCCGTATGCTCAATCCTCGACGAAGTAACAACGGGCTTCTTGCCCTTAGCGCCGACGGTAGTCTTGCTCTTTGGTGCCATTTGTTTGAACTGGGATTTCGAAGACAAGAAGTAAAGAAGATTGAGATTGCAAGAGATGAGTAAAGTTCTCTCTCTAGTAACGAAGCCCTATTTATAGAAAATTTTAAAATCGGTTCAAATTCTCGAATTTTACGCTTCTGAGATGACTGTTGGGTATCCCGAACTCTACGCAGATGACTGTTGAGTATCCTGAACTCTACGCGGATGACTGTTGGATATCCCGGACTTTACGCTTCTGTTCAAAGTATTTCAAATTTTAGAAAAATTTGAAAACTTTGAAGGAGGTTTTGTAGAAGCGAAAATAAATTATGATGTATTTTATCATATTTTATAAAAGGACCAAGTCAAACTGAGTCAGATTCAAGCTCTACGCAGAGATCAAACAGTCTAAATTCTACGCAAGCTCCTTTACGCAAGAGCCATCCTCAAAACTCTACGCGAGAGCATTTTTAGATTTTACGCGAGAGACAGTCTGTCTAGACCTCATTTAATGCGCGTGATACTGTTCTGTCAGAATAATTTTCTGACAGAATATTACACAGAAGCCAAGGAGATTTTTTGTACCGAATCCAATGCTTGTCATTTAGTGTGCAGATGGGCTACTTTATGCTCAAGAGACCGCTTCCTTTACGCATAAAAGTTATTTGAGTTTTTACGCTCAAGGCTATCTCATCTACTTTTGTGTGCGTAGAGTTTATTTGAGCTAGCTATACGCTCAAGGCTACTTTTTAGCCGTTCTACGCAGGAAGTTTATTTTGAGTTACTTTACGCTCATTCTGCTGCTTTACGCAGGAAGTTTGTTTTGGGTTATTTTACGCTCAATCTTTTCTGGCTGTGTGAGAACGTGGTCTGCATATGTGGCTTTCATGCCACACTTATCGAAGAACGTGTGTACGTGCTCTCCCCATATTATTGAAGTTGTGGGACACGTGTCACCATGCGTAGAGACTACAACTCTATATGGGACGCGTGTCATCACGCGTAGAGGTCGATTTTCAATCGTGGATGGCAGTTACTTGCGTAAAGACCTAATTATGTTATTTTTTTATGCACAGAGGGTCTAGTCTATAAATAGACTTATTTTTTAAACAGAAGACACAACAGATCACATAGATCAGATCAAAGTGATTTTCCAGAGCATTTCTCTTCAACTTTTCTCAAGAGCAGAGTGAAGCAAAGCAGGAAAGCATTCGACTGTGCCATCAGTGCCAATTTTGTTGATACCTTTCTGGTGACTTAGTTCTTCCAGTTGTTCTTTTCCAAGCAGTTCTCTTCATCATCATCGTGTGGTCCAAGGAACAAAGTGATCGCTCTCAGATCAGACTTACATAGCAATACTTCCCAGAATCTACTTGTACTTTTGTACTTTTTCTCGTTTTCTTTCAAAAGCCAATTTTTGGCATTTTGTTAAGTGAAACAGTCCAAAAGAGATCCAAGAAAAAGTCTGTACTTTGCTCTTAGGACGTCGCCATACAAGACATAAGGAATAAGAGATCTAATCGAGGTGTCATCAACTTCGGTTAGGGAGATTGCTACGAGTTGGTGAGCGATTTCATTGTAATCTCTTTCTTTTCTTCTTAAGTGTGGTGAAGGGATTGAACCTATTAGGACAAAGGGCTCAACATTATTTTTGTCAATCTTGTAATTTTATATGAGTTATAGAGATTGGGTTTGTCTAGGTGACGTAGTCATTGCAATATACTTGTCTTTATTTGTGCTTGGTGTCCGTTAGACGGGGTTTGAGTATTAAAGGTGGTTGGCCTAAGTTTTTGCTGCGTAAATGTTTCAGACACGGTATTAGAGCACCGGTGGTGTATCCGATTCTCAACATCTAGTATCATAGTTAGGTTCGTTCATTCTGGTATTGTCCTAATATTTAGTATCAGAGCCTTTGGGGGTACTGGCAACCATGTATACGGAACAGATTAACACTCGTATGATCACGCTCATAGGGGGAACTAGGCGATTTACAAGCTATGGATGGAGGATCTACTCTCGCGCAAGGACTTGCATGGTCCGTTGGAGGGTGACAGTGAAAAGCCATCGGACAAAGCTACTGAAGACTGGAAATAACTGGATCAGAAGACCGTTGGATTCATCCGCCAATGGTTGGACGATTTGGTGTTTCACTACGTGTTCATGGAGAGTTGGACAAAAGCATTATGGGAGAAGCTTCATTCGCTGTATGCAATGAAGACGTCTAGCAATAAAGCATTTTTTATTCGCCAACTCGTCAATTCGAAGTACACGAAGGGTGTCCAAGTGGCACAACATCTGAACGAGGTTCATGGTATCATCAATCAGCTGTCTCCAATGATGATGGTAATTGATGATGAGCTTCAGGCCCTGTCACAACCCGCCACCCGCTTTTCAGGATACAAGTATGTAGCCAAGTCCAGCTTACGTCGCAGCATCGGCGGTAGTACGCTGTCTAGGTCTCAACGTCAATCTCAAATACAAAAAAGTCACATCTAATTGCTCATTCAAAATAATTATTTTATTTACAAATTCAATAATACAAAAATTTGCTAAAATAAATAAACACAAGGATTGTCTAATCTATCTAGACTCTAAAGTCGGCTCCAAGGACTCTATCTCCCTCGTGCGTATAGTCCATAACACAAAAGTAGGAAGCATGCCAAATCACCTACAACGATCCAGTCAGAAAAGGAGCAAAGTACAACCCTATTTCAATAATGTAACTTAATACAAAATAAAGCTAGACAATAGAAATGCAGTAGAGAATAAAAAAACATGTACATGAACTGAAAATGATAAACATGTGCAAGAAACCTACTAGCAAGAACATGTATGAACAAGACAACCGAATCATGAACATTAAAGACTAACGGACAATGTATTTGAAATACTTTTTGACATGTGAACGACTAGGCTAATACGGCACATCATAGATGGCTATCATTCAGTTTTGGTACGGCTAACCCATACTAAGGTGTATGACTTAGCTATCATTCGGTAATAGTATTTGGGTTTTTTCACATATTTTCTGAGTATTTCCCTCTCGACTCACTAAACAGTCAATAAACGAGTAGTAATACAATCAAGTCTATTGTGTCATAATCGTGTCACAATCTGGATACTCAATAAAACACAATAAAAGATAAAATTATAATATAATAAGCACATAAAGCAATAGTGTACTTGTCTCAAGGTAAGTTGCAGTTAACTTATGCGATGTAATCTCGATTTAGTTGAAAGTTGTTGTAATTATCGCTAAACATGACCAAATCGATAAATTATCGATCAAATATGAGTTCAACGATATAAATAAAATACTAAACAAATTTTTGAATTTTTGGCAAAATTATATGTTGTAGATCTTTGTGTTACTTTCCAAAACCTTGAACGAATCGTAAAAAGGAGTTCGGGATCTCCCGGAATCCCGAAAATAGTACGACACATCAATGTTTGGACAACCAACAGTCAAATAAATCTCTAGAAAATCATGTAAATAATTACAGTAAATAAAGTATAGATTTGGAAAGCTAACTTCGATACGGTTCTAACAAAAAAGCTGGAAGGAATCGGAGTCCGGAGTTGGTCGCACCGACCTCGCGAAATTTTTATAGCTTCAAAAAACGAGTCTGAATTTATGACAAATTTTGGCCTATTATGGATGAAAAAGAGAGGATTTTAGAAAAGAATATATGGAATATGACATAGGTTCAATAGGTATTTATAATGGATACCCATTGCTTAATTAAGATTAGATTTGAAGGATTTTGGCTATAGGAGAATAATAAGGACTCCTTAAATAGATGGAGATTGACTCAATATTTCCGAATTTGGAAGGGTCAAAATCTAATGAATAAATCTTTCCATTAAATTCAAATCAAATCAATCTCAAAACTATATGGATCAAATATCAATCCATAATTGATCACAATAATAATTGGGTTTGTGGAAAAAAAAAACAAAGGGAGGCTTCCCTTTATATAAAAGATGAGAGATTTCATAAATAAGGATAGATTAGATTCAATGAATTAAATGCTTCCATAAATTAAATTAGATTTGACCCTATCCCAATCCATAATTAATCACAATAATATTACTTTAAAATAATATCTAATATTTTAAATAATCTTTAAAATATATTTCATAAAGTCAAATATCAAAAAAATTGATAAGAATAATTCAAATATTCCTAAATGTATATTTTCATAAATACAAATCTCATCTAAAGTAATTTAGTAAAAAATTAAGACTGAATCCAATTATAATTTAGAATTGACCATATCTAAATTCAGTAATATTTAATAATTCAATAATATTTAAAAATAGATTTTTATAAATATAAACTTAAACATAATTGATAATGGAAAATTAATAAGTTTAAAAGTATATCTTTTTATATAAAAAAATCAAATTTAAAAAAATAGTTTGACAAATCCCTTCGTAAATACAAACATCTTTTATAGAATTAAAAAATAAAATTTATTTTCTAACTAAAAAGTATATAAAAAATTGGGAAGTAGGCTTAAAGGGCTTACTGTTTTTGAGTTCTCTATCAGAAAGCTGGGAGACATTGGTGATATCGATGAGCAAATCCGTACCAGATGGAGATGCATGATAGAGGTAGTTAAAAGTAGTTTGTTGAATGAGGAGATCTGGTGCAAGCAAGTTGAATCGTCGCAAGAGTCCGCTCTGGTGGCTTCCTATGGGAGACAAAGACTCAAGTCACAGGCGAGGACACGGTGGAATTCTCGAATGTTTACGACTATATACCGCAAGGAGGGCTGCTATCATCGTAACGAAAGGGGTCATATCAAAAGGTACTTCATAAAGCTCAAAGCTGAGAAGGTCAAAGGTAAGACCGATCATGAGGATCTCATAGCAATAGAAGATATCATCATCGCAGCGATCGACGCAAATTAACCTTGTGGCATGTGTCATGACAAAAATTGGGTCATGGACACAGGGGCATCGTTTCACACCACTCCGCAGAGGAGGATCTTCATGTCATACCGCGACAGCAAGTTTGAAGGTGTAAAGATGGACGATAAGGAGACGGTTGCAGATGTAGGCATCAATGACGTGTACTTGACGATGGAGCTTGGTGTGAAGCTCATCCTCAGGGGTGTACAACATGTACCAAGTTTGTGCTACAACTTAGTTTCGGTAGGGAGGCTGGCAGATGATGGTTGTCGCACGTTATTTGGAGACAAAGATTGGATGCTTGCAAAGGGTTCTAAACAACTGGCTCGAGGATATTTATGTTATGGTACAGGCTCAACCCGCTAAGTTATACAGGCAGGCCACAGATATCGGATGGAGGCTCAAAGGGTATTCGACGGGAGTTGGATCTACAAAAACTTGCTGAGGAGGGTCTTCAAGATGTTCTGAGGGTTACGGAGGATTCGGTTCGTCAAAAAAAAGTGACGAATAGAGGCTACTTAAAGATTGAGGGTAAGTATGTCGGTCCTATGACAGCTAGTCGATCTCCAGGTGGGGGTTGCTCTACGAATTCAAATTTGGCGAGGGATGGTTTGCCAAAGCTTCACGGAACAACATTGGTTTAAACAGTTTAAAGCCAAGGAGGAGATAAAGTTTTACAGTAAACTCAATCTGAGGCAGTGTATCTCCATTCACAAAGTTTTAGAAGAGCAGTGGGTTATCGACGGTGTATACAGTGTATGATGTTCTGCTTGAGGATGCATGTGTACGGAGGAGCTTCAATGTCAGACACGAAGGTGGGCATGTTCAGGAGTTCGAATCTTAGGAGGATCGCATCGTCCGCTTAGTTGGGCAACCAAGGGTGAAGAAGCTCAATAGCATGGTTGCACATTCTAGTAGAATAAGGAAGTCAGGGACATGTAGCCAAGACTTGCGGTGAGATTGATCGTCAAGGACTTCGGTCTTGATCGTGTTATTGATATCGACAGGATCTCAGTGGTGAAAGAGGTGCTACTCGTGGCAGCTAGTATCAACGTGACAGTCGAGGAGCTGGTGTCACAACCCATACCTACTTTTCGGGATGCGATTGCGTACGCACGCCAGCTACATATCAAGTAGACTACAGTCTAACCCGAATACGTATAAGCTGTTTAGACTATGTCAATATGCCTAATCATGGCAAGACAAAACTATATCTTAATCCACATAAATAATAAACATCAAGAAGGGACAATATGGTTCATGGTCTGCAGCCCACTAGCATATATGTCCGATTAGACTCTAAAGAAATAACATGAATCTATAAAGCTAGGCTAACAAGAAGAGTACAAATAACGGATGCGAATATGTAATCACAAAAGATACCTGAGTCTGAAGTAATCAACTAGCATCATGATCAACTAACTAACTCCATGCAATCAACTACCTGAAGAGATCATCAGGTCCTCATGGGACTAGCAAGATACATAAAACATGCCTACTAATATGATAGTAAATAACATGTATGGAGGATAAGAACAGTACAAGAAGAACATCCAAGAAGTGACATGTCATAGGAAAATATAATACTAGACTTGGCTAACATTCAATCGAATAACTCCTATAGACTGTAGTACAATGCAAGATACTCACAATCTATAGTATGTCTCGATTGTAGTACAATACAAGATACTCCCAATCGAGAATAGCCAATCCTAGTATCAATCTCATCTCCTAAAGGAATATAAAGGTCATGTAAAATCCTATAGACTGTAGTACAATGCAAAATACTCCCAAACTATAGTATATCTCGATTGCGGTACAATGCAAGATACTCTCAATCGAGAATAGTCAAGTCAGGTCAGGTCATACTCAAGACAAGTCCAAGTCCATCAATCACGACCAGGTTAAGTCAATTAAGAAAACATGGCATAACATGCAACTCTATCACAAGACACGATGAACACTAGGAAGACCCATAAACAATTAATAAAAACGACTAATATCCTATACGTGCACATAAATCTATAAAACAAGAAGGCCATGATAACCCAAGTGGAATATGAGAAGCATGTGACAATATGAAAAGAAATACAATAGGAAAGAAAATATGTAAAAATTGTATAAGTTCGGCAAGGTATACTTGCCTGGGAATAGCACGTAGAACCAACACTATCTAGTCAATCGACGAGCCACAAAAGTTAAACTCTCACAACAGTCTCCGGAGACTGAAACAGATATTACCAACATGTTCATAACAGTCAAATTAGCTAGAATAGCCTACCCATAAATCTAATTCTGGACATAGGGGCAAAACGGTAATTTTAGGTCAAAATAATATCCGTCGTTGGACTCGCTTTCACCGAAAAGCGTGCCAGTACCTACGATCTCTAAAGTCATCAAATTATATGTCTACAGGTTCGGTTTAACGATACAAAACTAGTCATATATTCAAAGTTGGATTCTAGTGGGCCGTGCACAAATTCGTTCGTTGGATCGGGTCGCGGGCCCGCCAAAATAGTGTTCCGGTTGACCTTCTCAAAATCGGACCAAACTTGGCACACAGAACCAAAAAATTATACGATCATGTTGGCACAAGTTTCATCTTGAGATGAAGAACGTGCACAAAGTAATGGGATAGTTTGCAAAGGGACCAATACGGGGTATCTCGACGGATACGCATCGATTTCGTCGCACACATATAGCAAAATCGAGTTTCGTCGAATCCCACACATCAATAACATCCATACGTGTCTTTTGATGCTCATGGGTTGCGACCACGTTGCCCGATTTATCGGGGCGCACGACGTATCGGAAGATTTTCCTAAAATGTATTGTTTTGAAATGATGTTTTTCACAATTTTGGAAAACAAATATTTTTTCATATACTTTACAAAATTAGTACCTATCAAAGGGGTTGTAATCATGTATATGTTGTCTATAAACCTATTCAACCACAATTTTGAAACAGTCGAAGGATTTGTGAGAAATTGCCTTCCAACAAGGGTGTTTAAGACAGTTTTACTGTTCAGTTTAGAATAATTTTTTCGGAATTTTCGGAGAATTATTTTGGACAATCTATCGTGTTAAAATTAATTCTACTTGAAGAGAATTGAAGGGGTATAGGTTGTCTACGTACCTGTCCAAGTGACTCGCTAAACGATGGAAAAACGACGGAGAAAACATGGTCGCAAATGACACGTTTGCTGCTGTCACTGCAGCTGTTACTTCTCCTGCTGTGGCATACGGCCGGCATTGCTGCTGTCGCAGATGCTGCCACGGCCGGAAGACCACACGGTGGGGCGCGCGTACGAACTGGGGGGATGTCGGCCTAGTCGTGTAGAGGACTAGGGTTTTTAGGTTTTTGATTCTCCTCTCTCGATCTCTCTATTGTTGTTTATATGGAACATGGAAGGGGCTCAGGTTTGTTTGGCCCTGGCTCGGGCTGGGCTTGGGCTGGGGGGGTTTCAATTTTTTTTCTTTTTATTTTATTTATAACTATTTATTAATAACACTCTATATATATGTCTATATATAGCTATGTATACCTATATTCCCTATATATGCATAAATACTCAAAATCCATAGAAATATTATTATTATCCATATATATATATATATATATATATATATATATATATATATATATATATATATATATATATATATATATATAGAATGAAGTATATATATGCACAAGGAATATAAAATAATATATAACCAAATATTCAACATATACAAAATCTTTTATAACTGAAAATCTATTTAGTGTCTATATTTCCCACTTTATAAATATTTTCAATAATGATAATAAAAATACATTCTTTTAGTTATATATACATACAACCTAATATATATTTATACTCTATTTCTATGCACATGTACTTCTAGCCTATCATCCCAGAAAATCTAAATATATTTAGCAAAGTTATCATAATTCCCAAAAATAATATATCCAATCAATATTATCATAATTCCAAGAAAATCTATATATATATATATTTTATATAAATATATATATATATATATATATATATATATATATATATATATATATATATATATATATATATTCCAAAATATATATATATATATATATATATATATATATATATATATATTCCAATATATATATATATATATTGGAATATATATATATATATATATATATATATATATATATATATATATATATATATATATATATATATATATATATATATTTTATATATATATATAACAATATTCTAGGAAAATATTTATTAGACCATTTAAATAAGGTACTAAATATACACTCAAAATATATGTCGACATGAACGTCTTTGGATACACCGCATGACTACATGGGCTCGGGTTCGGTTCGGATCAAATCCGAGTTAGTTTAGTACAATCGGGTCTTCTAAAAGCCAATAATCAATAATAAATAAATATTTAAATTATTGATAGGAGTCATGTTATAACTTAGCCTGCTTTTCTTAGTTGAGACACACTTATGGCTCGGCCTTCCATACCACGGCTAGTACACAAATTAAAGTACGGAATCATACTATCCGTGCCATGATTCTTGGTCATCTTGTGCTCTAAATCTTAACCATGATTAAGGTCTTCTATAAGAATAATTAAAATTAATTATTTATTTATTTATAAAATTCTAAAAATTACCATTTAATTCAAATAAATATAAAATAGAAAAAAAATATTTTTAAAATTTTTGGAAGAGGGTTTACAAATCTACCGACCTAAAAAATAAATTCGTCCTCGAATTTAAGAAAAAAGTCCATCAGTGATGGTAGAAGACGGGGTCCCACTAGCTATCAATTATTCTCATGGTCATTTCGTAACTACAAATCCTCGAGGACTTCTACCCACCTTTGAATCAACCCATATGACACAAGAACATACTAAGTGGGATTTTCTCAATATTTTAAAACGTAAATCCAATATTCAAAATTTATCTTCAAAAATAAATTCCAATACAATTTTTTTCCAGCCAATCATACTATATTATTTTTCTTATTCTTAATTTCTTTCCTCCTTTATTGATTGCTGAATAAGCACCTTCATCTTCATTAATCCTCGATCTTATCCAATTCTTCTAACACTAATTCCCATAAATTTTTATTGCCATTTACAAATACCATAAGTTCATAAAACTTTAAAAAAAAAATCTTATTTCACTAAAGGGTTTTCCTAACCATTGTCTACTAATATTTTATCCTCTAGCAATATAATCATCGTAATTCCAGTCTACTAACTTTCATCAATACTTTCAAAAAAAAATTTGATCACCAAGAACCAAATAGGTGATTTGAGAACATACACCCACCCTAACTCACACTACTCCATCAAAATTTTAAATTCTCAATAGATTTATCTTCTAGAGTTTTTTTTTAATACCAAATATAGTAAACTTTATCAATATTCTTCACAATTAACTAACGACCAAGAATAAGTTTTCTAGAATCTCTACCTACCTTTGGCCACACTACCCCTTCAAACACATGATGTCATAACATTTACAACCTTGCACACAAGTTGCACACATGATGGCATATAGCATCTCCAATCCCATCATAGCTATCAAGCAACCAAAATTTAATAATCAACTAACTTACACTATAACTTAAGAATTTTTGATAAATTAATTCTAGACAACACGATGATTCGTCACTCCAAAATAGGAAGGGACGAGAATCAATGGTTTGTGAAGGCAAAGAAGAATCATCGAGAGCAAATACAAAGTTTCAAGAACGGTAGAAAAATTTCTAAGAAAATTTTCAAGGCAGTATGGATTAAGATTTCTAAGGATTTAATTATATTCGCAGGCTCGTATCAATACAGTTACGTAACCGTTACGATATGCTTTGACCTGCATGGGCCACCAAAGCTGGAGACGAAGGAAGATGCAAAGCAGCTCAGAGGATCGAAAATCGGTGGCATGTGGAGCAGGAACTCTATCGTGGGATAACATACATGGAGTCCAGTTGAGAATTCATGGGGTCAACATTCTCTCATCAAATTGAAGAAAAAGATTGTCACGACCCGCACCCTAGAGTAAGGGCACGAGACGAGGGTACGTCCAGCCTACGCCGCAGTATCGGCGGTAGAACGCTGTCCTAGGTCACAACATCTAACAGTTTAAGGTAATAACAGTTATACTCCCCGAATGGGAGTGACATAATAGAATATATCTCAATCACATCTAAGGTAGAATACGATAAGATAGAATGATATAAAAGATGCAAGATCCAAATCCACAGGAAATACAAATAGAGAGAAAGCTAAGTGTCTAGATAAACTCCACTAACATCCAGAAATAATACAGATCTAAATATACAACTCAATCTCCAATACTATGAAATAAGATAAAGATATCTATGGAGCAACAGTCTCTACAGCTAAGGGATCCGACTGGAAGTTCGGATCGCAAGTGTCCTCTAAGGCTGTCCCATAGAAAGTATCTAAGCAGGCCTCCTCCTCGTCCTCTGTAAAATTTTCAACAGGTCCAATCAGGATGGGAACGAGCACATATCTCTCAAAACAGTTCATAACAGGTTAGGAGTATAAATCATGCAATAGAGTAAAATACAGGAAATGCTGGAAATGAAGTACAGAAAAACAGAAGATATTTTGTAACTGAAAGTAAGTACATGATAAGTAAAGACTGTAAGTGGCTAAGTGATTTAGAGTACAATATGGTTATGTAAACGACTTAGGGGCACATGAATACAACTAAGAGGCACATGAATACCTACTGGGGATAATGATCACATAACCAATTCTACTCATCCCGCCCCAATCAATACACAAGCATCCATTCAAGTAACGTTATTGGCACATGAATACAGCTAAGATACGTGAACTCATGTAATGAGTAGTACATGAGGCACATGATAGTACATGAAGGCATATGAGAACATATGAATACATGAACTAGTACGAGTACAAGGAGTACCTGATGAACATGATAAAGTACATAAACATGAAATACCCGATGCACCCGTAGAGGGATAACATCTCAGGAAAGAATCCATATAGTACTAATCCGTGGAAGATACGTGTCAGCATCAAGTAAAGTAATCTAGAGCAAGAATATAGTTTCAGACAGGTATGAAAAGATCAGAGAATGTACTCGCCTGCTATCTAAATGTCCAAGATGAAAGTACTGTCCGAGGAGTGGTGTCTGGCTCCTATTTAGAGCAGTACAAGTCACAACAAGTCCAGAATGGTAATAAGATGCACTACAATACATTCTGCATGAATCTAGGCCAAAGTCAACTCTTGGTCAACTCTGGTCATCCCTAGAAGTCAAACTAGGTCAACTAGGTCAAACCTAAGTCAAACAAGTCTATACTAGTCTATTGTAGGTCTAACAAGGCTATACAAGTTCAAACTAGACTCACTAGGCAAACAAACACACCCATAGGCCATAGGCAATATCATGCCTATAACCCAACCCATATCACATATACACAAGGCAAATTATATATATCTAAAATAACACACATATTAATATATTTATATAATATAACATAGTAACATACATTAGCATATAGGCTACCTATATGTATACCACACATACATATATATCTAATATATATAATAGTACACACACATTACCATAATATATAGGATACCTAGATATACCTCTCAATTACATATATATATACATATGTATAGAGAATAGGAAGACACATAATGTGTTCAAGTGTGTGTGTGTGTGTGTGTGTGTGTGTCATGAGAGACATGGCATGAGGGTGTGAACATAGAGTGTCAATGGAGTTTTCAGGAAATCAGTGAGGAAAACAGGTGTGCGTGTGTGTAGAGAGTTTTAAAGCAGTGTGTATATGAGTGTTAGGGTGTGAGTATCATGAGTACTGAAGTATGAAAACAGTGGCATGTTATATCCTGGAAATTAGTGAAATATTAAAATAGAAACAGTGGCAGCTATCCTGGAAATCAATTAATATTTGAAGGTGTACATGTGTCAAATGGAAACAGCAGCTAACATTGTATGAACCTGGGAAAATAGGGATGGTAATAACATGTGTGCAGTGTCAAAAGAAACAGGGAATATATTTGTGTCAAAACAGTTAAGGAAATTAAATGGAATGAACCATTCAAGTACAGTGAGTTAATACATTGTTAGGAATGAAAGAACATTCAATTAGGAATATGGAAAGAACACTCAGGTATTAAGAATTGTATCAATTCCATTCAGTTCTAAAAAGACAAGAAACCAATTTCTCAGTTCACCTATATTCGAACCCCATGTATCAGCTATTACATTAAAACCAAACACAAAGTCCAAATCCCATTCTCAACTCAAAAGTCTAATTCGAATTGCAATATTAAGCTAACATGAACAACCAATCATGTGGGAGACATTTAATCAGTGAAGAACATTCTTAAAACTGGAATTTAAGTATTTAGGAAATTCGAAAAAACCAGTATCAGTAACCCGTATCAGTGAATGCCATTTGACCCAATTCAAATCAAATCCCAAATTAAAAACCTAAACTAACATGTAAATCTAATCTAACATATATCATACATCATAATTAGGATCAAATTAACAATTAAAATTACTATTTAAAATATTAAAACTGAATTGAAAATAGGGAAACAAAATATACACTACACACACACACAGTGCGTGCCCCGTGTACGGCCAACTGCGTGTCCGACACGACACGAGAGGTCGTGTAACTTGACACACATGGTGTCAGTCAGTGCCCCTACTCGTGTGTCCAAAATCACGTGTCAAGGTGGCGTGTCCATGCTGCAAATGACCCCGAGCAGCAGGGGACAAACTGTCACTTCCCATTCCCAGAATATGTATTATTTAATATTTATCATGTATTCAGTATTTAAATCCCTTTTAATTTTATGCTAATTTATTTTCTGCAATTATTTTTCTGCATTTACTTTCTGTATTTTATTCTCTGCTTTTACTTTGCTTTTTGGGTTCGGCCTAGATTGGTTTGTTTTCGGTTTTGTTGGTTCATCATGAACCAAACCCCCACCTACCACCACCCCTTCCATTTAAAGCCCATCCCCTTTCTCTCTCTTCATTACTTCACCATTACTCTCCTTCTTCTTTCTCTTAAACTCTCCCACCAACCTAGGAAGAGCTAGGCAAGTGCCAACTTGCTTCTTGATGGATCTCCATTATTATTGTTCTATCATCTTTCTTATTTGATTTTGAGTCTCTTTAGTACTTAGCATTTTCACTTTCCATGGCTTATTTGTTGTAGATCTAAGTTTGTTGTATTTTCAGATTTCTTAGGTTTTGATCTAGCAAACTTAGTTATCTTCAAGTTTTGATGGTTCCATGTTGTAGAGAATTTCGTTCTACCCCATTTTGACCTATGGAAGTTCAGATTTGGGCTTAGAATGAAGAAATTAGAGAACTTGGAAGTAATGGTTTCCATGGTTCTGTCCTTAGGAATTCGGAGAAGAAGAACAGTTCTGGCCACATGACAAAGCTTGACCGCATGAGTCTTCATGCGGCAAGTCTCCTGGCCGCATGGGCATTCTAGCCGCATAGGGCATGGGCATTTCGGCCGTATGAGTTCACTCGTTTGAGCCGCATGAGACTGATTCCAATCCCAGCCGCATGGGCTTAGTCAGCCGCATGAGTTCTTAGCTAGCCGTACATGCATTCGGTCCCACAGCCGCATGGAACTTCCTGTTCTCAGCCGCATATAGGATTGCACTTATCCTAGCCGCATGAAATTAGTTTTCCTTAGCCGCATATAGGCTTATCCCACGTTCAGTCGCATGAGCGCTTGACGTTCCTGGTCGCATAAGGACCTGAGTCCTATTTTGGCCGCATGAGACTTAACTCTAGCTGCATGGAACTTCCCGTTCTCAGCCGCATGATTTGTTAGTTCCTTGGCCGCATGAACTCGTCCAGCCGCATATACATTCAGCCCATCTCAGCCGCATAGGCTTGGCGATTTCTGGCCGCATGGGCGCAAGTATTTCCGAGCCGCATGGGACTTGCTATTTCCGAGCCGCATGGGGTTTTCCTTAGCCGCATGTATTTAGTTTCCTTAGCCGCGTGTATTTAATTCCCTTAGCCGCATGTATTTAGTTTTCTTAGCCGCATGAACCAATAATTTTCTGGCCGCATGTATTCTGGCTCTAATGCCTTTTGGCTTATTCTTGTCCTGAATTGACACTGATTGACATTGATTTACATTTATTATCATTGATTGATTGATTTGGCATTTATTAACATTAATTATTATCTTAACTTTAATTATTGCCTTGATATTAAGTTGACATTAATAAACAAGGACTGTCATCTTAATTGATCATGCGTTCCTAGTTGGGACTAAGAGACTGGCTAGTCGTCTTATTAAATTGAATGAATGAGACACGTTCATATTAATTATGAACTATTGTAAACGACTGGCTAATCTCGAGTATTGGCATACAGGCACATGCAGGTTTCAAATTATTTATTAAATTATTTATTTATTCTACAAAAAGTAGCATGTGTACTTTATGGTCAAGGCATGATTATTCCGTGGTTAATTTTGATTGTTGCATTACGCTATGTAAGACCTACAACCTAACCGTACGGGTATCATTGTAGAGTTGTGCATATCGTACCCCGTACGAAAGTACTCATTTGAATGACCATGACCCACGGTATGGGATTTCGCTCAACATAAAAACTATTAAGTTAAATTAAATAATGATTGCATGGAGAGAATGGATCTCCGAGTTCTTACATGGCAGCCCTCTTGGGACTAGTAGTGCTTGACAGGCCGGCTGGTCCCCACAGATACTGCAAATCTGTCACACGGGCAGGGAGCGGTATCTGGTTATATTATTATATGTATATTGTATATTGATGATGGGCATTCCGCTGGGACTCGTCTAATTCATGATTGGCGCAATTGATTGACTGGGTAAACTAGCCTTGCTTGCACATAGTAAGAACTGAAGAATCCTCTATTGCATAATTCCAGGATAACTTGGAACTCACAGTAGCAAGCCGTAGTAGTTGTATGGCCGTTAAATTGATTTGTTTGTGTACTGTACCTACTCTGTTACCTAACTGAGATGATCAGAATGTCATGACATGACGGGCCAACTTCTGTCCTTGTTTGGTTGGGAGGTTGGTTCGAAGTGTTGTGATGTTATGAGAATCCTAGTAGATAGCAGAGATCTATTATCATATTCTCTTTTTACTGGTTTTACTCCTCATATCGTGCTCCCTTGCGGTACTTGCTATTAGAGATCTAACCTCTCTGGTTTTGCATGGCCAGATTTAGAGCCGGTCCCCGAGGATCCAGCTTACTTCCACCTCCAAGATGGTCAATACTAGAGGAATGATCGCAGGAGGACTCGAGTGGGTTCTTTACTTCACCACTCGTTTTGTTACTTACTTTATACTTTGCCGTTTTGGCACCGACATGTTGGTCGGATTGTCTTGTACTCACTTTTACATAATTGTAATTAAGTCAGACTGCAGCTAATAACAATTGTGTATACTTTTCTACATCATCTGGCTATACTTTGTAAGGCCAGATATCAAGAACATTTAGACTGAGCGTTTGGGACGCCTTACTGCTTTATCTTACATGTTCTCTATTTCTGTTTCTTATTTTGAATGATTGAGACAGTAGATGTAAAGTAACCATAGTGAGACTTTCATGTAGTATGCACCCCTTCGTCTTTTAGACAGTATTGATCATATTATACGGTATTCATCTACCCATAATACGTAGCTGGCTGAGTCATTCTTCCGCTCTCCAGTATTCTGGTTCTGGGGCGTGACACAAACCTGCTCGCGTGCGCGTGTGCACCCGCTTGTTCCCGTGTCCCCCGCGACCCGACACGACACCAAAAATGACTCAGGACACTGAAAACCCAGAAGCAAAGTTAAAAACTAAATTCCTATTCAAATATATTCCTAAAATCAAATCGAAATGCCCTTTGGGGCATTTCATCAAACACCTATATACATGGACTGATACGTGTCCGATACGGATACGTATTGGACACGAATCCTAGGGTTAGCTATACCTACAGTTAGGGTAGGCCTATGGCTTCCTGAATATGCAATAAAAATAGTATTTTATGGTATAGATTTGAATTTACCTATGGGTTGCAAAAGCTCAAAAAGCCCCAAATGAGAATGGATCCTCAAGCCACCAAAACTCTCCCAAATTGTTTCTTCCCTGAAATTTCTCAATACCAACAGCAAGTAGAATAAATTTAGAGCCTAATGCAATTGATTTGGGAGAAAAAAGGAATTAAATAGGAATTTCTAGGAATTATTGAAGTTGGAGCATACCTCTTTCTTAAACTTGCAAATATTTCTAAGGGAGGCTAGCCCTAACTTCTAGGAGGGATTAAATAGGTGGGGGAATCCCTAAGTGGCCGACCATGGGCTGATGGGCTAGGGTTAGGGTTCCACTAGTATTGGGTTGGGCCTCTATGGGCTTAAGTCATAAATCATGACTTGTGAAACCACAAGCCATTCTCTATTCAAATAAATTCCTATTTCCTCCTAATAAATCCTAATGAATTTGATATCACTAACTTAGGTCAAGCTAGGGTTACACACTCTAACCAAGTAGTCATGACCTAGGTTAGCTTCTAGGACAGTCTCCTAAGTCAACACTAGTCAAAGTCAATAATAGCACCAAATCAATTATACTAAAAATTATATAAAATTCCAATAATTATAATTAATACTAAATAATTCCAATTAATTCCAAAATTTTAAAAATGACCAAAATACCCTCAAGCTAAAAATGTGATAGTGGCAAATCTACCCTCCTTAAAATAATTTTATCTTCGAAATTAAAGGCGAAACTAACTGCTGAGAAGGATAGAAAAGTATACATCAAGGTCCAAAAAAATAGGGGTACCGCTCGCGCATCTCATCCTCCCGCTCCCAGGTAGACTCTCTTGGAGAATGATGCCTCCATGCGACGCGTACCAAGGGTATCACCTGGTTCCTCAGAACCTTCTCCCGGCGATCCAGAATCTCCACAGGCTGCTCTGGATAACTGAGAGTAGGTCCAACCTCAATCTCCGAATGATCGAGCACATGGCTAGGGTCAGCCACGTACCGTCTCAACTGTGATATGTGGAATACGTTGTGAACTTCCACTAGTGCAGGTGGCAAGTCTAGCCTGTATGCCACGTCACCGACTCTCCCGCTGATAACGAAAGGGCCGATGAAGCGCGGGCTAAGCTTCCCACCTCCACCAAAACGTATCGTACCACGAGTCGGAGATATCCGCAGAAAAACCATGTCTCCAACCTAATCACAAGCAAGGTCTCAAGTTACTAAAAATCAAACACGATCAATTCAACAAAACAAAAATAATACAACCTACTTCTAATCCTATCTCTAAATCTGTACCTCAAACTCCAACGACCTCCGGTGCCTATCGGCCCAGTGCCGATGTCTGTCCTACGCCATGCGAAGTCTGTACCTGATGAGCTTCACCTTCTCGGCTGCATCAACAACCATCTCTGGTCCCAGTAAAGATCGCTCTCCAATATCATCCCAAGATAAGGGTGTACGACACCTACGCCCGTACAGAGGCTCAAAAGGTGACATCTCAATGCTGGCCTGATAACTGTTGTTGTAAGCAAACTCCACCAAATGTAGATGATCCTCCCAGGAACCTCCAAAATCCAGAACGTACGTTCACAGCATGTCCTCAAGCGTCTGAATAGTCCTCTCTGACTGTCCGTCCGTCTGGGGGTGGTATACAGTACTAAACTTGAGCTGAGTGCCCAAACTAGTCTACAGACTCCTCCAGAAATAGAAAGTAAAACGACTATCCCGGTCTGAGATAATACTGACAGAAACTCCGTGAATCCTGACTATCTGTCGCATGTACAACTCCGCAAGCCTCTCTGTAGACGTACCCACCTTGAATGGCAAGAAGTGGGCCGATTTGGTCAACCTGTCAACGATGACCCAAATCGCATCTTTTCCTCCTGGTGTACGCGGCAACCCAGATACGAAATTCATGGTGATATGTTCCCACTTCTACTCTGGAATGGGCAACGGCTGCAATAATCCTCCGGGCCTCTGCCTCTCTGCCATGACCTGCTGACAGACCAAGCATCTAGTTACGAAGCGAGCTACCTCCCGTTTCATCCCGTACCACCAGACATGCTCTCGCAGATCCCTGTACATTTTGTTGGCACCAGGATGTATAGAGTACTGCGATCTGTGAGCCTCCTGCATGATCTGCTCCCTGAGCTCCCCGCTAGGCACACATAACCTGGAACCGTGCCTCAGGGCACTATCCTCTACAAGTGAAAACTCGCCATCCACCAACCCTGTACGAACCTGCTCTCGGATACACCGTAGAGCCACATCCTCAAACTGCGTCGCCTTGATCCTCTCCATCAAGTCCGACTGTATCTGAAGGCCCCATAACTGCATTTGCACTCCGGGCACGATCACCTCAATCCCAAGGCTCTCCAAGTCTGCAAGCAAGTGCCGATCCATAGTCAAATACATGGCTGTCGGATACCTACTCAAGGCATCGGCAACCACGTTGGCCTTTCTCGGGTGATACTGAAGTGAGATATCAAAGTCCATCATCAACTCTAGCCATCTGCGCTGCCTCATGTTGAGCTCTTTCTGTGTAAACACATACTTCAAGCTCTTGTGATCTGTGAAAATCTCCACCCTCTTGCCATACAGATAGTGCTTCCACAACTTCAGAGCAAAAATCACCACTGCCAGCTCCAGGTCATGGGTAGGGTAGTTCTTCTCATGGGAACGTAATTGCCTGAAAGCATAGGCAATCACCTTTCCATGCTGCTGCAAGACACAACCCAGCCCCTTCCCTGAAGCATCACTATAAATAGTGAATCCACCTGATCCTGAAGGCAATGTCAGAATCGGAGCTGTCGTAAGCCGCTTCTTTAACTCATCAAAAGCTGTCTGACACTCCTCTGACCAAACATACTCAGCATCCTTCCGGGTCAACCGAGTCAACGGCTCTGCAACCCGGGAGAAATCCTGCATAAATCTCCTATAATATCCTGCCAGCCCCAGAAACTCCTGATCTCTGCCACTGAAGTCGGCGCTGCCCAAGCCTCAACTGCTGTGATCTTCTTTGGGTCCACTGAGATACCATCTCCAGTCACCACATGATCCAAGAAGTCTACTCTATCTAGAAAGAACTCGCACTTCGAGAGCTTGCCATACAATCTCTCCCTCCTGAGTGTCTCCAGAACCACTCTCAAGTGCTCCACGTGCTCTTCCTCTGTCTTAGAATACACCAGGATATCATCAATGAATACCACCACGAACTTGTCCAAGTACTGGTGGAACACCTTGTTCATTAGGTTCATAAACACTGCTGGTGCATTGGTCAGCCCAAATAGCATAACCAAAAACTCAAACTGCCCGTACCGCGTCCTGAAAGCGGTCTTGGGAATATCCTTCCTCTTCACCTTCACCTGGTGGTAACCTGACCTCAAATCAATCTTGGAGAACACCCGAGCTCCGCTCAACTGATCAAAGAGATCATCGATCCGCGGCAGTGGGTATCTGTTCTTAATCGTCAGGTTGTTGAGTACCCTGTAGTCGATACACATCCGTACCGACCCATCCTTCTTGGGTACGAAGAGCACCGGTGTACCCCAAGGTGAAGAACTCGATCGGATGAAGCCCTTGTCCTGCAGTTCATCTACCTGCTTCTTCAGCTCCATCAATTCACTGTTGTTCACTCGATAGACATGCTGAAAAATCGGTTCCGCGCCGGAAACCAAGTCTATCGAGAACTCTACATCCCTGACCGGCGGAAGCCCTGGCAACTCCTCTGGAAATACGTCCATAAACTCTGCGATAAAGGGATGTGGAGCAACCTGCTCCTCAACTGATGCTCCACAGAAGACTCCACCATCCTGCTCTGCCTGCCGCCGGGTGTACTCCAACTCTGGCTCTCCTGGCGCCCCAAATAAAACTCTACCCCCTCGGCAATCAATGCGGGCGTGGTGTCTACTCAGCCAGTCCATACCTAATACAATGTCGTAGTTCGGTAGTGGCATGACGAGAAAACTCACTCCCAACTCTCAGCCTCCCGATATGATGCTCCGCCCTCTGCAAACATCACTCACGAGGATGGCCCCACCCCCGGTCGTGATCTTGCTGGTCCTAGGCAATGGTTCAGAAACCAGACTGTGTCTAATAGCATACGATACTGACACAAAGCTGTGGAAAGCCCCGGAATCAAAGAGTGCAAATGTTGGAAGGGAGTCGAGAAGAACCGAACCTGCTATCAGCTCTCCGATGGCTCCTGCATCCTCAGCCGCTATGGCGAAAGCTTGCCCCTGCTGTCCACCTCGTGCCTGCTGCTGGTGCTGATGGAACCTCTGCTGCTGGGTCTGCAATGGCCCCCTCAGCTGGCCTGCTGGAGCCTTGGCTCCACCTTCCTGAGCTCCACGTCCAAAAGCCCCAGGGCAATCCCTCAACTGGTGATCCCCCGCACCACAAAGTAGGTACTTGCCTAGCTTCTTCCTGCACTCATGGATCATATGCCCCGGCTTCTTGCAGAAGGCACAAACGACTACCTGCTGCTGACGGGGGTACCTGCTGCCCTCTCTGCTGCTGATGCTGCACCTACTGAAAATGTGCCCGATCCTGCTGCTGATACTGCTGTTGATACTGCTGAACTGGCCTCTGTGGCTGCTGACGCTGAAAGAAATCGGGAATGACGGGAAAAAGTCTCTGTACAGATAGAGGTGTACCTCCAATGTAGCAGAAACGCCAACCTGAGTCGGCACAACAGGAGCTGCGGTCTCGAGGCCCTGATGAACAGGACGAGAGGTGGCCAGCCTCTCGATAGTATCCCCCGAACCGGAGCGATGAGATCGCGTCTCCATAACCATCATGAAGACAGATCAAAACAAGAAGCAATTTCTGAGAATGAAACAAAAATTCAAAGGAGGACAGTTTAAACTCAAGGGAAGACAATAAACAGCAAATTAAAATAAAATGAATCTGATTAAGAGTTTTCCTAGTGTGATTGAGTACCCTCAAAAATATTCTAATTTCTACTGCAGGCTGCAGCGATATTCTAGTTCGAATACCACTACATTTCCAACCTAAACCTGTATGGGCCACCACTAAAAATGTGTCACGACCCGCACCCTAGAGTAAGGGCACGAGACGTGGGTACGTCCAGCCTATGTCGCAGTGTCGGCGGTAGAACGCTGTCCTAGGTCACAACATCTAACAGTTTAAGGTAATAACAGTTATACTCCCCGAATGGGGGTGACATAACAGAATATATGTCAATCACATCTAAGGTAGAATACGATAAGATAGAATGATATAAAAGATGCAAGATCCAAATTCACAGGAAATACAAATAGAGTGAAAGCTAAGTGTCTAGATAAACTCCACTAACATCCAGAAATAGATCCAAATATACAACTCAATCTCCAATACTATGAAATAAGATAAAGATATCTATGGAGCAACAGTCTCTACAGCTAAGGGATCCGACTGGAAGTCCGGATCGCAAGTGTCCTCTAAGGCTGTCCCATAGAAAGTATCTAAGCAGGCCTCCTCCTCGTCCTCTGTAAAATTTTCAACAGGTCCAATTAGGACGGAAACGAGCACATCTCTTAAAACAGTTCATAACAGGTTAGGAGTATAAATCATGCAATAGAGTAAAATACAGAAAATGCTGAAAAGGAAGTACAGAAAAACAGGAGATATTTTGTAACTGAAAGTAAGTACATGATAAGTAAAGACTGTAAGTGGCTAAGTGATTTAGAGTACAATATGGTTATGTAAACGGCTTAGGGGTACATGAATACAACTAAGAGGCACATGAATACCTACTGGGGATAATGATCACATAAACAATTCTACTCACCCCGTCCCAATCAATACACAAGGATCCATTCAAGTTACGTTATTGTCACATGAATACAGCTAAGATACGTGAACTCATGTAATGATTAGTACATGAGGCACATGATAGTACATGAAGGCACATGAGAACATGTGAATACATGAACTAGTACGAGTACAAGGAGTACCTGATGCACATGATAAAGTATATGAACATGAAATACCAGATGCACCCGTAGTGGTATAACATCTCAGGAAACGATCCATATAGTACTAATCCATGGAAGATACGTGTCAGCATCAAATAAAGTAATCTAGAGCAAGAATATAGTTCCAGACAGGTATGAAAAGATCAGATAATGTACTCGCCTGCTATCTGAATATCCAAGATGAAAGTACTGTCCGAGGAGTGGTGTCTGGCTCCTATTTAGAATAGTACAAGTCACAACAAGTCCAGAATGGTAATAAGATGCACTACAATGCATTCTACATGAATCTAGGTCAATCTAGGCCAAAGTCAACTCTTGGTCAACTCTGATCAACCCTAGAAGTCAAACTAGGTCAACTAGGTCAAACCTAAGTCAAACAAGTCTATACTAGTCTATTCTAGGTCTAACAAGGCTATACAAGTTCAAACTAGACTCACTAGGCAAACAAACACTCCCATAGGCCATAGGCTATATCATGCCTATAACCCAACCCATATCACATATACACAAGTCAAATTATATATATCTAAAATAACACACATATTGACATATTTATATAATATAACATAGTAACATACATTAGCATATAGGCTACCTATATGTATACCACACATACATATATATATCTAATATATATAATAGTACATACACATTACCATAATATATAGGATACCTATATATACCTCTCAATTACATATATATATATACATATGTATAGAGAATAGGAAGACTCATAATGTGTTCAAGTGTGTGTGTGAGTGTCATGAGAGACATGGCATGAGGGTGTGAACATAGAGTGTCAATAGAGTTTTCAGGAAATCAGTGAGGGAAACAAGTGTGTGTAGAGAGTTTTAAAGCAGTGTGTATATGAGTGTTAGGGTGTGAGTGTCATGAGTACTGAAGTATGAAAATAGTGGCATGTTATATCCTAGAAATCAGTAAAATGTTAAAAGAGAAACAGTGGCAGCATATCCTGGAAATCAATTAACATTTGAAGGTGTACATGTGTCAAATGGAAACAGCAGCTAACAATGTATGAACCTGGGAAAACAGGGATGGTAATAACATGTGTGCAGTGTCAAAAGAAACAGGGAATACATTTGTGTCAAAACAGTTAAGGATATTAAAAAGAATGAACCATTCAAGTACAGTGAGTTAATACATTGTTAGGAATGAAAGAACATTCAATTAGGAATATGGGAAGAACACTCAGGTATTAAGAATTGTATCAATTCCATTCAGTTCTAAAAAGACAGGAAACCAATTTCTCAGTTCACCTATATTCGAACCCCATGTATCAGCTATTACATTGAAACCAAACACAAAGTCCAAATCCCATTCTCAACTCAAAAGTCTAATTCGAATTGCAGTATTAAGCTAACATGAACAACCAATCATGTGGGAGACATTTAATCAGTGAAGAACATTCTTAAAACTGGAATTTAGGTATTTAGGAAATTTGAAAAAAACCTGTATCAGTAACCCGTATCAGTGAATGCCATTTGACCCAATTCAAATCAAATCCCAAATCAAAAACCTAAACTAACATGTAAATCTAATCTAACATATATCATACATCATAATTAGGATCAAATTAATAATTAAAATCACTATTTAAAATATTAAAACTGAATTGAAAACAGGGGAACAAAATATACACTGCACACACAGTACGCGCCCCGTGCACGGCCAACTGCGTGTCTAACATCTGGTTCAGAGCGAGGTTTGTTCGTTCTGGTCTAATTCCAATAGTATACCTATGATATACTATAGTACACCGTCGGTGTACAATTGTTGTAGCTAATTGACTTATGTTGATTCCACGTTCACATTCGTCGACTTAGTATAATGACGATACACTGCATTATACCGTCGGTATTCCTATTTTTGTTCCAGAACCTATTAAAGGAATCGACTCAGTATACCGATGATATATTATAGTATACTGGCAGTATACCAATTTTTGTTCCAGAACTTAAGGACTCAAAATACTATACCGACTGTATAATGCAGTATACATCCAATATACCGGATTGTTGGGCTAAACCCAAATTTGAGTATTTTATGTGCACTATTAGATCCCATCAACAGTCCAGACATGTTACAATTTTTAAGGGATATATATAGGTATTTTCTAACCCTAAAATTAGAGAAGATCTACCAGAGAGAGGGGGGGAAGAGAGAGAGAGGGAAAGTTCACAACATTTGGAGAGAGAAAGAGAGATGGCTACTTTGAAGAAGAGTTGTTTCGGGTAATTCTTTTCGTTGCCTTTTGTTCTTCGAGAATCTGTAGTATGTTTTGATCATCCAAGTAGTTGTGGTGATCCATTTGGATCGGTGAGAAGTTCGTAAGGTGTCTATATCTTCTTATTCATTTGTGGAGGTCTTTTAGGGTTGGACTCTGATCATTCTGAGATTTTTCTCGCATGAATTATCTACGTTAAAAATTACTATGTTCGTGTTTTTCCTCTTGTGTGAATTTGATAATTTGATTTTCTATTTCTTGTTCTTTTGTATTATTTTTGGTTTGGGGGCAAATATTGGATGCTTACAAAGGGTTCCCAACAACTGGCTCGAGGAGATTTGTGTCATGGCATGTACAGGCTCAACCTGCTGAGTTGTACAGGTACACACATATATAGGTATTTCCGTGTGTATATAAATATATATGCACTATTAGATAGAAAGCAAAGCAAACCCCATAGCACCAGCCCAAGGCAAGCTAATCCCAAGCTCAGAATCGGCCCAGCCCAAAGGGCCACAGCCTAACTTCCCTAACAGCAGCGAAACCCGAACCTGTAACTAAGAACAGAGCCCACCCCGTTATTTCCTAAGCCGAGAGTTCGTAAATGTATACATATAAATAGTAGATGTCGAGCAAGAGAACGCGAGTCCTGGAGAGGGAACCCTAGCCGCGTCGACACGCAGCTACCCTGCGCGCCCCTTCCCCACGCACGCGCGCGCCGCTGTGGGCCACCGCCGGCCGGCCAGAGTCGCCGGAGCAGCGCACGAAGCAGAGGCGAAACGACAGCGGCAGTGCTCTGCGAGCTAGACTTTGCAGCATAATTTCTCAACGGTCGCTCGACCGTTTTAAGATTTGTCTTCTCGGGTACGTTCACGAACTATACGGCTACCTTTCTCTGCAAGTAGATTTTGAAGTAGTGCGCTAAGTTGCCCAGAAAACAGATGCGAAGATGACAAAAAATCGTTCAAAAAACAGAACTGGTTTGGGTTCAAAACCCTACATTTGGAAGGCAATTTCTCGTCGATCTATCGACATTTTAAAGAAAATAAATCAGGAAAGTTTTAAACAACATGTAGGTGATTAAAAACTAGTTTGTAGAACCTGATTTCATTAAGTTTGTAAAAAGTAATTCGAGTCTCAATTTGACCAAAAACCCGTTTTCAATACAGTAGAAAATCTAGAAAACCTTCGATACGACGTGCGTTCCGTCAATCCGGCGATGTGGTCGTGCAACGTAAGCAACGAAAGGCGCGTACGAATATTGCGGATGTGTGGGCTTTGACGGAATTCAAATTTATCGCGTGTGTACGACGAATTTGATGCGTATCCGTCGAAATTTACCGTATCGGCCTCTGTGCAAATTTCTTAATTACTTTGTGCACGTTTGTCAGATCGAGACGAAACTTGTGCCAACAGGACCGTATCTGTAACTCCTCTTCCCGAAAATTTTTCAAATAATTTTTTACTATTTATTGATTTAAATGGTGATTTCTAGATTTTATAAATAATTATTTAGTTAATTATTACGGTAAATAAGTTTAGCCATGGTTGAGTTTTGAAGTACAAGGTGACTAAAAATTATGGCACGGATAGTACAGCGACGTGCCTTGACTAGTGTATTAGCCATAGTAGGGATGGCCGAACCATAAGTGTGTCCCAACTAGGAAAACCAGGCCAAGTTGTGACTTGACTCCTATAAATAATTTAATTATTTATTATTAAGATTTATTGATTTGTAGGAGACCTGGTTGTACCAATTTAGTCCGGAATGGACCAAAGCCAAGCTCAAGCCGTTGTAGTGATGCAGTGCATCCAAAGACAGACCATGTGGGAATATTTTATGTGTGTACAAATATTTCTTAATTAAATTAGGACTTGACGTATATTTTCTAGATATTTGATTATTGTACAAAATTGGTATTATTATTATTAAATAGCGTTCTATAATAATTATATGATTTTCTGAGCCAGATAAAGAGTATGCTGGTTAGGTTCACCAAAACCACTCTTGGTTATATTTTTGTTGGTTTTATGATTATAATTAATATGAGGGTTATTATTTATGCAGTAAATAAATCCTTTATTATTAATTTAAATGCGTGTATCTATATATATACACATTCATATAAAAAGGCCCTGTACTAGTAATATATAGCATTAAGATGCTAATTAGATATTATGGAGAATATTATATGTTTGTGCATATACATATATATATATATATATAAAAAAATAAAAAAATATATATATAAAGATATAAGTGAATAGTAAACAAAGAAAAAGGGAAAGGGAATAGGAATCAAAAGGAAATCCCAGCCCAGCCAACCAAGTGGGCCCCAGGCTGGAGCCCCAAAGCACAGCTCATTTCTCCCCTAGCTTTTTCCCCAGCCCGAACATAAACCCAACCCTCCTCTGAAATCGAGTGCATATCTACACATATATAAGTATAACAGAGGGATCGGGAGAGAAACAGCATAAAACCCTAACCATACACTCTGCGCCGACCCTATCCTCGCGTGCGCCACCAGGGACACCGCGCGCGGCCACCTGAGCACCGTCGGCCACCGGCGGACGCGCCGGACAGCATACACGCAGCCTGGAACAGAGCAGCCGCAGCAGCAAGAGCAGGGGATCAGCCGATTTCGCGGCCTCATAACTCCCTCATCGCTCCACTGTTTCGTGTTTCGATTCTTCAGGTACGTTCACAACCCATAAGTCTATAAATCCCTTTATATAGATTCTTTTAACTCGTACCATGCATGACGAGAATTGAGTTCCAAAATCGAGGAAAATCTCGATTTCCTGGGTATAGAAACTGCCCCAACGTCCAATGTTTGCGGTCGATTTACGACCAGAACATCACGAATTTTAGAAAACCGCTTGAACAGACTTCTAGACAACCTAACCAAGATGGAAACCCTATTTTTAGATTTAATTCTTGTTGGTTATTTTCTGTTTAAAATTAGGATAAAGTTGACAAAAAATCTATTTTTAAAATATAGAAATTTCTCCGTTACCACGTGCGTCCCGCCAAATCGGGCGACTTGGTCGCGAACCGAAAGCATCAAAAGGTGCGTAACGGCTTCATGGACGTGTGGGCTTTGACGAAATTCAAATTGGTCGCGTGTGCGCGACGAATTTGATGTGTATCCGTCAAAATTTATCGTATCGACCTCTGTGCAAATTTTCTAATTACTTTGTACACGCTCGTCAGATCGAGGCAAACATTATGCCAACAGGACCGTATTGTTTTTCTAGTCCTGTATGCCAAGTTCGGTCCGATTCTGAGACAGTTGATTGGATCGCTGTTTCGCGGGCCCCACGATCCGATTCAACGGGCGATTTTGTGCACGGCCCATCAAAATCCACAATTGGACATACCGTTGGGTTCGTATCATCAAAACAAACCTATAGACATGTAGTTTGACGACTTTAGAAACCATTGACTCTGGCACGCTTTTTGGTGCAAAGCGGGTCCAACGGCGGACACCATTTTGGTCTGAAATTGTCGTTTTGCCCCTGTGTCCAGAATTGGACTTAAAGACAGACAATTCTAGCTAATTTGACTATTCTGAGAATGTTGGCATTGTCTGTTTCTACTTTCGGAGACAGTTATGATGAATTGGACATTACGGCTCACAAGTTGACTATATTCTGTTGGATTTGCGTGCAAACTCCAGGTAAGATATCTTGCCTCCCTCTACAGTTTAGTTTCATATTTATAGTTTTCATGTTATTATTGTATTATCATAGATACTCTATTTGTTATAGATTTTTATATGATTCATTAGCTTTCGAGTAGATTTGATTTATCTAGTTTCTATATACCGTGTTCACCAGTTTATGGTCTTACTTGACTTGACAGTGTAGTTATACTGGACTTGACTGTGTCTTGACTGAATCGTGCCTTGTCTCACCAGTACCTTGCTTGAGTCGTGTCATAGAATGAGTACGTGTAGTTGAACTGCTATTACCTTGTTATCGTTTCCTTGGCACGAGAGAGTCCACTCGGGACGAGGGTGTTTGCCTTGATCTGTTTACATCCGTGAGTCCACACTCGGGACGAGGATGTCGATTATTTGCACCAGAGAGTCCACATTCGGGATGAGGGTATTGACTTGACTTGCACCAGAGAGTCCACTCGGGATGAGGGTGTTTACATCACAGAGTCCACACAAGGGACGAGGATGTTATACTTGCACTAGAGAGTCTACACTCGGGATGAGGGTGCCTTGCCGTGAACTAACCAGAGAGTCCACACTCGGGACGAGGGTTAGTACTAACCAGAGAGTCCACACTCGGGACGAGGGTTAGTGATTAGTTCAAACCTATGAGTACACTCGGGGCGAGCGTTTGGTATTCCATTGATCTCGTATTCGCTTGTTTATCCAGCAGTTCAGTTACGTGTAATTGTTCTAGTGTTCGTGTTCAAGGTCACCTGTCAGTAGCCACTTGTCGTTAGTCACTTGTTAGCAGTTTGGTCGTAGTCTCTTGCCATGTTAAGTGTCGTTCTTTGTTATATCCTATTTATATATTATCATGCATGATTAAACTGCTAGATAGGCATGTTTATATGTATCTTGCTATGTCCTCTGAGGACCTGATGATCTCTTCAGGTTTAGTGATTGCATAGAGTTAGCTAGTAGTTCTGGATGGCGGATGTGATGATACGTTTGCAGGATTCAGGTATCGTTATTACGTTTGTTATCCTTTCGTGCTTTACATTCCTTATCATGAGATATCTTACTTATTGATTCAGTTTAGAGACTCTTGTTATATTCCTTGGAGTCTCATCGGACATATATGCTAGTGGGCTGTAGACCACGACCCATAGTTGTTCATTCTTGTCTTATATATTCTAGTGGATTGAGATACACTGTAGATTACCATATTAGCCATGATACCATGACCTTGACAGCTTATATGTACTCGAGTCGGGCTGGAGTCCGCTCGATACGTAGCTGGCTTGCTCACGAGCTCGCATCTAAAAAGCAGGTGCGGGTCGTGACAGTATCATTTTTCTGGTCCTGTATGCCAAGTTTGGTTCGATTCTGAGACAGTTGATCGGATCACCGTTTTGCGTGCCCCACGATCTGATTCAACAGATGATTTTGTGCACGGCCCACCAGAATCCACAATTGGACATACCGTTGGGTTCGTATCATCAAAACGAATTCGTAGATATGTAGTTTGACGACTTTATAGACTATTAACTCTGGCATGTTTTTTGGTGCAATTCGGTCCAATGGCGGACACCGTTTTGGCCTGAAATTACCGTTTTGCCCCTGTGTCCAGAATTGGACTTAAGGACAGGCAATCCTAGCTAATTTTACTATTTTGAGAATATTGGTAATGTCTGTTTCAGCTTTCGGAGACAGTTATGATAATTTGGACTTATCGGCTTACCAGTTGACTATATTTTGTTGGATCTGCATGCAATCTCCAGGCAAGATACCTTGCCTCCCTCTACAGTTTAATTCCATGTTTATAGTTTTCATGTTATTATTGTATTATCATTAGATAATCTATTTGTTATAGATTTTATGTGATTTATTAGCTTCCTAGTTTACTTGATTTATCTAGTTTTTACATACGTGTTCACCAGTTTATGGTCTTGCTTGACTTGACAGTGTAGTTATACTGGACTTGACTGTGTCTTGACTGAGTTGTACCTTATCTCCCCAGTACCTTGCTTGAGTTGTGTCATAGAACGAGTACGTGTAATTGAACTGCTAAATCCTTGTTATCGTTTTTCCTTGGCACCAGAGAGTCTACTCGGGACGAGGGTGTTTGCCTTGATCTATTTTCATCCGTGAGTCCACACTCGGGAGGAGGATGTTGATTATTTGCACCAGAGAGTCCACATTTGGGACGAGGGTATTGACTTGACTTGCACCAGAGAGTCCACTCGGGACGAGGGTGTTTACATCAGAGAGTCCACACTCGGGACGAGGATGTTATACTTGCACCAGAGAGTCCACATTCGGGACGAGGGTGCCTTGCCGTGAACTAACCAGAGAGTCCACACTCGGGACGAGGGTTAGTACTAACCAGAGAATCCACACTCGGGATGAGGGTTAGTGATTAGAACTAACCAGAGAGTCCACACTCGGTATGAGGGTTAGTGATTAGTTCAAACCTACGAGTCCACTCGGGGCGAGAGTTTGGTATTCCATTGATCTCGTGTTCATTTAATTCATCCAGCAGTTCAGTTATGTGTTGTTTTTGTATTCCATTTCATAGTCTCCTGTCAGTAGCCACGTGTCGTTAGTCACTTGTTAGCAGTGTGGTCGTAGTCTCTTGCCATGTTAAGGGTCGTTCCTTGTTATATCCTGTTTATATTATCATGTATGATTAAACTGCTAGATAGACATGTTTATATATATCTTGTTATGTTCTCTGAGGACCTGATGATCTCTTCAGGTTTAGCGACTACATGGAGTTAGTTAGCAGAGCGGGATGGTAGAGGATTGCGATGTATGATACAGGTATTAGTCAGTGATTTTACATTGTTATCCTTTCGTGCTTTACATTTCTTATCATGAGTTATCCTGTTTATTGATTCAGTTTAGAGACTCTTGTTATTTTCCTTGGAGTCTTATCGGACATATATGCTAGTTGGCTGCAGACCACGACACATAATATTCATTCATATTTCGTACACTTATTATGGATTTGAGATATAGATTTGTTTTGCCATGATTTGGCAGTATACCATAGCCTTGACAGCGTTTACGTATTCGAGATGGGTTGTAGTCCGCTCGATACGTAGCTGGCTTGCTCACGTGCTTGTATCCGAAAAGCGGGTACGGGTCGTGACAAGTTTTTTTGGTGTCCTATGTAGGTCAGAGCATATCGTATCGGTTACGTAACTGTACTGATATGAGCCTGCGACTATGACTAAACCTTAGAAATCTCAATCCACACTGCCTTGAAAACTCTCCTAGAAAATTCTCTATGTTCTTGAAATTTCATATTTATTCTCGATTATTCTTTCTTGCCTTCCAAACCATTGATTATCGTCTCCTTCTATTTCGGGGTGTCGAACGATCGTGATGTCTAGAATCTATCAAAAATTCTTAAATTATAGTATAATATTGCTTGACTATTGAATATTTGGTTGTTTATAGATATGAGGGATTATATATGTCATATACCCTAGATAATTGTAGGAAGGATTGTTAGCAACTAGTTAGAGGATGGTAAGATTTTGGTGACCATATTTTGAGGAGTAGTATGACCAAAGGTGGGTAGAAGTCCTCCAGTATTCGGAGTTATAAGATAGCTAGAGAAGGTTGTAAAATATTTTTGGAGAAATTAAATTTGAGGAGATTAAGGTGATAGTAGACTTTGAATTTTAAGGAATAACTATGAATTAGAATTTCGAGGACGAAATTATTTTTAAGGTGGGTAGATTTGTAGCCTTCCTTCCCAAAAAAATTTGAAATGTTTTTTTTTACTATCTACTTGATTTAAATGGTGATTTTTAGAATTTTATAAATAATTATTTAGTTAATAATTACGGTAGATGACTTTAGCCATGGTTGAGTTTTGAAGTATCAGATGACTAGGAATCATGGCACGGATAGTGTAGTGGTGTGCCTTGACTAGTGTATTAGCCATGCCAAGAAAGACCTAGCCATAAGTGTGTTCTAACTAGGAAAACCATATCAAGTTGCGACTTAAACCCCACCGATGAATTATTTATTTATTAATTAGATATATTGATTTTAGGTGACCCGATTGTACCAACTTAGCCCGAACTGGGCCCGAACCGAATCCAAGCCTTTGTAGGTATGTAGTGAGACCAAAGACGACCATATAGGCATATTTTATGTGTGTACAAATATTTCCTAAATTATTAGGTATTGATGTGCATTTTTAACTATTTGAATATTTGTACAAAAATTTGGTAGTCTTATTATTAAATATTATTTTACAATATTTGTACAATTTTCTGGACCCGGATAAGGGTGAGTAGTATGGATTCACCAAACCACCAGTTAAGTATTATTTTATTATTTTGTGGTGATTAAATAAATATATTTATTGCTATTAGATATTATTATTATTGGTTAATTGAGTATTTATTGATATATAAATATATGAGATATATATATAAATGGATGTGTGTGTGTGTATATATATATATATATATATATATATATATATATATATATATATATATATATATATATATGTATGTATGTATATATATATATATGTATGTATGTATATATATATATATATATATATATATATATATATATATATATATATATATATATATATATATATATATATATATATATATATGTATGTATGTATAGATAAATATACTTGTATATGGATGTGTATATATAGATATATATGTGTATGTATAGATAAATATATTATATGTATATGCGTATGTATAAGTATATAAAGATATATGTGTGTACGTGTATGTATATATAAATATATATATTATATATGTGTATACGTGTATTTATATAAAAATTTATATCATACAAATGTATATGTGGGTATATATATATATATATATATATATATATATATATATATATATATATATATATATATATATACCCACATATACAAATGTATTTATGTGTGTATATATACAAATGTATATATACCCACATATACAAATGTATATGTGGGTATATATATATGTATATATAGGTACATAAGTATTTATGTGTGTATATAAATATATATGCACTATTAGATAGAAAGCAAAGCAAACCCCATAGCACCAGCCCACCGCAAGCTAATCCCAAGCCCAGAACCGACCCAGCCCAAAGGGCCACAGCCAAACTTCTCCAACAGCAGCGAAACCCGAACCCTGTAACTGAGAACAGAGCCCACCCCGTTATTTTCTAAGCCGAGAGTTCGTAAATGTATACATATAAATAGTAGAGGTCGAGCGAGAGAACGCGAGTCCTGGAGAGGGAACCCAAGCCGCACTGACACCTAGCCACCCTGCGTGCCCCTTCCCTACGCACGTGCGTGCCGCTGCGGGCCACCGCCGTCGGGCCAGAGCCGCCGGAGCAGTGCACGAAGCAGAGGCGAAACGACAGCAGCAGTGCTCTGCAAGCCGGACTTTGCAGCATGATTTCTCAACGGTCGCTCGACCGTTTTAAGATCTGTCTTCTCGGGTACGTCATGAACTATACGGCTACCTTTCTCTGCAAGTAGATTTTGAAGTAGTGCGCTAGGTTGCCCAGAAAATAGATGCGAAGATGACAAAAACCGTTCGAAAAATAGAACAGTTTTGGGTTCAAAACCCTATATTGGAAGGCAATTTCCCGTCGATCTATCGATATTTTAAAGAAAATAAATTAGGAAAGTTTTAAACAACATATAGGAGATTAAAAACTAGTTTGTAGAACCTGACTTCATTAAGTTTGTAAAAAGTAATTCGAGTCAAACCCATTTTCAATACAGTAGAAAATCTAAAAAACCTTCGATACGACGTGCATTCCGTCAATCCGGGCGACATGGTCGTTCACCGTAAGCATCGAAAGGCGCGTACGGATATTGCGGACATGTGGACTTTGACGGAATTCAAATTGGTCGCGTGTGTGCGACGAATTTGATGCGTATCCGTCAAAATTCATCGTATCGGCCTATGTGCAAATTTCTCAATTACTTTGTACACGTTCTACAGATCGAGACGAAACTTACGCCAACATGACCGTATCATTTTTTCTGGTCCTGTATGCCAAGTTTGGTCCGATTCTGAGACAGTTGATCGGATCGCTGTTTTGCGGGCCCTACGATCCGATTCAACGGACGATTTTGTGCACGGCCCACCAGAATCCACAATTGGACATATCTTTGGGTTCGTATCATCAAAATGAATTTGTAGACATGTAGTTTGACGACTTTAGAGACCATTGAATCTGGCATACTTTTCGGTACAAAACGGGTCCAACTGTGGATAACGTTTTGGCCCAAAATTACTGTTTTGCTCCTGTGTCCATAATGGGACTTAAGGACAGGCAATCCTAGCTAATTTGACTATTCTGAGAATGTTGGCAATATCTGTTTTAGCTTTCGGAGACAGTTATGATGATTTGGACTTATCGACTTACCAGTTGACTATATTTTGTTGGATCTGCGTGCAACCTCCAAGCAAGATACCTTGCCTCCCTCTACAGTTTAATTCCATGTTTATAGTTTTCATGTTATTATTGTATTATCATTAGATACTTTATTTGTTATAGATTTTATGTGATTTATTAGCTTCCTAGTTGACTTGATTTATCTAGTTTTTACATACCGTGTTCACTAGTTTATGGTCTTGCTTGACTTGGCAGTGTAGTTATACTGGACTTGACTGTGTCTTGACTGAGTAGTACCTTATCTCCCCAGTACCTTTCTTGAGTTGTGTCATAGAACGAGTACGTGTAATTGAACTGCTAAATCCTTGTTATCGTTTTTCCTTGGCACCAGAGAGTCCACTCGGGACGAGGGTATTTGTCTTGATCTATTTACATCCGTGAGTTCACACTCGGGAGGAGGATGTCGATTATTTTCACCAGAGAGTCCACATTCGGAAAGAGGGTGTTGACTTAAATTACACCAGAGAGTCCACTCGGGACGAGGGTGTTTATATCAGAGAGTCCACACTCGGGACGAGGATGTTATACTTGCACCAGAGAGTCCACATTCAAAACGAGGGTGCCTTGCCGTGAACTAACCAGAGAGTCCACACTCAGGACGAGGGTTAGTACTAACCAGAGAGTCCACACTCCGGATGAGGGTTAGTGATTAGAACTAACCAGAGAGTCCAAACTCGGGACGAGGGTTAGTGATTAGTTCAAACCTGCGAGTCCACTCGGGGCGAGGGTTTGGTATTCCATTGATCTCGTGTTCATTTGATTCATCCAGCAGTTCAGTTATGTGTAGTTGTTCTTGTATTCTAGTTCATAGTCCCCTGTCATTAGCCACGTGTCGTTAGTCACTTGTTAGTAGTGTAGTCGTAGTCTCTTACCATGTTAAGGGTCGTTCCTTGTTATATCATGTTTATATTATCATGCATGATTAAACTGCTAGATAGGCATATTTATATGTATCTTGCTATCTCCTCTGAGGACCTGATGATCTCTTCAGGTTTAGCGACTACATGGAGTTAGTTAGCAGAGCGGGATGGTAGAGGATTGCGATGTATGATACAGGTATTAGTCAATGATTTTATATTGTTATCCTTTCGTGCTTTATATTTCTTATCATGAGTTATCCTGTTTATTGATTCAGTTTAGAGACTCTTGTTATTTTCTTTGGAGTCTCATCGGACATATATGCTAGTGGGCTGCAGACCACGATACATAGTGTTCATTCATGTTTCGTACACTTATTGTGGGTTTGAGATATAGATTTGTTTTGCCATGATTTGACAGTATACCATAACCTTGACAGCATTTACGTATTCGAGTGGGGCTGGAGTCCGCTCGATACGTATCTAGCTTGCTCACGTGCATGCATCCAAAAAGTGGGTGCGGGTTATGACAAGTCTGTCGGTCCTATCACATGTGGTCGGTCTCCAGGTGGAGGTTGCTCTACATATTCAATTTTGGTGACGGGTGGTTTGCCAAAGCTTCACGGAGCGACATTGGTTTCAATGGTTCAAAGCCAGGGAGAAGATGAAGGTTTGCAGTAAACTCAATCTGAGGTAGGTGCATCTTCATTCACAAAGTTCAGAGAGAGCTGTGGGTCATTAACGGCGTATACAGTGCATGATGTTCTGCTCGAGGATGCATGTAAAATGAGGAGTTTTAATTGCGGACACGAATGTGGGCAGGTTTTGGAGTTCGAATCTCAGGAGGGCCGCATTGTCCACCTGGTTAGGCCAACCAAGGGTGAATAAGCTTGACGGAATGGTAGCATGTTTCGGTGGAAGACGAAAGTCAGGGGCAGGCAGTCGAGACTTGCGGTGAGGTTGATCGTCAAGGACTTCGGTCTTGCTCGTGTTATTGATATCGGCAAGATCCCATTGGTAACGGAGGTGCTACGCATGGCAGCTAATGTCAACGTGACGGTCGAGAAGCTGGAGACGAATTAGATGCAAAGCAGCTCGTGGGATAGAAAATCAGTGGCATGGGAGAGCAGGAACTCTATCATGGAACGACATATATGGAGTCCAATTGAGGAGACATGGGGTCAACACCCTCTCATCTGATTGGAGGGAAAGATTGTTGGAGTCCAGTCTATATTGGTAATAGCATATTTATGGAGTCCAAATCTGATTAAGTATTTGATTTAATTTGACCTGGTTGTCCATAATTAGTGCTGGACTATTTTAGATGTGATATGATTCTCATTTGAAGGTTTCCTATTTAGGAGATCCTATTATAACTGAAAATATGTTGTTGATGGGCTATTTTAGGTGTAATATGATTCTTATTTGAGGCTTCCAATTTAGAAAATCCTATTATGACCTAAAATATAATTTTGTTATCATATATATGGGGTAAGGGTGGAGCACAAAGCACGACACAAAGTTGAGATTCGAGGTGCTTGTCCATAGGAGATCTAAGAGAATGTCCGCTATTTGCTCTTAGGACTTCGCCATACAAGACAAAACGAAGAAGGGATCTAATCGATAAATCGTCAACTTCGGTTAGGGATATTGCTACGAGTTGGTGACCGTTTTCAATTGTAATCTATTTCTTTTCTTCTTGAGTGTGGTGAGGGAGTTGAACCTATTAGGACAAAAGGTTCAACATTGTTTTTGTCAATCTTGTAATTTCATCTAAGTTATAGAGATTAAAATTTATCCAGGTGACGTAGTCACCGTCATATACTTATTTTTATCTGTGATTGATGTCCGTTAGATGAGGGTTGGTTATTTCATGTGGGTTAGCCTAAGTTTTCGTTGCGGCAATGTTTCAGACACAATATCGGAGTGCCGGAGCGCGTGTCCGATTCCTAACATCTGGTTTCAAAGCGAGATTCGTTCGTTCTATTCTGATCCCAATAGTATACCGATGGTATACTATACTACACCGTCGGTATACAACTATTATAGCCAATTGATATGTTGATTCTAGGTTCACATTTATCGACTTAGTATAATGACGATACAGTGCATTATACTGTCGGTATTTCGATTTTTGTTCCAGAACTTATTAGAGGAATCGACTCATTATACCGACAATACATTATAGTATACCGTCAGTATACAATTTTTTGTTCCAGAACTTAAGGACTCATAATAGGATATCGATGGTATATTGCAGTATACCTCCAACATACCAGTTTGTCGGGCTAAACCCAACTTGAGTATTTTATGTGCACCATTGGATCCCATCAACGGTTCCGATGTGTTGCGATTTATAGGTGATATATATAGGTATTTTCTAACCCTAAAATAAGAGAAGATCTGAGAGAGAGAGAGAGAGAGAGAGAGAGAGAGAGAGAGAGGAGAGAGTTCACAACTTTTGGAGCGAGAAAAAGAGATTGATGGCTACTTTGAATAAGAGTTGTTTCGGTTAATTCTTATCGCTGTCTCTTGTTCTTCGGGAGTCTGTAATATGTTTTCATCATCCAAGTAGTTGTGGTGATTCATTTGGATTGGTGAGAAGTTTGTAAGGTGTCTATATCTTCTTATTCATTTGTGGTTGCTTTTTAGGGTTGGACTCTGATCGTTCCGAGGTTTTTCTCGTAAGAATTTTCTATGTCAAAAATTACTGTTTGTGTTTTTGCTCGTGTAATTTTAACAATTTGATTTTCTGTGTCTTGTTCTTCGTATTATTTTTGGGAGAATAATTTTCATGTTTCGTTCCCAACAATTAGATCATGACATTGCAGGAACACATGTCCGAGTTCTCTAGCCTAGTAGTATTAGAGCGGACACCAGAAGGGACCGACAAGGTTCAAGTTTCCCAATTGTGTGTGTGCGTGGAATTCCAAAAAAATATAAAAATAAAGAAAAATAAAAAGATATTGCAGGAACACGTTAGAATATATTTGTCCTAAATCTCATCTCAAGAGTTCCAACGGGATATGGAAACAAAAGGAAGTAAGCCCACCTTCTTAATTTGATGGGGTTCTAACTTCTAAGCAAATATTAGGGGACTTCCTATGGTCTACTATAAACTTTAATCTACTATTGGGATGTCTCTCTAATTAATTAGCTTCAAAAAATTATTTGTCCTCACCTTCAATTATTTTAAGCCCCTTAGTAAAACTTTTTCAGGTGACGTTTGGAAGAATGTTTATTTAAGCAAATGTCCTTATTTAAAATATAGAAACTAGTATATATCTAAATTTTTAAAAAAAATTAACAAATACCTACATTACTTTATTAATTAGTCAAAATTTTAATTAAATAGTGGAGTACATCTTAAAATATAAATTATTCCATACAAAGGTATGAGTCATTTGCTAACTTTTAAAAAAAAAAAAAGTGGATGTATATGCTAGTTTCGATAATTTGAATGGGAGCATTTGCTAAAATATTCCAAAATTTGTCATTAAAGTTTTTATTTCATTTTCATGAAAAATGAATTCAACATTCACATATCCATGTATGGTTATGTTGGAAATATGTTATCCAAAAGTTTTAAATTTTTCATATCCATGTTTGGTTTAGACAAGAATAACAATCTTAATTTGATTAGTTTTCCATAAATACATATTTTTATTAAATTTATGATGCTACTATTACCAAAAAATATTTGGTGTCATTGAGGGTATTATTGTCCAAATATTTTTGTCACGACCCGATCCCAAATAATTGGGTCGAACCGGATCATGCCCAGCCTGCACCGTTGTGAGACGACGGCAATAAGCTGTTCTATAATGCAGGTATTCTCAACAACATCTATACATTTGTCACAACGCAATATACGAAAATTTTAAAACTTTATTCAACATCTGAAAAGTACAACTGGAAAGTAAGAACTGAAGTAAAAAGCTGAATTCAAATTAACAAATTTCAAAACAACAAAACTGGAAACAGGAAATAACTAGCTAAGTGGTCGGCTCGTCAGCCTCAGGTCCTACGTCCTCCAAGGGGGACTCAGGCAACACCACAGGGTACAGAACCGGGTCGTAATAGCTATTGTACAATAGCTCAGCATCCTCAATGTCACCTAAAAATGTTGTCTCCAGTCAGGAGGGAGCAAGTACGAATATATATCTCACATTTCAAATAATAATGGAAAAGTGCAGACTAAACAGTTGAAACAATATTTTTCAGTAGTTCTACGATTAAAAACAATGTGATTTGAATGTGTAATCGTCTATGACCGGCTTGGGTTATACAATAGCGTCCTAGCGATGCGATACGGCTTATTCCCGTGTGTAAGAGGGGTAAGCTCGCACAATCCTACAATATAGGGGGTTTTGGCCATAAACGTTACACTATTCCTCCAATCCCCACAATCAATATCAATCAATATCTAAACCCTAGGAGAGGGTCCCGTGTAGCAATGTGGTTTAAACATGCAGCTAGACAATTACTAAATAAAATACAATAAAACATAACCGTAACTTGCCTTTGTTTATGACTGGATCGGTAAAGTCGGTTCCGAGGAGGATGTCAGGTTCGTCTCCGAGATCCTACAGTTGAGAACCTTGACTTAGAACCAATATGAAACCATTCTAGGTGTGCTAGTTACAATATCTAGAATTGGTCCTAATTCAGTTTTAAGTTTATTAATTATTCTACCGAAAATCGTCTAACGTCGCAATTCTACGTTCGTTATTATTTAATTAAAATAAGCCGGTTATCGATTAATTGAAAAAATGGTAATTACCGGTTAATTTGGCAAAACCTAGTATTTTGTAATATCATATATAAAACTAATATTTTTCTTTAAATGAGAAGAACGTGAATTTGTTTAAATAACAAACTTGTAATTTCCTAATTATTTATTGTGAGAAAATGATATTAATTTTCTATATTCAAAATAATGTCTTTTTAATATCTCACGAGTCTATCGACAAACCAGCAAACCAGGAAATAAATAAAATCTATTCCACGCAATACAGGGTCGCAGCAAAGAAAATAAAAAACTGGACTTATGCCCTTACAATTATTTACATAAATAAATTTTAAGAATAATAATAAAACTCGGGTGAATCCTGAACGCCGGGAAGCGGTCCATTCAGCAGGCCGAAGCCCTGCACCAAAAATACTAACAACAGTACCCGTTCTAAAAATAATAATTATAAATTAAAGATAATAATTAATTGCGTCTCAGACTTGGTTCAAAATATCGTTTTTTTAGCTAATGCCTCAACGTCCGGACAATACCGGTTTCGTTTGCATTTTGCGAGGGCCCACAGACCGGTACAGTCGTCGCCTGAAAAATAAAAATCAACTAAATAATTCCTTTGCAAAATAACTGGTTTTGGAAAGTATTTCAAAACTTTTTAAGAAAATTTGGACAGCATTTTCTCTATAACTGGGATAACCCAATACTGAAAAAATGCCAACAAACACCAAAATAATTATCCCAAATTAGGAAAATCCACTAAAAATAATTTCCATCCACAAAATATATGAAAAATCTCATTCATAGAACGTTTCCGAAATACATTTTCGGAAAACCCGAAAATACCACGGAAACAACTAGAAAAAATGATCACAGAACCCAAATATACTAGTTTCGAAAATTCCGAAACTAAACTCGGAATTCTCACAGACAACAAACCACAGAAATCTTTCCGAGGAAAGTTCGGAATCCGAAGAAACCGAAAACGCAACCGAATCCCGGGACGCGATCGGAAACCGTATCATCATTGACACTACGGAAAGGACACGGGGACATGGAAGTATACCTCGGATTGCTCGGCTAGAGCTCTCAGATGAAAATGGGAGAAAGAAATACGCGGGCAGCGGAGAATCGCCTCAGGACAGCGGATCGAACACGGACAGTGCTGGACAGCGAAAATCGGGACCGCGGGAAGCACGAGAATGAACCGGACAGCAGATCTGGAGATCGGGGACCCGCGGAAACACGGGAAGCTCGGCGAGGAGGCGCGCGCGCGAGGGTGGAGCCGCGGCTGGAATAATAACTATAATAAATAATATATAATAATATTTTTTCTAAATCCGACTAATAAATAATATATAATAATAATAATAGTAATAATAATAAATAATAACTATAATAATTAAACCAAAAAAAAAAATTTACGCTACAATCCAATAATTCAAAATTTTAAAATACTGGGTTTCACAATTTTTAATTAATGCACCAAACAAATATTTTTTAAAAAAATAAAAATTTCGAATAGGGTATTAGGTATTACTTTCCACTGATGTGAGAAACCAAATCAAGATAGTCTCTCTATGGAGTATTTGAATATGTGAATGGGTTATCATGACAATAACATGACTCTCCTTTTTATAAATGAAGAAGAGACACAAAATGTAGATAGACATATTGTTCGGAAGGGACACACATTTTTCAATAGACATCCATTGAAAATGGAAACACCCTTTTCAATAAACGCAAACACTGAAATTACTCATTCAATTTTTAGGTTATTTCAAATAAAACTTTCGCTTCCTTCTCCTCCTCTAAACATACCAAACATTTATAAGTAACCCAAAGTTTGTTTCCACGTTTTTTAATCTTGAATCAAACAGAACCACATATCAATAAAATGTGGATATATTTATAAAAGAAATAGATTAAGAGACTTTGGTTGCCGACTCATTTTGTGGAACAAACCCAACCCAACTGCTTTCAGCTGTCCTCTCACACTACATTGATCTGTTGTGGTGTGGTTCTCTCACCGACTCTTAATATATGCAGTGTACCACATCTCTAAGCTAATGCATCACAAAAGTGTGAGAATTCTTTTTAACAATTTTCAAAGAGAATTAGGAAGAAGGAAAGACGGGTGAGGGACTTGACGAACACCCCTAACTTGCCAATCCCGTATTTATCCTCAAGCTCAATTCTGATGATTCCGATTATGATGATAATTACATATATGTACTTGCAAAAGCTGAGTCAAAAATTCGAACTAGACGAGATGAAGTGAGCTAGGATGGACTAGATGTGGGCTAACTGACATGTTCGGAGCTAAGATTCATCAAAAATCACTAGATCCGATTAAAAATAAATAAAGACCTATTCTTATATATAAAAAAAATTATAATAAAAAAATTTATAAATTAAATTATCCAAAATTATCATTTCAACTACAATATCTTTCTACTGAAATACGAACTATCGCTTATTCTATAATTATATTTTTAAGTTTCCTAAAATAGCTAGTCATGCGGAATTCAAAAATGTTGTTTATCTCCCAAAAATTTTGGGTGATGTCATCTCTCATTATATGGCATATCATATATTACTAACATGACAACTGACATGACAAAATTCAACATTAATATTAATATTAATATTAACATTAATTTAATATTAACATTAAAAATTAATATTAGCATTAGCAATTACACTAACATTTACACAAACATTGAAAAAAAAAAAACTTGGATAATTAATTTTTTGGATTAAAATTTAACATGTCAGCTGTCATGTCAGATGCCACATAATGGAGGATGTCGTCATCCAAATTTTTTGGAAGTCAAATAGCATAATTGTGTGGAATAATGATTCTAACAAATACTTAGTTAAATATGGACAAAAAGTTTAATTTTACTAGCTTATATGTAGTTATATAACAATAATATAAAATATGTAACATATATATATAATTTTTTGTTTTTTTAGGTCTATGACCTATTACGGCCGCACCAATAGCATTATCTCAAAATCGATCCTTGGAAAATCGGAATGGGCCCAGTCTTGTCCCTACATTATTCCGCCTAAGGTTGGTTGGATTTGAATTTTCATTGGAAGCACTATAACACCTCAGAAGAGCTAATAGTGTGCTCCTTTGGTCTTTAGTCTTCTACAGAGAGGAGCCTAGGTCAATGGGTCTTGGTCCACACTGATACATTATGTAATGGGTGACTTCAAAATTTCAGCAACAGAACCATAATGATAGTGATGACTTTTTTCTTCTATTTTTTTAAGTTTGATTAAAAAACAAGTTAAAAATGAAAGTAGAAACGAAAAAAGAAAGAAACAAAAAAAAAAAAAAGAAAGAACGGTTTGTTTGAATTATTTTCTTCCGTTGGGCTGATAAAAGCCATGTTCTATATAACACAAAGTAAAATTATATCCTTCTTTAGTTAATATCGATGACTAACCTTTTGAATTCCTTATTCCATTGTGTAAATTTCGTGGCTATTTGATTCTTTACGAGCTATAAAACTTGGAGAAACATGAAAAACCTAAGGAACGATCAGGGACGGAACTAGGATTCTGAAATGGAATGGACTATATTAGGTTGGGGTGGGTTGGGATAAATAATTAAGTGCATATAAAAAAAATTAACCCAAAAAATGTGAATTTTTTTTTTTTGTTTTGTTTTTTTTTTTTTTTGGCCCACCCCAGTCTTGGGAACGGTATAATGCCAAGTTCTGAAGTTCTCGTTCTCTTTCTTGACTTATTGTATATCTTCAGGAAAAATCTAAGTTTTTAACCAAGAAACTAAAGGTCTGCTTGGATTGAGGGAAAAAAAAAAAAAACAAAGTTCAGTGAGACTAAGTGAAGGAAAGTTAAATATAGGGGAGGGCAGTCAATACATATATCCTTGATTGGATTGAAAGAAGAGTTAAGTGTGTTGGAGTGGGTGGGGTTCCCAACCTATGTGGAGAAGATCCCGGAGTGCGACGAGCGCCGTTCGATGTCGAAGAAGCTCGGGAAGTAGGCAACGAGGAGTTGCTACTGCTGTTGCTGCTCCAATGGGAAGCTTCTGGAACTGGGCCACCGAGTTCGGGCCGAACTCGGTCCCAGGCCGAGTTCTGGCCGAACTCGGTCTGGCCGTTCCAGAATGTTGCTGGTAGGTTCTGTTTGCTCGACACAGAGTTCTGGCCGAACTCTGTGCCGTCGGGGCTGAGGCAGAAATCTGGGTGATTTTTCACCATCGGATCTAATCAAACGGTCCAGGTTTGTTGCGGGATTAGGGAGTTAAGTTGGAATTTTCAAACCCTAATTAGTAGGTAACACAATTGTAGCACACAACAAGAGGAGAGAGAGGAAGGAGGCAAGAGTGCCATTGCAACTTCGGGAGAAAAGACGGAGGATTGAAGGTCGTTTTTCGAAGGAGATCGCGTACGGGTAATCTCTACTCGTCGTTCTCGCTCTTCGTAGCCTTGTAATCATTGTTCTTACTTCTGAGTGTTGTGGGGATCCGATTTCGATCAGGAGGAGTTTGTAGAGGGTGTAATTCTTCTATTCCATTAGTGGAGGCTTCTCAGGCTTGGACTCCGATCGTCCCGTGGTTTTTTCCGCAAGGGTTTTCCACGTCAAAAATTCTCTGTGTCTGCGTGATTGTGTTTGGTGTTTTGGTTTGTGCGTAGTTTGCTCGGTTCTCTCGCATGGACTCTCTAGTTTGGAGAAAGGTTTCCGCGTTTCTTTCCCAACAGAGTGGTATCAGAGCCATGTTCTGGAATTCAGAAGGGTGTCAGGAGTTGACAGAAACCAGAGAGGAGAGATGGATGCGAAGCCGGTGCGTATGGTGAACCTGAACGGCATAAACTATCACTATTGGCGGAGCAAGATGAATGATTTGCTATTTGTCAAGAAGCTGCATCTACCCGTGTTTGCATCCGAGAAGCCCAGTGATAAATCTGAGAAGGACTGAACATTCGAGCATATACAAGTGTGTGGGTACATACGGCAGTTTGTGGACGAGAACGTGTATAACCACGTTGCCAATATTGAGCACGCGAAGACGTTGTGGGATAAGCTGGAATCCTTATATGCGAAGAAAACCGGGGTAAACAAATTGTTCCTGATCCGAACGATGATGGGTCTGCGGTACAAGGATGGGGCGTCTATTTCGGACCACTTGAGTGAGTTCCAGGGCGTGGTTGACCAGCTATCTTCAATGGAAGTCAAGTTCGACGACGAAGTTCAGGGACTATGGCTGCTGTGTACATTGCCAGGCTCGTGGAAGACCGTACGAGTATCTATGATCGCTTCTGCTCCAGATGGCGTGGTCAGTCTGGGGTTTGCCAAGAGCGGGGTGCTGAATGAAGAGATGCGGAGACGTTCTCAGGGCACTTCATCTATATTCCATCACTCAGAGGCATTGGTTTCAGAGAGCCGCGGAAGGGACAAAAGCAGGGGTCCAGGTGGTGGCAGAGACAAGAGCAGGGGCAAGTCCAAGGGTCATTACGAGGACTCAGAGTGTTACCATTGTGGTAAGAAGGGCCACATCAAGCAGAACTGTTTCGCTTGGAAGAGAGAGAAGAAGGGCGACAAGGGGAAGCAAGAAGACAACACTACAGCGACGGCCTCGATGCATGGAGGCGATATGATCGTCGTAGGTGATGAGGTCATTACAAACCTCACCTGCAATGACAATTCTTGGCTGGTGGACTCAGGGGCTTCAGCACATGTATCTCACAACAGGGCACTATTTGCCACTTACACGACAGGCGACTGTGGCGTGTTGAAGATGGGCAACGGAGATGTGTCGAAGGCGGTTGCCGTTGGAGATGTGCATTTAAGAACGAAGACGGGCGCAATTCTTGTTCTCAAAGATGTTCGTCATGTCCCTGATATCTGTTTCAACCTGGTGTCGGTTGGAAGGTTGGATGACGAGGGATTCTTCAGTCTCTTCGGGAACAGTCAGTGGAAGCTTTCCAGGGGTTCGATGGTGATTGCCAGAGGAAGCAAGAAGTCCGGTCTCTACTATATGGAGGGGAGCAAATAGGGGGCACAGGAGGTGAATGCAGTCAGTGATGCGTCTACCGAGTTGTGGCACAGGCGGCTCGGCCATATCCGCAAGAAGGAGATGAGCTACTTGGTGAACATGAAGGTGATTCCGGGGCTCAAGTCTACAAAGTTGGAGAAGTGCACGCACTGTTTAGCTGGAAAGCAAAATAGGATGTCTTTCCAAAGTCACCCAAGTTCGAGGAAGCCGGCGTTGCTCGAGTTGATTCACTCGGATGTCTGCGGTCCTATGAAGGTAAAATCTCTTGGTGGTGCTTCTTACTTTGTAACCTTTATTGATGACTGTTCCAGAAAGGTTTGGGTCTATGCCTTAAAGACTAAGGTTCAGGTGCTGCCTACTTTCAAGGAGTTTCAGGCCTCTGTTGAAAGGGAGACGGGCAAGAAGTTATTGTGTGTTCGGTCCGACAATGGCGACGAATACATCGGTCCCTTTGATGCGTATTGCAGAGAGCAAGGAATACGACACCAGAAGACTCCGCCCAAGACACCTCAGCTCAATGGTATAGCGGAGCGCATGAACAGGACACAGATGGAGAGGGTACGATGTTTGCTGTCAGAAGTAAACTTGTCGGGCAGTTACTGGGGTGAGGCTCTTCTCACAGCTGCTTATGTTATTAATTTGTCTCCTAGTGCTCCTTTGTAGGGTGATGTGCCTGACAAAGTATGGTACGACAAAGAGCCATCATACAATCACCTGCGAGTGTTTGGCTGTAAGGCCTTCATGCATGTACCGAAGGACGAAAGGACCAAACTTGAGCCGAAGACGAGGCGATGCGTCTTTGTCGGCTACGGTCGGTATGAGTTTGGCTATAGACTCTACAACCCAGTGGAAGGAAAGCTCTACAGAAGCAGGGACGTAGCGTTCGTCGAGGATCAGACCATGACCAACACTCAGGATTTCGAGACGCCTTCTGTCACGACCCGCACCCGCTATAAGGGCACGTGCACGTGACAACGCCCAGCCCTCACCGTAAAAATGGCGTGGAACGATGTAGGTTTTTCTACTCTAAACAGTTTATATATATATCAAAAACCTGTCGAGAATATGGTCAACTCCGAATGGAGGACAAGCAATGAATATATACGAGTACTCAATCACAACTCTAAGATAACAAAGTAAAGACTGAAAGATAAAGACAACAAGACGATAATAAAATAATAACCTGTCAAGTCCAAACACCAAATAATATACAAGTCCAAGTCTCTAATACAATCCATAGTAATAACAGTCTCAAAAGTAGCTGGAGACAAAGTCCAGTACAAAAGACCTACTCTAACTAAGCAAGGGGTAAGGTCTCGCCAGGCGGAGCTAAGCCCTGCTGGACCAAAGTCTCCAGGTCTAGGCCCACTACGTCATCCGGACCGTAGTAGATACAGTAATCCCCCTCGTCTGCATCTGTAATATTTTCAACATATCCTGTCAGGATGGAACGAGTACAATCTACTAACAACAGTTCACAAGATATGACAAAAGCTATAAGACAGTAAATAGAGAGTATATACAAGAAAATTATGGAATGTACATGTGAGTATCATGGCAAGGTAAGCTATAAAACTAGAGCTAGAACAAGGCAAGTAAACTGATCATGGCATGTACAAGAATCAAGAATCATATATCTAGGTGTGTGAATACTAGCTACAACATGTGGCCGGATTGGGTCTGCACAAGGTTATGATCTAGCCAATCATACGTGTGGTGTAGGATTGGCATTCACAAGGTTCACAATATATACAAGGCGGGTATGACCACACATCTACACTAGTACTCCCCGTCCCCGACTGGTAGAGTGGATCCAAGCAAGACACGTTACGACACAGGATTCTACGAGAAGGAAGCAAGTCTCCTCGAGAATCGGTGTCCATATACTGCACAAGAACTACAAGGAGGCTTGCACAAGATATACCAAGATAACGAGAAATAACATCTCATGTCGAAATCCATGAATACCAATCCGTGTGACCAATGTGTCGAGAACAAGCATATCCACACTAATTACATGAATCATAACAATCATTATAAATTGGAAAAGTGTCAGAGAATGTACTCGCCTGTAATATGTTATGATATGTCTACTGGAGCAAATTCAGCGTCTCGAGGACCTATAGAGAACAAGACGTATGAATACTATGCTTAGGAAATAAAGTCAAGACAATTTAAATCCTATTAGGTCATTGTAGGTCAAGATACGTCAAACTAGACTGTACGAGGTTAATCTAAGTCATTTTAGGTCTAGCTAGGTCATACTGGGTCAATGCAAGTCAAACGGAATTAATCTAGGTCGATTTGAGTCAACGGTTGACTTACAGTTGACTTTTGGTCAACTGGTCAACTCTGGTCAATCCTGGTCAACCCTAGGTCAATCCTAGGTCAATGGTGACTAATAGTTGACTTTTGGTCAACTACACAAGTCTAATGGAATTTGGGACTAAATTGGGTAAAGTGTTGACCCATAGTTGACTTTTGGTCCAAAAAGTCAACCGGGGTCAAGACTAGGTCTAGGCGACTATTTCTAACTATTACCAACCTCTACAACCCATATCCAAGTCCATCTTGGACTTCGAAACCCAAATCTTGGCCGTAGGCCAATTTTCTATTTTACCTTTTCTAAGGTAAAATTCTAGCCTAGGTGGAAACCTAGTTAGCCTACCTATGCTTGTTATTTTGACCCGTGCTCCCTAGGGTAGCAAGGTACTAGCCTATACATATATTACCTACCAAGATACCTAAGTAAAGTGGACGTCTAGTCCATGATACAGCTCATTCCCGATATCTCGAATATTTTAAGATACGCAATGGTACGGCGCGATACCGGCGCCCTACGACCCCGATTTCCACTCGGGAGCCTACCCGCAAAATCCAATTCATGTATTCTAGTCCCACGCCAAGTTTTATCGCGTTCCGATACTCCGGGCTCCGTTTCGCTCTCTAACTCGACTTCTCCTAAAAACTCCCTTCTAGCATCCTATTCTAATTATTCCTCTCGACTCTTCTTCTAACTTCTTCTTTCTATTCTCTTTTCTCCTTCTCTTATTCTAATTCTCTTCCTCTCTAATTCTAATTCTTCTCCTTCTAATCTTCTAACTTAACTCTTTCTCTTTCCCCTTCTAACTCCTTCTCATTCTCCTTCCTAACTTCTTCTCATCCTTCTTCTTCTAACTTCCTCTTATTCTAATTCCTCTCTAACTTCTTCTAATTTCTCCTTCTAAAACTTCTATCTAACCACCTAACTATCTATATATATATATATATATATAAACATATATATATATACATATATATATGGGGGGTTAAATATAGGGGTTAAAGGGGCTTAATAGGGGGCAATGGGGGGGGGGGGGTAGCTGCTGCTGTAGCTACTGCTACAGCTGCTTGCTGCTGCTGCTCCTGCTTGTTCTGCTGCTGCTGCAGCTATTCTTCATCTTCTGTATATATCTATATATATATATATCACTCTAATATATATATATATATATATATATATATATATATATATTTTTTTTTATATATCTAGTTATCTAGATATCTATCTATATATATATATATATATATATATATATATATATATATATACACACACACACATCTATATGTATAAATACATATACACACACACACATATAAATTTATATATACATACACACACACACACTCTCATACAACCACACACACTCTCACACAAACACACACACACACACTGTTTGCCATTGATTGTAAAAGTACAGAACAATTATCGGAGGACTGAACTTAGACTCACAATACAAACTCGCTCGTACAAAGAAAGCCTAGGGACGAAAACCTAGGTACAGCAGTCTAAGTACGATTGTTTATTTAAGATTTTGGGGGGTGACGATAGAGGCTCGGGAAAGCGACGGCCGCTCTGCCTTACTCCTTGGACGATCGGTACGCAGCCTTGACTCGGAGAAGATCTGCTTGGTCGTTGACGAAGAAATGCCTTCTTGCTCTCTCTCTGATTGCTCTCCTGGCTTCTCTCTCTCTGTGTATATTCTCTCTCTGACTATGGGAGAAGTCTCTCTGTGTATACGTATTCTTCTCTGGTTCTTTTTTTTGTATATCTCTCTATATATTACAAGGGAATGGCACCTTGCTATTTATAATAGTGGGATGTGATCACTAGGGTTGCCAATGATTAGCTCTTGGAGATGGCGGCGGCCTGGGGATCGATCAATCCAGGCCGTTCATTTCTGATTGTGACGAATCAGAACCATTAAGGGTAGATTACACCAAATCCCCATTAGCAATTAATGCTGATTGGCATAAATCTTCCTTATAATGATTCTCTAATATCTGCGAATAAATCAAATTTATTCTCCTGCCACGTGCCCCAGATCATTGGGATTCGACCCGATCTTGGATTGCCATAAATCTGGGAGATTGATCGGCTGAGGACACGTATCCTGAGAGCCAATGGTGAGACTGGAACCGCATGCAGATTGGGCCGCATGAGATTTGGGCCGCATGAATTTTGGGCCGCATAAGACTTGGGACACGTGTCAGGGCTGTCTGGGCAGTGGCCCCCTCCTTCAGACTTCTGAACCATATGATGAGCCGCATGAACCGCATAATGGTGCGTCTGCTTGAGCCGCATGGGCATGATCTTCTTGAGCCGCATAGGGATGATTCCACTCGAGCCGCATGGGACAGCTTCACTCTGAACCGCATGGGAAGTCTTCACTTCGAGCCGCATAAGCACAACCACGTGGCAGGGCCACGTGGCATTTTGTTGCTCTCGGGGGATCGTGTCAGAGATTTCTTTCTCTTCCCTAGAGATTCATCATCATGACAGAGTCATAATTACCTGCTTTGGTGTCAGGTCTGTCAACTTTTCAGAGGGGTCAGCCGTCAAAGCAATTAATGCAGCATGGATCGAAGGGGAGCACTGTCACGCCACATGTCTTCTGAGCCGCATGGAATGCCTCCGGCCGCATAGCTCCTTATGCCGCATGACTCCCTGATCTGCATGCATTTTCTGAGCCGCATGGGTCTTTCTTGGCCGCATGAGTCAATTTCTTTAGTATTTTTCATGCTTCTACAGGACCCCCTTCAAAGTTTTCAATTTGTAAAATTGAAATACTTTGAACAAGAAGCTTGGCCGTATTAGCCACATATACAATCCCGACCGCATGATGTCCTGGCTGCTTGGATGTGTTATTCGCATGACTGTTTCAGCCGCAGGGGGTGTGTTAGCCGCATAGATGGTCCAGTCCACGTGTGCGGGTCTTTATTTATCTCCAAGTTGCTTCAGCGCCGTCTTTGTAGGGGGAATCTCAAGGGTCAGTTCATTAAATCTTTTTGGATTTGATGCCTTGGGTGAATCTTGGAGACGAAACCCAAGGAGTCGGTTTCGCTCTTCAAGAGTCGGTCATTGGCCCACGTGTCCGCCTTCTCCCCTCCTCCTATAAATAGGAGGGGTTTGAAGAGAGAGAAGACTTCTGTATTTTCTTTCTTCTCTTATCTCGCTTGCCTTTCTTTTCTTCGATAATTGATGGCTCCCAAGAAGATCGTGGCAGTGTAGGGCAAGAAGGCGGCCTCCACTTCCACCTTGGGTGCGGTTGCTGCCCCGCCCGTCGTCGTGCCTGCTGTTCATCCTGACGTCCATCCCCCATTGTTGGTAAGAACAATGTATGAATTAAGGAACCCAAACCGCCATGGCTACGTCGCATACTTTATGCACGAGCCTTTGTAAATCATATGTTCGCCCTACGGCTGAGCTGCGAACCGCATAAGAAAAACCATTGTGTCTGTATGTGCGCCTTATTAGTGAAACCGCATAGGTGGCGCATAGACTTTTATTGTGCGGAGCCGCATAAGCGGTCTTCTGAACTGGAGCCGCATAAGACTTCTGAGAACTTCATGGGGGACATGGATATTTTCTTGAGCCGTATGTGGTTTGAAAACACCTAATCAGCTCTTTTTTATTCTCTGTTTAACTTATTTTTTCTTTGTCTGTTCTTCAGTGAATTTGCCGGTTAACGCCGCCGGAGAACTCTTGGTGGGTAGCGCTCAAGCTGCTCTCGGCTATAGGTACGACCATATTGTTCAGCACGTGGCGGATCAGTTTTCGAGCGATGAGCCTATGGCCAGATTGAATGCCATCAAGAATCAGCCTTTCCATTTCCTGAATGCTATGATGAACTCCGGGAAATTCGAAGGAGAGTTTTTGAAGCCTGGGTTCTTTTTTGGAGACGCCTTGACCGTGGAGAATGATCATGTTCTGGAGGTGTCGGAGGATTGGAATTTTGTTTCTAACGGGATGGCGATCCGCATCCCTCAGATGGAGCGATACTTTCCATTATCTTGGTTCAATATGCTCCCTTTGGACCGGAATATGGAGGGGACTCTAACCCCTACCAAGAGTAGGATGTTCGTGGGGAACATCCGTTATAATAACCATCTGAAGTCCGTGGTTGCTGGCAAGGTGCATACCAGTTGTTCTGTGACAGGGTTGGTCCCAGGTTCTTTCCTGAATGTGGCAGGTCCTAACTTCACGTTTTCTACCGCCGATACTTTTATAAATCGACTTGCCCGGAAAGGCTCCTATCCCGTTGGTCGATTGACGTTTCCTGGTTGGATACACCCTATTCCCTCGTGGATCAATTTATCTACCTGGATCCTGCAGAAGTATGAGGCTTTTTTGTGCGAGATTGGCCTGTACCATGCTATCTGAGGTACCAGTCATGGCTTGTTCATAAACAAGAAGCTATTCATGTCCCTGCTGGAAATGTATAGTTGTCGTACAGGGACCTTTTACACACCTGTAGGGGAGATGGGACTTGCGCTCCATGAAATGCATGCGGTCTCCAAGCTTCCTTGGGGGGGACGAAGCGTTTGAAGCATATACTCCCACTAATGAGGAACTCGAAGATTTGGAACGACGATATCCTGGCTTTGCGGCCCTTTACCAGGAGATATTGTGTCATTATAACACATGCCATCAGATAACCCGCAAGGATAACCTAGAAGGGAATGCTCTCTACACCAAGGATTGGGTGCATTATCTCTTCTCAGCAGATGCCTCAGGTCTGGTTACCTCTCGTCGCCCTAGGTCTCGGGAGGCGGTCAAAGAATTGGTGTTATCTACTAGTGGCAGATTCGGGAGCCAAACCGACACTTTTGATTACTTTTACCAGGATACTCAAGAGCTGTCTGAGAAAGCGCTTCTGGCGGGATTTTTGATGATCTGGCTACGAAATTGTGTAGTCTCGGGAGGAACCGGTTCTATTGAGAGAATTAGTTGTAACTTCATCCTTCCGGCTGTGAAATTAGTCTTGCGAATCAGGCTAGCTCACCTTCCGGCTATGGTGTGTAGCATACACCGTGGCCTTCGTACCTTCACGTCCAAAGTCATTGCCCGCGATGTGACCAAGGATTTTGAACGAACTGAGTTACCTTATCATTATTTGATGGGGTGGCTGCTGATACATTATCCATCTTTGATGAGGTCGGGCTCTGAGGGCGGTGCGACTGATGATGACGCCCTTATCTTCCGTTACCGTGATGAGCCTTGGGAATGTGAGGCCATGCGGGTTTGCCGGATGGTCTTGGCAAGGGCAGATAAGTATCATATTTTCGTATCCGTCCTTCGCTTTTCTGCCAGGGACATAGAGACTGTGCATATAGACGGTATTGCGCCTCCTCAACTTCTGGATGGCCAGATGCTCTTATGGTTGCGTAACATCCGTCCCTCACATCTGGTGTACCGTAACCGTAATGCTGTTTTTCTGGAGCCGTATCTGCCTAGCAGGTTTGCCCGACAGTTTGGGTACAGCCAACTTTGTTTAGACAGCCCCAGCTCTTATCTGGGTTATGAGGGAAGTCTTCTTGATGGTATCAGAGCTTGGCAATATTATGATTCGTTCCATACTCGCACCATTTTCTCGGTCCCTGCTATTAAGGAGTCAGTGGAGATCTTGTATATGGCGGCTCTGTATCATGTCATGGCGAACAAGCCCCCGGTCGGTTTTAACCCAGGTACCAGTTTTATTGCTAGCACCGGTCTGGAGGAAGGCTCTCAAGGGGCCAAGAAAAGAAAGACTAGAGCCGAAGTGCCAGATTTAGATTCCGCTGCTGAAGGTGATGAAGGCAACGAGCATAATGAAGATGACTCTATCCTTCCAGTGGTAGGCGCAGAGGTGGGTCAGTTGCATGTTTTGTCAGATGAGATGCTGAGGGATCAGTCCCTTGTTGCGCCTGGTCCTATCCCGAAACGTAGCAGGCAGGTTCCTCCTGTAGGCAGTGTTTCTCGATCCCGGAAGCTGGTTGCGACTAGGCACCGTCCGCCAGCCGCAAAAGAGAGTGGAGAAGAAGTCAACCCCACGTCAGAGGTAACAAAACTGCTCTCGATCCCTTCTTCCTTCTTTCCTTTGAGTTTCAATCCTGATTGTCTTCGTTCCCTCTTTTAGGTGTCGGGGGAAGAAGAAGAGTTTTAGGATGTCGAGGCGGTGACCCAGGATGACGGGGACTCCCATGAGCCTGTTCCTATTCAAGAGGACGCAGATCAATCTGTATCCCCCTTCAAGGTGACGGGGTCAGGGGACGTGACTGAGTTTAACTCGGGGATCGCGGGTGGGGGGACCATGCCAGTTGTGGATGAGCCGCGACCTTCATGCCCCTCCCCTGGTAAGATTAGCCGAACCTTAACCCGTGAGAAAGCCTATCTGCTCTATCATCATGTCCTCCGGGTTACGTCGATTGACTGTTATTCTGGACATTCAGGTCCTGCCCCTTCAGTGCCGAGGATGGAAGTCGTCGAGACAACCCCAACCGAAGGGGCATCGGTGGAAAGGGGGTGTACTTTCTCACTACCCGACTCATCTTGATGGGCTTTCTGGGGGCCCGAGTTTAACGGGCCAGTTCTCGGGGCAGTCGGGGCAGGGAACAATGGTCCTTGCATCATCCTCTGCTCCAATGGCTTCGAGAATCGACCTTTCTTCCCTGCCGAGCATCCAAGCTCTCCGGGCGGCGGAAGACGAGTTGGCCGCTATTCATGCATCGTTCTGCTCAGACTCCGCTTCCTTGGTGGCGAGCTCTAGCGTTACTCCTCCGACGTTGCCGCTCCGGCTTCCCCTGACGCCCTCCTCTGCTGAAGTTTTGAACGACGCGTTGCAGGACGTGGTTGCCAATTTCCATCGTCATTTGAAGAGGGGAATCGAGGCCGTTGTAGAAAGAGGGACCTCTTTTACCTTGGCCCGAAGATGCGCCCATGGTCAAATAAACATCCTTAGGGATCTTCCTGATGATGCAGGAATAGCTTCGCTTCTGGAGGCGAAATTGTTGGAGGCTGATCAGCTGGTGTCCGAGCTTCGAGTATTGCGGCAGGCTGATCTGCCTGCTGTTATAAACGAGGAGCGGAATTCCCTTATTGCTGTTATAAAGAGGACCAGAGCGGCTCGAGATAAGACCAGACCGGCCGCACTGAAGGATCTCAGCGACTTAGCTGATCGGTATGATCAATTGAGTTATGCGACCGAAAACGTTGTGGCTCGGGAGGAGTCTGTCTCTCGTGAGATTACCGAGATGCGGGAGCAGATCCTTGCGCTTCAGAAGAAGTTGACTTTCCTGGAGTCTGAACTCGAGACTGCCCGCAATGACAGGGGGCTAATTGTTCAGGAAGCTGACAGGGTTACTCAAGCTTCGACTGACCTGGAGGCTGTCTTGAAGAAATTGGAAGATGACTGTCAGGCGCTCCTGGATTTGGACAATGAGGAGCGGTTACTCCAGGAGGCCGAGCATCGCGCTCGACAACGGATTGAGCGGGAGACCACCTCAGTGAGAGACCGCCTCCTAGAATTGAGTAACACTGAAATGTAGTCGGCCTTTTCTTTTTCCTTCTTTTTCTTTCTCTTCTCTTTTTTTTTTGAAAGGGACGTGGTCCCGAAATATGTAATGCTTTTTTTTTTCTTCCTTCAAATAAAGAGTAATTTCAATTCTACCCTTCATTTGTATTGCTTGCTGTGCCTGTGATATTGTGATGATGTTCTCCCCCGTATAGGGGATATATTTGTGGACCTGTTACCCATGGCGTACCTTGGTTTTAGGTAGAGATAACAAGTTTCGGTCAGGATGCCTGAAGCAGCCATAGCAAAGTGGTCATGGGTGCTCTTGGTATTGAGAAAAGAATTGCCGTAGAGTAGCTGGGCTCCTGGGGCATGATGAGGTGATAGGTTTGTGTTAAGAATTTTAGCTGAGGATATTTGTGGGCCTATTACCCTTGGCATACCCTGGTTTAGGATACGGGTAATAGGATGAAAGAGAACTGATATACTTGCTCAGAGGTAACGAGGACATGGTAAGTAGGAAAGTTTTTTGAACGTAGAGTCTTCCTACTCAGAGGTAATGAGTACATGGCAGGAGCGAACTCGACGGAGGGTATTGGTGGTCAACAGAGGACATTTATGGTCAACAGAGGACATTTGTGGACCCATTACCCTTGGCGTACTCCGGTTGTGGGTACAGGTAATAGGTCGAAAGGGGATCATCATACTTACTCAGAGGTAATGAGGACATGGCAAGTATGAAGGTTTCTTCGACGGAGCCTTCCCATTCAGAGGTAATGAGGACATGACAGGAGTGGGCTCAATGAAGGAGGGTACGTAGAATAACTCAGAGGTAATGAGGACATGGAAATTCTATGTAGGGGTGATTTGTTTTTGGCAAAAATGGGACGACTTAGAGGTGATGAGGACATGGTCGTCTTAGAAATTTGTGGATCCGTTACCTTTGTTATATAGTGGGAGTGCAGGTATTAGATCATGAGGGAGGATCTCTTGTAGGAAGAAAGTTCAGCGGTATGATTATACATGACTTTCTTTCAAAAGAGTGACCGGGATGTAAGTTCAGGGGTACCGATGGGCACATAACTCGACAATCCATGAATGTTGGAATCAAAGTATAAGTTCAGAGGTACCAGCAGGTACATGACTTGGGAATTTGGGATATGAGTTTAGCGGTACAAGAGGGTACGTGACTCGATAAGTTGGAAAATTAGGGGGTTGAGTTCAGTGGTACCAGCGGGCACATAACTCGAAACTCTGGAAAATATTGTTTAAACATAGTATTTCTTCAGGAACTTGCCGTTGACGGGCAACATGAGCAAGTCTCCGTTCTGCTTGGCGAGGCGGTAAGCACCATTGGAGAACACGGCCTCGATGATAAATGGGCCTTCCCATTTTGGCTGGAACTTGCCGGTGGTCTTGTGAGTCATGACCATTGGCCTCCTGACTGCCAAAACAAGATCGCCCACTTGGAATGTTCTGACTTTGACCTTTTTGTTGAAGGCTCCTGAGATGCGTGCTTGGTATAATTCGATCCTTTGCTAAGCTAGGAGGCGTTTTTCATCTAAGGCCTCTAACTCTTGTAGTCGACGTCGGTAGTTATCATCCGTTGTCAATTGATAAGTGAGGGCGACTCGGAGTGAGGGAATCTGAGTCTCTAATGGGAGAACTGCCTCACTCCCGTACACCAGAGAGAATGGTGTATTCCCGGTGGCTGTTCGAACCGTGGTGCGATAAGCCCATAAGCACTCGCCGAGCTTCTCGTTCCAGTCGCGTTTGTTGGAGGAGACAAATTTCTTGAGGAGTTTGATGATTGTTTTGTTGAATGCCTCTGCTAACCCGTTTGTTGCCGGGTTGTATGGTGTCGAAGCGACATTCTGAATGCGGTGTTTGTCGCAGAATCGGTAGAATGCGTGGCTTATAAACTGCGGACCATTATCATGGATGATCCTTCGGGGCAGTCCAAAGCGGTAGATGACGTGGTGCTTCAGGAAGATGATTACGTTCGAAGTCTTGACTTCGGCGAGTGGGACAACTTCTGCCCACTTTGAAAAGTAATCAGTGATCGCAAGTATGAAGCGATGTCCTCGAGAGGAAGGTGGGGTGATTGGACCAATGATATCCATTCCCCATGCTTCGAATGGCCAGGACGCCACTGTCGGATGTAGAAATTTGGATGGTTGGTGAATGAAGTCTGCGTGGACTTGGCAGGACTTACATTTTCGGGCATAATCTATTGCATCAGCCACCATCGTGGGCCAGTAGTAGCCCATCCGGCGAAGGCGGTCTTGCAGCTTAGGGCCAGGCTGATGGGCCCCGCAGACACCGTCATGAGCCTCTCGTACGGCTTCTTTGGCTTCTGCGTTCGACAAGCACCGAAGTAGTAATCCATCGTAGGAGCGGCGATACAACATTTTCGTCTCTGTATCGTAGAAGAATCTGAGAGAACGCCGTCTGATAGAAGTAGCCTCCTTCGGGTTCTCGGGCAGGATGTCGTAGACCACGAAGTCTATGAATGGTTGTCTCCAGTCTGGCGCTTCGTCGATCATCTGAGCAGAATAACTCGCCATGGCTTGAACGTTATTCTTGGGGCAGACCAGCTCATGGCCGATTACATCGACCGAATGATGAGAGTGGTTTGGCACTGCTAGGGAAGCAGCCAGGCCTGCTAGGGCATCAGCTTCGATATTTTGGAGTCTGGGGACGTGTTCGATGAAGAATCCCTCGAATGATGAGATAATGTTGATCGCTATTTGGTTGTAGGGGATCATGTCTTCATGGCGGACTTCGTACGTCCCCCGAATCTGGTTGACGATTAATTACGAATCGCCGTATGCTTCAAGGTATTCTGCCCCCAGTTCTCTTGCGAGTTGGAGGCCATTGACCAAAGCGTTGTACTCGGCCACATTGTTAGAGCAGGGTTCCGTGAGAGAGTAGGCGCGATTGATCACTAGCCCGGTAGGAGAGACCAATACTACTCCGACTCCGACGACGATGTTTCCCTAGGGTCCGGTTCTTGAAGCGCCATCGAAGAACATCCGCCATATGTTATCGTGGGTGGTTGTATTTGAATCGGCAACCTCATCTGGGATTTCTTCATATATTCTGGATGATTTCGATCTTGGATAGGCCGCCAAAAAGTTGCCAGGGCTTGACCTTTGACAGCCTTCTGCGGGACGAAGATCATATGATAGGGGGACAGCAATATCGCCCATGTAACGAGGCGGGAGCTGAGTGCCCCTGGTTTGGTCATGAGGACCCTGAGAGGGTTGATTCGTGAGATCACATGTATGGTTTGCCCCGTGACATAGTGCCGCGTCTTTTGAATGACGAATACCAGGGCGAGGCATTCTTTCTCCACAGCGGTGTATCGGTGTTCGGGCCCGACCATCATTCGACTGAGATAGTAAATGGCCTGCTCGTGGCCTGCATCGTTGTTTTGTGCCAGCAGGGCACCGAGGGAGTGTTCCATTGCTCGTACATAGAGCAGGAATAGTTTTCCAGGGACCGGGGCCACCAGGACTGGAGGATTTGATAAATATTCTTTGATGTCATCGAAAGCGCGCTGGCATTCCTCGTCCTATACGAATGAGACTCCCTTCTTCATGAGGTGGGTGAATGGTCGGCATCGCCCGGAGAGGTTAGAAATGAACCTCCTGATATAAGCTAGCCTCCCTTGGAGGCCTCTAAGTTCACGGAGATTTCTCGGGGGACCCATCTCCATGATTGTCCTCGTTTTCTCAGGGTCTACATGGATACCCCGTGCAGTGATGATGAAGCCCAAGAACTTCCTGCTGGATACGCCCAAGAACGATTTCGTAGGGTTCATCTTCAGATTGTGGGCTCGTATTAAGTTGAACACCGTTCTCAGGTCTTGCAGATGATCTTTCTTACGGCGACTCTTGACGGCGATGTCGTCGACATAGCATTCCACTATCTTGCGCAAATGTTCTCTGAAAATGATACTCATGGCTCGCTGATATGTAGTGCCAGCATTCTTTAGACCGAATGGCATGACTGTGTAGCAGTATGTGCCAATCGGGGTTCGGAATGAGGTATGCTTTTCGTCGTCGGAAGACATCTTGATTTGATTGTACCCCGAGAATCCATCCATGAATGACATACGTTCAAAGCCGCATGTATTGTCGATCATAATGTCTGTGATAGGAAGAGGAAATTCATCTTTGGGGCATGCCTCGTTCAGGTTGCCGAAGTCGATGCAGATTCGAATCTTCCCATTCTTCTTGAGGACGGGTACTATATTGGCGACCCAATCAGGATGTTGCTCTTCACGAATGAAGCCGCTGGCTATTAGCTTGTTGACTTCGGCTTCGATCGCGTCCATGACGCCTGGGCGGAAGCGTCGTTGTTGCTGCTTGACTGGCTTTGCATCTGGCCGTATATTGAGTTTGTGGAGAGCGATGTCAGGATTTAACCCCGACATGTCTTCATAGCTCCAGGCGAACACATCAATGTATTCTCTGACAAGTTCTAACAGCGACTCTCGTTCTTCATCAGTTAGGCTTTTACTGATAAAGATCGGTTTTGGAGAAGATTCGCTGCCGAGATCCACTTGTATGACCTCATCTTCAGTAGGAGGTTCTCTCAGTTCGAACCGCTTTTCCCATTGTGCATCTAATTGCTGGGCCCATGGCTCTAGCTCAAGGATTTCGGAGATGTCTTCATCTTCCTCGTAAGCGTCGGTGAAGGCCATGTTGACTGACATGACTTGTCTGAACACATCTCCGATGCTGGTATCTGAGTCGAAAGTCGGTGATCCGGTTGAATGTGACTGCCAGTCGCATTCTTCATCTGAGCTTTCAGGGGTCGTAGTAGGCGTTACATACCCTAAACCGCATCGGGTTTTGTTATAGTAGTTTCGTGGTTTGCCCGTCGGGGCTGGCGTCTTCAAAGGTAATCGTCGTCCAGTACCGTGTTCAGTCCTGGCGTTGTCTCTAGATCATACCCCTGTTTCTGCATGAGATATTTGGATTGAGGGCTATAGAGATATAGAGGCAGTCTTCCAGCATCTGACCCGAAGTCGACTTCTTCCATGGCGAGGGGATGCGGGTTGTTCGTCCGGCCGAAGATGATTGGGTGGTCCCCTCCCTCGATTATTCGGTAAGCGTCTTCTACTGGAATAAGTTGGATAGCGGTGTACACATTTGTCACCTGTGTATGTAGGTGAGTGCCTATACCGTGTTCCATAGCATACATTGTACATAGCTTATTGAGCTCGGTGTAGTTCAAAGATAACCCTTTATTGATGAAGTAAGGTATCTTTTCTAGAGGGATTACATCATCTGCGGAGGGAGCGTCAGTGTGGACAGCCACATACTTGGCTAGCTCTGGTTCCTCTTCGGCTACCCCCTGTGTGAATGAAGATTGAGAGGGCGTCCTAGTCAGCTTGATCTTCAGAGGCTCAACTGACGGAGCGGAGCGTGGGGTTGTCGGTAGACTAGCAACCCCCAGTCTGGCACTTGATATGGAGCGAGGGGTGGCTGGTTCGCTTGAAGTGTCAGACCTCGCATCGGGGTGACGACTTTTCTTAGGCAGGCGTATCGTCAGAGGTCTATCGGAGGGATTGAGCTTCTCTGTTTGGGATTGATCGACTCTCGGCAATCTATGGTAAGTGGCCCTGTCGTGGCTCGGTACCTGGCCGGACCTTGGCAGCCGGATTCTCAACTGCTCTTCCTGTGCCGAGAGGCTGATCGCGTCCTTACACAGCGTGGCCGTAAGGGGTACGGAATTGCCTGGTTTACGAGTCTGGAGGTGGATTGTCAGAGGTTCTTCTGATCCCGTGGTTGCTTCAACATCAGTTTGTTTATTTCCTCCTTCAAGGTGCCTCTTCGACTTTTCGTATAGGCAGGAGTCCGAGTAATAAGATTCGACCCCTTTGAAGGGATCGATGTCAGCAAATTCTGTCCTCACGAAGCCGTGCTTGTCGACATATTTGAAGCATTGGTGTAGCGTGGAAGGCACGATCATGTAATCGTGTATCTAAGGGCGCCTCAAAGGATGTTGTATGAAGTGTCGGCATCTATGACGTAGCATGTGACTTCTGATTGGAGATCGCCAATCTGACATTTCAGACGGATCTTTCCGATTGGGTAGCTCCTGCCCGAATTGAACCCGCTGATGGCGGTGTTTGTAGGGGTCAGGCGATGCATCGGGATGCGAAGATGATGCAGTAGTCCTTTTGGAATGATGCTTATGGAAGACCCAGGGTCAATGTGCATCCGGTCCACCTTTATGTCGTCGATGTAGCCTGTGTAGTATAATGGGCGATCGTGTAGATTAGTCTTGATGAGCGTGTCTTGTGGAGTGAAGACGATGTTGGGCATTGCTCCCGTACAGGCACTGTCTTGGAGGTCTGTGGGCTGATTTTCTCCCGTGAGGTTGACCTGAGCCAGGTACACGTCGGCATTTTGAAGTGCATCGCTCAAAGCTGTGCGGACATCCTTCGAGAGCCTCAGGAGTTCATATAAGGACAATTTGGCCGGTATATTGGCCAATTGCGCCAAGATGTCGAAGTTGTAGGGCCTCTCCAGCCCCTGAGATGTTTCCTTCGAGGGATTTGTCGAAGCGAGTCTCCTTCGGCCTAGGCTTGTCGTCGTCGAAGGCTGAGCCGTTCCCGGAGCATCCGTGGTAGTGGGCGGATGATCATCAGTCGAGTTTTCAGCCACAGGTTGAGATTGTGCTCCGGATCGAGTACCAACGGCCGTGACTTCCTCTTCATCTGCTGAGGTGGTACGGCAGGATCTGACTTTCCACTTTTCTTTTTAGAAGATGGAGGGACTGAGGTTACCTCGTGACTAGTCCGGATGGACCACATGATTTCCCCCGTGATTTGTGGTGAGGGTTACTAGACCACACTTGACAGGCGGAGATTAGCATCTCCATCGTTGCCAGAGGGATGGTATAACCCCGTCCTGGGTCTCTGTTGGGAAGCTGCCGAATTGTACGACACCATGTTGGCTGCCACG